>NW_004624735.1:3258493-3306378 GCF_000247695.1 Heterocephalus glaber | reverse complement strand
GTACTTTACATAGAAGACCCAAAAAACTCAGCCAAAAGACTTCTAGACCTAATTGACAGATTCAGTAAAATAGCTGGATATAAGGTCTACACTCAAAAAACAATAGCCTTCTTATACACAAATAGCAGACTCACTGACAGAGAAATTTGGGAAACAATTTCTTTTACAATAGCATCCCAAAAAATGAAATATCTAGGAATCAACCTCACAAAGAAAGCAAAGGACCTCTACACTGGAAACTACAGCACTCTGAAAAAGGAGATCGAGGAGGATATAAGAAAATGGAAAGACATTCCTTGTTCCTGGATAGGAAGGGCCAATATAGTGAAAATGACCATACTTCCAAAACTACTATATAGATTTAATGCAATGCCAATTGAAATTCCAACAGTATACTTCACAGAACTAGAGAAAACAATCCAAAAATTCATTTGGAAGCAGAAGAGACCTAGAATAGCAAAAGCAATTCTAGCCAACAGAGACATGGCTGGGGGTATCAATCCCCAACTTGAAACTATACTACAAAGCTACTGTGATAAAAACAGCATGGCACTGGCAAAGAAACAGACTGAAGGATCAGTGGAATAGATTAGAAGATGCAGAAACAATCTCAGACATACTCAGCCACTTCATCTTTGACAAAGGAGCCAACCACCCTCATTGGAAGAAATATAGCCTATTTAATAAATGGTGTTGGAAAAACTGGATTTCAACCTGACAAAGATTTAAACTAGACCCTTATCTATTGCCATGCACTAAACTATGATCAAAATGGATTAAAGATCTAAATATTAAGACAGAAACACTAAACTTGCTGGAAAATAAGTTAGGTGGAACTCTTGAAGACATTGGCATAGGAAAAGACTATGAACAAAACCTCAGTAGCACAGGAACTAGCACAAAGAATCAACAAGAGGGATATCGTCTTATTCAAAAGCTTCTGAACTGCAAGAGAAGCCATCAACAGAGCCAAGAGACAACCTACAATGTGGGAAAATATTTTTAGCAGCTGTACCCCAGACAAAGGTCTACTATCTTGAATATATAAAGAATTGCAAAAAAATCAGAACCCCCCAATTCAAAGACCCAATTCAAAAATGAGCATCTGAAATGAACAGACATTTATCAGACAAAGAAGTAAAAGCAGCAAATAAATATGTGAAAAAATGTTCAACATCATCAGTCATTTGAGAGATGCAGATGAAAACAACAGTGAGATTCCACCTCAACCCAGAAAGAATGGGTGTTATAAAGAAATCATCTAATAACAAATGCTGGAGGGGTGTGGGGAGAAAGGAACTTTTCTCTGTTGTTGGTGGTTGGGCAGAATGGTGCAACCACTGTGGAAATCAGTATGGAGATACCTCAGAGAACTAAGGCTAGAGGTCCCATTTGACCCAGCTATTCTCCTACTGTTTATCTTCCCCAAAGAATTAAAAGAATAATACCAAGCAATATGTGTGCACCTATGTTTATAGCAGGGCAGTTTGTAATAGCTAAAGCTTGGAAACAGCCAAAGTGCCCATCAACTGGAAACTGGATAAAGAAGATGTGGGGTTTTTGTTTTTTTTTTTATAAAATGGAGTACTACTCAGCCATAAAGAATGAGAAACTAGAGACATTTATAGCTAAATGGATGCATATTGAGGCCATACTCTTAAGTGAAATAAATAGGACACATATGTTTAAATATCAAATAGTTTCTCTAGTGTGAGAAACTGAAAGTGTAAATAAGGATTAAAATGATTAAAATGAATAATTGATAATTTGAAATATTAAAAGGTCCAAAGGTGTAGGGGTGATGGAAGGGGAAGGGGAAAGGAAAGAAGGGAAAGGAAAAATTATGAGAAAAGAAAAAATATGGAAATGAAATTTATGTAAATAGGGAAAGGTGGAGGAGGTGAAGGGTGCACAGGTAATAGGGAAAAAAATAAGAACCAAGATACATCATGTTCAGGTACAAGCACCCAATTTTAAATGTAAACGTATTATATACTAAAATGTACCAATAAAAGAATTTAAAGAAAAAGGCTGGAAAAGATGGTGTACACCTCTACAAAGAATGGGTATTTTGGTTCTTTAAGCAGATCGACTAGTGAGTCCATCAACTACTTTTCTGACAGACAGCAAAATAAGATCATTCACTCTAATCCTTAGGGTCACCTCCAGTCATGTAAAGCCTAACAATGGGGGCACTGGCTGCCAAGTCTTTTAAGTAACACTGAGTAGACCATGACCAATCAGACTACAGAGAGAAAGGCTGTATGGGCTCCTGTGCTATCACAAGTTCTGGTTTTTGGAGTGAAGCCGCCTCTGAGATGACCAAGTGCACAAGTGTGTTTCCTGACTTCAGGGTTAATACAACTAAGACATCTAACACTTACAATGTGATATCTCAAAAAATGACCCTTTCCATAGCTGTGCCAATGCAGCCCCTTTATAGCATAAAATAGATTTGACAGAATTTCAAGATTCTGACTAGTCCACGACTAGAGTTCATCTTTGACCCTTTCGTTCAGAAAGGACTAGTGAGCTGGCATTTCCATGTTGAGCAATGCATTGCTCCCTGCAAATTGCTGAATAAGAGACAAAGATTCTTTCTTGTAGTGCAGACAACTGATACCACCGTGGGAATAAAATTTACTAGAATCATATATTATTTTAGGCAAGTGACAGGAAAAGTTGGGTTCATTTGTAAATCTCTCCTGAAAGCTAAAACCATCATTTTATCAAAATCTAAACCGAGGAAAGGATTGTGTATTACGAAAACAGGACTGTAAAATATGATTGAGGAAGAAAAAGCTAGTACTACTCTGCAGTCATACTCATCTTCAGCTTATTGATTGACATTGAAACAATACCTCTTTCTCCTCCTCTGGCTTCCCATGAGTTTTGCTATAGTTGATAGGAGTCTCCCAGCCCTCTTGGTCACAGAGAGCCTGATAGAATGCCGCATTGACCAGAATGCTGCTCGTTTTGAAGGGGGAAGAGGAAGGTGTTGGAATGGTAGTGTTAGAGGAAGTTAGAGGTGCAGCCTTGTCCAGGATTCGATTTTTTTTCATGCTTAAGTCCAATGTGCCATTTTCATCCACTTCTATCTCGGCTCCCTGGTATACAACAGGAAACAGAAAAACATTTAAGCAGTTTGCAGTTACAGCCTAGCCATGTGGGGCTTTCAAAGGATGATTTTAAATGTAAGCTTTTACAGAGTATATCTGCTTTTAAATCTAGCTTTCTGATTTACTTTGTGTAATGTCCAATTCTTAGGCAGACTTTTAAGAACAGCTCCATTAGTGAGCTTCATGTTTCTGGGTTTAAACAAAGTAAGCTTAATACAAATAAGGTGTTCAAAATACTAAATGTATTGGCTAAAATTGTTTTATATTTGTATATGTTTTAAAAGTTCAGCTTTAAATCTTCTTTTCTACTTTACAGAATTATCACTCCAAATTCATCATTTAAAGCATTAACATTTGTGATTATCAAAAGGCACATATAACTCCCCCCTACCCTGAATCAGAAAATTAATCTAACATGAGAAATATGCAAACATAACCAGCTGGAAGAGAATTTTTATTGGAATATTAGATTAATACAAAAGCAACATTTCACTCTAGGTTATTGGAACTGGAAAAGCTTTGTTAGACTGCGGAGGGCGAAGAGGGAGAGTTCACTGACAGCATAAGCGTTTGGGGCTTAAGTTCTATAGTGAGACTTCAGAATCAAGGTGTTTATTTTCCAAGTACTTAATATGGGACTTAAAATTAATGCTGTCTCACAACATTCCCCCTTGTGATTGCTTTTGCTAAGCGTTGGTTTTTTTTTAAGGAACAGTAGTCATTTTATATTTGGTTCCGGTCCCAATAAGCTGCTCACATGCTCTGGATCTTCTTCAACATCCGCACTGTGGGACGGCTGCTATAGAGTCATGAATTGTGATCATTACCACGCATTAAGTTCCAAATGTTGGAAGAACAAGCCTGCCATTGCTCCAAGTGGGTCAAATAACACCTTTCTGGTATTCTCACCACCATCCATCAAGTCACGATTAACTTCTTGACAATTTCTTTATTCTTTTGGTTGGCAAAGCCGATGTCTTCTTTGAATATATTAGCAAGATCTCTAACTACTGTGGCCACCAGTTACTTCCTAGAGGACATGCTTCAACTTCCCACCCCCACAGTGGTCATGGCTGAGCCCTGGGCTGCACGAGTCCCACTTGCTGCCTGTGCCTGACTGAAAGAATAAAGCACCCCTTCTCTCTGCTTGTTTTACCTGCAAAGCTCATATTTTCCAGGTCCCAGTCTGCCACCCAGATACACTGCGTTATATTCATTGGGAAGTAAATACACTTCTAATATGTTGTACTAAGATGCTTTGCTTATATCTTTCTGCCCCTTTTAGTAAATAGTTTTAATCTCCTGTGATAGTTTTAAGCCCTGAATTTGACAGTACAGCTTATCCAGGATAATAACATAGTAACCACAGCATCTTATGCCATCTGTATAATATCAAATACATTTTTATACCAGTATTAATAAACCTTAGTTACAAAAATCCAAGATATTAACCATATCAGTGCCACATGCTCTCTCCCTCCATGATCTCACAATGTATTCTGCCAGAAGTGCATCAAAACAATTTTTGGCTTTATAGCTGATATGTAACTATGGCAATGAAACAGAGCTATAGTAATCAAGTTTAATGGCCAACGTAAAGTAAAATGCTAAATATTGTAGTTGCTGACACTTTTCATAAAAAAATTTTTTAAAAACTTGGGTTAAGACTGCACAACCAACATTCACATAAAATTCCAGACCTCTGTGACAGATGGCTTAGGAAAAAGAAGCCATGTGACTGGGCTGCAGAGTTTTATAGTGCAAAACCCATAAATAGTGCAGATTCGATCTCTGAAAAATATCAACTATTCCAAGACAACACTCACATATATTTTAGTTTTTACAGGAAAAGACATTTAAATAGTAAATTTTAAAAATGAGACTCTGAGAGTTGTTATGATTATACATCTTGAGTAATCAGAGGTTGATTGAAAAAAAATCACTCCTAATGTTTAAAAGAGGTGCTTTTCTACACCCTGTGGCCAGCCAGTTGCTCTGAGCACCTGACTTCATTGGGAGGAAGCGGGCTGCACTGGGGAATGGGGTACAGATGGGCTTTAAGTAAGCCACAGATGCATTCAGCAATTATACACAGTAACCGAGGAGGGTCTCTTTCTGCCCATAGATGGGGATCACACATTTACAGCATGGGTCTTTATTCAGAGCTATATCAATAGGCATCACTTCTCTGTGCTTGAAGCTCCAAAAGGCAACACAAAAAAGCAGGGAGGTGGGAGGGATGGGTGGCAGGGAGGGTCAGAGCTGCAGCTGACATGGCCTAGACCCTCCCGCCCTCTCCGTATTCTGATTTCCCAAAGTGTTGTTTGGGATCCTTACTTTCAATAATTACATTTAAATTTTAAGGGTTTTTGAAACTAGGTATAAATCTAATACTATTTGTGTTCTTCTCAACTTAGGAGGGACATCAAATGCCATCTATTTTAGCCACTTTTGAGTTATAGATGTTATTTTCCACTTATATATTCATCAAATTATTAAGAAAGCACTTAATATGTCCATGATACCATGTTTTGGAGAAAAGAGAAATTGAAAAGTAGTTTGTTCTTGCCATTAAGGAGCTTATTTTATGCAGACTTTTAGTGAAAAGTAGTTTAATTAATGTATTATAAATTATTAAATTCAAAGTTGAAAGAGTTCTTGTTTATGATTTTATCTGTATTATAAAATAAGCAGTTACCTAAATGTCCAACAATGGAGAAATGAAATTATGAATTAATGAAATTATGGAACATTATTAAATGGCACATTATGTGGACAGTAAAATGATAATTATGAGTACTGCCTATGAAGCAATATGGAAAAATCCTTATATGACTAAAAATAGGAAATAATAGCATGGCATTTCTACTATGCTTACAATGAAAGAAAAGAGATAGCACATAAATTATTGTGTCTAGAGAATAAACTTATAGCTGCTTTCCTCCATTATTTTCCAGAAAAATGATTATATCATCTTGTTTAACAATTAGAAATTATATATTCAAAGTTGATGATGGCATAAAAACAAGATTATTTTCCCTTAAGTGATCTGATTATGAAAATTACTAATTTTCACAACATTGATAAAATAAGACAGCATAGTATTCCTTCCTTGGCAAGCTTTCTCTTAGCCAGGGCACCTGAAATCTCCTTCTGAGTTGGCTAAGACACATACAAGCCCTGTTCCTTCTACCTGGGTTTCCGCAAGGTGTCCAGCCTTTCCTCTGGCAGCTCCCTTCCCAGCTTTGTTTGGGAGGGGGAGTCTTTCCTGTACTGAACACTATCCTAAATATGTTTTCAAAGTAGCCAAGATAATAATAAGTAAATGAAATGAAAATATCTCACTCTCAATGATAATTGAGCAATAAGGCTATTAAGATAATGAAACTGAAAAAAATTATTCAATAAAATAGAATGATGGAATGCAGAGAGTTGACTAACATAAGATGCCAAATTTGAATGAAATTTATAAACACTTCCCCCAGTCTTTGGGATTTGAGGTCATAGTGTGGGCTGACGGTCTGCATACTGTAAGGCCTTAAGAAAAGGAGTCAGACTGGTATGAATTCAGATTTCAATGATAACAGCACCACTCAGAGAAAATCACTCATTATCTCTCTACTACCATTTCTTCCTCTGCAAAACGGGAGAATATTATGTACTTTACAAAGTTTCTAGAAGGATTAAAAATGATTCACATGGAGAAAGTGCTTATGCATAGTACTTGGCACATAGTAGGTGTTCATCAAATGATAGGTAACTATAATAATAATTTGATGATTTTTGAATACCAAAAGAGACCTGAGCCACTGCATACAAGGTTAAAGAGCCAGTTATTAAGCATGTAGTTCGCCCATGCTATGCAATCAATAACTCGTGACTCAACACCATTATCGCATCAAACTAAAAATATGGTACAATCTGTCCTGATGTTAAAGTTACAGAAAAAACTGCTTTGGGGTTCTAACCATCCCGAGGGCTACCAGGCTATTCCTGATAAGAGGCAGCAAGAATGGTGCTGTGACATCATGTTGTTTCCAGGCCTTGTTCAAGCACAAAACAGACTTTGAACTTTAAACATTTCAAGCAAGTGTCAATTTTTTGTTTTCTTTTAAGGCACACTGTGCATATGTCATTTTGTCTAAACAGGTGGGGAAAACACCAAAACAAACAACAGAATGCTTGGCAAGCAGCAGCGATGAGGATAAAGACAGACTGGGAAGTGTGTTCCTACCTCTGCTGATCGGGGTGGGAGGGAGGAAGAAAAATGGGGAGCATGTATGACTTCGGCGGGCCCAGGCTCCTGGGGGCCCTGGAGGAAGCCCCTGAATAACCTAGGAGGTCGCTCTGCTCATTTATACCACGGGCCACGCTCCTGTCCCAAGTCATAGGAGCCTGATGAAAAGGGAGGCGTTTGGATCTGTGGCACATTTATGTTTCACAACTCATATTAATTCAAATTTAAAATGGCGAACATTATGTACATCTTAGAACCAGCGAAAGTACTGGAATCAAAAGAGAGCTGATACTGCAGATGATATTACCTTTAATCTTTATGATACCCATTAATTATTTTTTCCTGACTTGATTCTTTAAAGAGATACTTAAAACCATGCAAGCCAATGTGTTATGCACAGGCCAGGTGGTATTTAATAAGTACATAATTTGCTTTCAAGTCTTTCACTTTTAGGATGTGAAGGGCTCTGGTCTGGGGACCGACTAGCAAAGTCAGACAAACACTGATATACTGCACACAGAGCACAACTGGGCACCCGTGCTTGGTGGGTGCCAGACGCATGAACGGGTGACAATGTGCACTACCCTGAGAGCCTTCAGTGCTAGGGAGGGCCCGGGGGGCAAAGAGTCTTGGTGCAGAGGGCTAAGAAAAGGAAAGAAAAATACAGGCTACCCATGTTGCCCTTCATTAATTTTAGGTTGTGTAGGATCTCAAAAGTTTTCTTGTCCCTCTAAAACCAACCTCTGCTCCCATGATCTTCATTAGAGTAGTGCTCTTGGAAACGACTAATTTAAATCTCCCATTAAACTTGGAGTCAGTTGTGTGCTTGAAGACAGCATGAAAAAAAGTCTGTTTTTATCCCAACAGGTACCCATGAAGTCAGTTTTGAGGGTAGTGGGCTTTGACTTGATTTTACAAAGGATGTGACAGTGTAATTATTATTATTATTTTATTCTGAGATGGTCTTGCTAAGTTGCCCAGGCTGGCCTCCATTTCACAAGCCTTCCGTCTCACTCTCGGAGTAGGTAAGATTACAGGCATGTGCCACCACACGTGGCTCAGGATGATCTTTAATTCATTTTTCTCTTGGGTGCTCTGAGCAACTGAAGACATGATTGTCGTATAAAAGACTAGATGAGACCAAAGGATAAGTGAGAAATCTGCCATCATCCAAGTTCTGACATAAGTCACCCTAAAGCTATCTGTCCTGCCCTGGGAGTAACCTGCCTCACTTCTAACCCAGCCCTCCACCTGAAATAAGGCAGGCACAGTTCCCAGAGGATCACTGCCTTCATCCTGACTGTCCTTAAACTCCTTGAAAGCACAGTCTGAGAGTGAATCTACCCTGTGGCTGCACCAGTCCAGCACTTACAGAGCTTTTAGTTGGTACCTACTGTGAGTCCGTTTACCAGGATGTCTCTCTAACACATCAAAAATCCTCTGCATGAGTGTGTGCTTGTGAACCCAGCTACCAGCGAGGGAGACAGAAGGATCACAAATTTGAGGCCTGGGCAGTTTAGAGAGACCCTGTCTCAAAAAGGACTGGAGCTGTAGCTCAGTGCTTTCTAGGTGCCAAATTAAAGAGAGAGGAAGGAGGGGAAGGGAGGGAGTGAGGGAGAGTGCTTAGCCACAGAACTATAGTGTAACGTAAAAAGTATATATTCCTACACTCTTATTCTGAATAAGAAACTCAAGATGTGTATGGATCTGGGCTATCAGAAATAAACACACCAACAATCTGCCACAGGGACAATCTCTACTCTAGTGGAAAGAGACTCAGGCCAGGGTTCAACGTGGAGGAAAAGGCGGTTTACTCTCGAGCCTACATCAAGGAAAAGGTGCAGAGGGCAACATGGACAACCCAAAAGGCCCACAAAGGGCTCTGTTTGCTCAGAGGCTGACTTTCAGGGTGAGTTACCTTGGCTTTTCTCACTTTTGACAAAACAAACATTTTTTGTTCGTTTATTTCAGAGATTTGGGAGATTCTCCTATATTTAGAAAATAAGATTCAATCAGGACAGAATCCTACAAACTGTTACAGCTGTGTGGGGTTGTGTTCGTGTCTGAGAGCACCGGGAAGGATTCCAAAGCGACAGTACAGTGCCATACTTATTCTAACAATCGCTATGTCATAGGAGATAATTTTCATAGGAAAGTGGCTTTTTAAACTCCTGGCATAAGCAGCTCCTTTGAAAAGTCTGCCTGTGGACTCTCTGTCTTTTCCATGCTCATCACTCCCGGGTGGTCTGGCTTCTGCAGGAGGCTGCCTCCTGCGTGGGGGTCCCTTACCCTAGGCAAGCACGCTCCCTGCACAGCCACCTCAGTACCAGGAGTGGGGCATATACACTAGAAATACACGGTTTGAATTTCTGAAATGTGCTAATTAAACAAATCAAAACATGTTTATAATCAAAAACATGTTTTAAAAAATACTGATAAGGAGAAAATTTCTTCAAATTTTAGTCATCTTTGTTACATTGTTTGACATCCACAATTTTAATGGGATATGGACCATGTTAAGGTGAGCAAAAGAACCTGAAGAGCAGAAAGACATCTACATGAGATGGAAAGCATTTATCTTAGCAGCATTACTTGAGAGCTTTAATTTTAATAATTACAATATTGGTATTCTTATTCTCATATGACAGCCTAAACCATGAAGTAATAAAGACCTACCCTGGAAGATATTTTAATATTTCTACATCTAGATGCCTAGTAGACTACTTCTTTATAAAAGGAAAAATTCACTCAGATTTAAAACAGGAATTTAAGAATAAAGTTACATTTTTTTTGGTACCGGGGATCTAACTCGGGTCCTTGCGTTTGCGAGGCAGGTGGCGAAACCACTGAGCTAAATCCCCGGCCCTAGAATAAAGTTACATTTTAAAATTCTCCAACAATTTGTAACTAGGATTCCCTTGAATTCAGATAGTGTGGTATTTTCTTTATATTTTCAAGGATATGTGTTTCTTTGTTTAAGACTCTTACTTGTTTAAAAATCGTTTTTGAGTGGTTTTTGGCCACCAACTCTTCCTGGGGTTTATTTGGCTCAGCTTTGTCCAGAAGCTAATTCTGATTCTTCTGTCAAATGCTCAGTGGCACTGTGTACCTGCTCTCCTGAAGGCCTGGCAAGGTACAGGCCGGCAGCTGACCACACAGGGGACAGGCTTTGCTTAAAGGGGAAAAAGAGCAGGGTTTTAATTGCCTGGGTTTCAGGGTTCATGTTTAGCTCAGGGAATCTCCCACTTAATGCAAAGGTAAAATCTTTTATCAAATAAGTCTGGGCACTTTATTTCAGCTGGCTTTAGCCATATAAGTAGGGAAATAATTTCTTTTAAGTAAAGCCCTTTGAGTAAATAGGAGTCATTGGCTCCTGCCTGAGGAAATGGTCAAGCTCTATCACCTTCTCTGGGGTCAATGGGCTCTAGCACGACAAGTCCCTCACTGTCGAAAGCAAGATATGGAGGGTCTTTGTGTGTGTTCATCAGGTCACCATGAACACAGATATGGATTTCTCACAGTTGGAAAGGAGAGGCTATTGGGAAAACGTGATTAATTTTATGCAGTTCAGAAATGTAGTGTTGTTGTAATGAGCACAGAATTTGATTTTGGATTTGAAGCTCTAAGTCCTCAAACTTTCCTGAATCATCGGTTGATTTAATGTGCCTGGGTTTTACAACACGTCTTCTAAGAATACTCTGCAACCTAGACCATCTTATGTTAAATAACAGTCACGTGTACAATACTAAAATTTCATGCGTCAATTTTGCAAACGTTTTAGCAGTCCTGTTTAATCAAATACTGCTTATCATCTTTGGTTTGCAGATAGAAAAAAGCATCCATTCACGATTGAGATTTATTTTAACAGAAATTTTCTTTTCTTGTTTATCAAACTCCCCATAACAAAAAATAGCTTGGAAATCTGTAAATTCTCCCAACTAGTCTCCATAGCTCCCTTTTCCTCAAACTTCGGGATACTTATTTCCAGTGGAGGGACTGACCAAGAAATGCATGCTTTCTCCTTTGAACCCACTGAGTGCATCCCTGCCAACCCTCCTCTTCCTAAGAAGGGCGGGGACAGCTCTGGGTGCGGGCGCCGAGGCCTGGTGAATGTGGGTAGGAACATGAAAGGCAGTTTATTCTCACGGTTCAGTCGCTGGCCCACCCTCCGGCTTCTTGGACTGGCCTACCTTGGCATGCAGACTCTGTGGTTTGTTGGAGAGGGTGTCTGCGGCTTCCCTGCAGCGGGTGGAAAGGTTCAGGATGGCAGCAGCTGCTGCTATGTGGGTGTCTTCACTACATTGACCGTAGCTATAAGAGCTGGCACTGCTCGGGCTCTGTGTGTGGGCGCCTGCACTAGGCAGTCGATTAGGAAATTTCACTGGATTTGAAAAAGGCTTTGCTGTTGAAGAGAGATTTGATTAGCAATTGCACATACGTGCTTTTAGTCATTAGATAGATTTGTTTTTTTAAGGATATAACTTCTTGCACCAAATATGGGAAGAGTAAATTAAAGCAGGAGCCATTAACCATTGGTATATTAAATGAAGGTTATTCAGACGGGTTTTAACCAAGGTTCACAGATCTAAAGATATGATTGCTAGGACAGAATGCCTATTCTCTTATTTTTTTTGTATTTACACTTCTTAGGACAAAAACTCCATAACTAATGTTATGGCACAGGTGCACTGGCAACATTTGTGGCAAAAAATTGCAGATAAAAACACATGAGTAAAACCTATCAGGGACTACAGAGAGCTTGAGGCATGCACTTGTAAAAACTGTGTAGGACTCGTACTTCTAGTACAGAAAACATTGTATCCCTCCAATATTTGTTCTCTGAACAACAATTTATACTTAGACGTGAAATTATATTGTTATTTGATATGCAGGTTTGTCCTGTACTTAAACTAGTAGAAGTTGTTTTTCATCCAAATAGATGAAACTAAATAGATGGTGGAGACTTTAATGAGCTGGCATTTTGCATATTCGGGGAGAGTGAGATAAGCAAAGGACAGAGAAGAAATGTTCTCAAGGTGAACAGAAAGGCAATTTAGTTATCAAGGCTGAGTTTCCGTTTTATGTTTCTGTTATGGGTTACCCAGGCATCGCTGAGAGAGGGAATTACACATATTTCTCTTCGCTGTGGGGTGTTTATAAGCATCACTCAAGGTTATGGGAGAAACACCCACGATTTAATGTGGCCTGATATAAAAGCATTTAGCTCTTTGTTTTGCATTATTATTTATTTTAAATATTTGATTATTTTTCCTAAAACAAAATATAAAATATCAGCAAATGTTATTCCTATAAGAACATGAAGATTCATCAAATGTTTTGCAGTGTATAAAATCAATATCCATACTATATGGGTGTACAGAATGTTGTTATTAACTAGCTTTACCTGAGTTAAGATATTTATATGTCTGTAGAGTGTGTATATATGTGTGACTGTATAAATAAATAAATAAATACAAAACGTTATGTGCATATAATTTTTTCTGAGTCTAACAGGTTGCCAGTGGTCATGTATGTTGGATGGTACATATTTTTGGTGAGAATAAAATACCTTTTGGAAAATAATGTACTGCTTATTGATAGGAAAATTCCTTCAAGTCTGTTTAGTAGATATTATCCCCCCCCCATAGTGCTGGGGATTGAACCAGGATTTTGGTCATGCAAGGCAGGCATTGTACCACTGAGCTATACCTATAGCCCCAGCCCATTGCTGAGTTTTATGCAGCCTTCTAGTTCTCTGACAGTGTGGATCAACATGACATGATGAAGCGTATTCATAAGAGTACTCAGCCTGGTAAGATTGGGATTCCATAGGGTTGCAGCATTAATTAAAAAATCGTCTATGGAGGGCTCCAAGTTGTAATCATTTAGCTTCTTTCTCCATGGAAGTTAAGTTACCCAATGCAAGAATCGTTTCCTGGGTTTCTTCCATAGCACTTACTTTCTCACCTTTTCACTAGAATATTTAAGGACTCTAAACAACTCAAAGGAATGTGTATCTAAAAACCCTAAATTTTACAGATTATGCCATCCTTGTTATGTTTTCTTCTATATGGATATATCATAATTAAAGAGCATTAATCCACTTTACATATTTCTATATTAATTCTTAAATTTATAAGTAAACTTTTCAACCTCCACATATATTTTTTTCAAGGAAATCTTGATTCATGAATTGCATTTCTTATACTTTTCATCCTCTCCCCAAAACACCTTTTGTTGATTTAAGTAATATTATAAATAGTATTTCAACATTTCTATTAAATTTCTATAACTGCAACATGAATAAAAGTAATTGTAATAGCTATCACATTTTTAATATATGAATTCCAATCCGGTATCTTTACAATTATTGTATTTAGATTAAAATATGACACTATATTAGTTGAATAATCCATTTATTATTTCACTATATTCAGTATAACTTCAGTATAAAATCAGTAACACTGATCCACTTCTTGTTTTCCCTTTTTACTTCACTACTCGATATATATTGTCTCTTGTCATCTATAAGCAACATACATAAGACGTGCTTTTGGGTAACAAGTTAGAATTTGAATTTGAAGCTTACATTCAGGGAATGGTGGTGTTTTTCGACCTTGCCCTGTTTGTACAAGGGGACGTTTACCAAAAACTTGGGCATCAAAACTGGCATAATCAAAGGGAACTTTTCCGAACTTCTCTTGTTCTTTTGACACTGTGGCTCTGGGAGAGGTGATGGCTTGTGATCGGAAATTGAATTCAATTTGCTTCACCAAGCTTGTCCTAGAGAGATAGGAGAGGTAGTTCAAAAGAAATACAGTGAAATTGGTGGTGAGTGTATTAGTGTCAGGGTTTGCAGCAGAGAGAAGTACCCCTGCCTGTTGCGACAAACAGACACACCGCAGTAACAGAGATGTGGCCACACACAGAAAGAGCACAGCGCTCTGCACCCAGAGTAAGACAAGCTTGGGGTCTCCCTGGTGACGAAACTGCTGAGTTCTGTGTCCCAAACGGGCACTGGTAAAATAGGAATATGGAATCTTCTGTTCTCACGCAGATGTCACTATCAGTAAGTATGAGTTAAGGTACTGACAAGGTATCCACATTCTACTTATTAGAAATATTGATCAGAGGAGCAATGAGTAGTCACAACTGTGCTTAATGCATAATGGGGGCAGCGCAGATATCAGATATCAGAAGATTTGATTCCTGAATTGCAAACTTCTTAGGCTTTTTTCCATTTTATCCCACCTTCAGGCTGAATGTTTTTTGCTGATTTAAGTAGTATTTTAATAGCATTTCAATATTTTAATCTATTAAATTGCCATCATTCTAATGTGAATCAAATTATTATAATATTTGTTGCATTTTTCAATATAATTATTCCCCTCCACAATAAATGTGAGTTAGGTATTCCTGTAGAATTATTGTATTTGGATTAAAAAAGAGCATCCTAAATGTGTGCCATCAGCTCTAGCCAAATAAAATTTTTTTTGCTATGGTCCAATCTTTCAGAATTTAGTGAAATAAAAAGTAATTTTTCCCTCTACCTTCCAAAAAACTGTGCCTAACGCATCAGAATGTCAGCTTTAGTAATTATTTTGGATAGGTAAAAGATTTTAGCTGCTACTGAAAAATTTGAGGGATTATATATATATCTTGTTTTATATCCCTAAAATTACATAAATATTCTAATCTAAAAAGGCAAAATATTTTAAGACATATGCAATATGAAACAATGTTATTTCTATATTTGATAAGTAATCTTAGGGAGAAATTAGAGGATATAGTGATATTAACCATGAATTCCATTTTAAGATTTCTAATTATGACTTCTATTTATGATTTCTAATTCAGGATCTTCATTTGACATATGTTTTTTACTCATGTGACCTGAATGCTAATTTTGACTCTCAATTAAATCTATGGAAGCAAAATATTAAGGGAAGCCTATCCAGAAAACACTGAAATGCCTAAAAGCAAGTTTTATACTTCAGCACTTTTAAACAACAGTCATCTAATCATCTTTTAAACCCTGAAGTCACTTTTCCTACATATATGAACTTTGTAAAACAGAATATATTTGTAGAATATACCATCACATTAAATATTAACATACATACTTTATTATTTAGATATAAGATCTCCCATGAAGAACTTAGTAGCTACAGGACCAATGAGAGATATTTTACTAGCAGCTGTCATGGAATCAATAGTTGTATTAAAGAAAGTACATTTATATGTGGAACTAAAGGATGAATATGTAATGGATATGAGTGGTTTATGATGGTATTTTCTGCAGGCAGAGAAGATAAAGTCATTCATAAAGGGAGACTCTCTGAATTGTGGTGTGTGTTACATTAATGACTTCGAATTTTAATTAGCATACAATATTGCATGCTTTATTCCTCACAGAGTCACCCATTTCATGTTACCTTTGGAAAGAGAGGAGTTTCATGTTAAGCTTCTGGGATGTCTCATAGCTCATGTAAAGGAAGTATCGTTCATAAACCAGCCTTTCCTGTGGGTTGCCCGTGTGGATCCACTGGTGGCTGAGAGTGAAGGTCAGGTCGCAGGGAAGTGACAGAGAGGATGAGCAGCCCAACTGGGTAAGAGCATGACGTGAACAGACCAGCTGGACCCTCCTAGGAGTTCATACCTGTGGGCCTGGTCAGGACACTGCCCAGTTTGGGAAGAATCAGGCTGATTTTTATCCTGGGACATTGCCAATTTTTCAGCTGCAGCGATTGGACAACCAGAAAGACTGTTTCAAAAAAGAAAAGCAGGAGGATGTGAATTAAAATGAAAATATAATTGGCTTTGGCACATGCTTTGCAGTGTATTTGGCACACATTAAATGTTAAGTCATAGTCATAGTTCACTTAGCACAATTCTCATACTGAAAGACCCCAAAGGTTTGTACAAACTGCAAGGTCAATGCTTGCCCTCTATCTCCACCTCAGAGGTGAAAGGTGATGAACTCATTGTTAAAGATAAAAATATTATGCAAGGAAAAAGCAACTAAAGGATTTTGAAACAATATATCGAGGAGAATGTGCTCATTCCAAATACCATTTGTCCAATTATAGAAGTTAGCATGGTAACTCCATTATTTATCTTAGGCTCTTCAGCACAATATTGAAGATTGAATTTAATATCTTATTTTAAAGTGGAAATGTGGAATATTAAGTTTTTTGGCAATATGCTTATAAGTAAAATAGTACCTTAGAAGAACATAATCCATATGAGACATAAAATGTGCACATGAAACAATCAACTTTTCACCAAAATCTTTCTATATACATATGTTTGTATATAAGTGCACATATATGTGCTTTATTTTAGATGTAATCTCAATGCAATGATGTCACCTTGACACCAAGTTTACACTTAAAACCACTGAATACTGAAGCCCTCAGGATACCTTTTTAACGCCTGTTGGCATTAAAGATAATCCATAAGAAACTCTTTTCACTGCCAAAACTGCAATGGTGAGATTCTGGAGTAGGAAAAGAACATACTCTATTCATCTGCCTGTATAGACATAGAACCTCAGTATCTTCAAGTATAACATTTTTCTTCATCTGAAATGGCTGCAAATACAAAAATTTCTAGGAAAGGAAATAATGAAGTAATTTTCCTTTTTGCTTTTTACTCTTCACAGGTTGAAAATATTTCTTATGTATTTCTAGTGGTAATGTATTTGATAGGGGTGTGGTGATCCTTATTACACACATTTGATTGGGAGAAAGTTTCTCTTACTTTTTAAAATGTAAAATGATTAGCAAATCATCAGAATTACCTCCTGTGAGTGTTGCGGTTGCTGTTCACATGTCCCCGTCCTGTGCATCCTGGGGTGGGACACTTGAGCACATTTTCATGCATGGCAAGAACTAAGCACAAAATATCACATTGAAGGGAAGAATAATTTACCATAAATGCATAGCATGCCAACAAATTTACTTCTCACTTTTGCATTGAAATGACTTTTGTTACATAATCCATCACACTTCCTCCCCAGACAGATTTAGATTGAAAAACAATAGTGCACACAAGAATTTCAGAAATTAAATCCAGCAAGCTCATTCACATTTTAATTGTCCTGAGCTCCATGTTACATTTAACCCTAGACTTAATAAGACTATTCTGCATATATTTCACCTAGACTATAAGTTTTTCACCTTTCTTTCCTGTTCTTATGCTTTTCCTGGGGGGAATGGATGGAGAACATCATTTGTCGAGTAGCCCTTTCCATCTCTTTCCCATCACTGTGTGTAGTCTCTTTTATCTCCTAAGTGATGCTATTTTGGTTCCTTGTCCATCGACTCTCCATTGGCTGTGGTTACTGCCAAGAGCATGCCTGTAGGAACTTTCAGAGAATCAGTCCAAGGACCTGCTACTTTAGGAGCACAGGAGCATAGATTAAATTAGTTAGATTTAGTGATTTGCCAAATCTTGATACTGAAAAGGTAGAGGGCCGAGGTGTCTCCACTTCTGCTAGTTTGTGGTTGAAGAGGGCTCAATAAATATATTCAAAAAGTCTGAAATGTATCAATGCTCTACTTAGCCTGGAAGGCAGCCCTTCTTCCTAACCCCTTTCTTCCACTTCCAGAATCCTGGTTTACAGCAGGGCTGTGCTGGGGAGGTGGGTCATGGTTGCACTTGCTAAGGACCCTCAACTCCAACAGGATGACCCGAGAGGACACCATAGAGTGCATACACCCACAGCGAGGGGGGGCGAGGCGGACACTGGTGACCTCAGGGCTACACTGAGACCCAGTCCGGTCTTGCGCTTCTAGAGCCCAGATCTCAGGCTGAGGGAGTACTGTGCAGTCACACAGAGCAATAGCCACGTGTTAGTTCTGTGTTCCGGTGCTTTGGCATCTGGGGAGTAGAGGCTGCCCCTCCTAGACTAAGCCAGTTCCTGTGGTGCACCATCCACTAACATCCTGAAAATGCTGAGCAACCCCTCCAGAGCCCACAGTCCACTACCCTCTCCTTAAACTCTCACACTCTGGGTCACTGCCCCTTCCGTAATCACCCCAGGGCCGAGGACGAGCCAGCTAGAGACCACCCAGTTCCCAAGGCCTGCTAAGCCAGACAGGTGACCCTCAGACTGCTTGCCCGGCCTCGCTTGTTCTTTTATGCAGAAGCCACACTAAAGGTTTCTGCTCACAGCTCCTCCAGCCCCTTCCTCCTGGGTGACCCTAGGCCTCCCCGATGCACCCTTGTGGTATGAGGAGACCCCTTCTCTTAAGGACTGTGGGAAAAACTGTATTTTCATTGGATATCGTTTTTTGATCTGTTGGGCTTTTCACCCTCACATTTTCTATTCATTTGCTTCATTTAAAAACACACAACTACAGGGAAATTGCCTGACACACACAGAGAAAAATTTGTTTCTATTCCTAATTCTAAATGGGAAAATAAGGAGGCTGATGTTGTGATGTTCTGGTGCTCATGAGAAGATGCCGCCATGTTCAGGGTTGAGCAGTACTCACTCTCCAGGGGAACCCGCACTTTGTGAGGGCACCCCGAAAGGCTGCGGTGGTGGGGGTAGAGCCCCGTCACGTGCCCGGTGCCATCACACCCAGGGATGGGGCACTTGGTTTCTCTCTTTTCAGGCCTCGGTGAATCTACAGGGAAATTAAATCGAGAAATTCATGTGGTTATTTTTCTTTTCCTGCCTATTCAATAGAGTGGCCTTGCAGGGTGACATTCTCACTTTATTCAATTTACCGTTATAAACATTCTTCTCACATTGTCTTACATAAGACCCTCAACTAAGACCTGTGGAAACATAAAACATGTTTTCACTTTTCTTGATTTCCTAAGCAAAGCCTGACACAGGGCAAGGGACTGTTAAAACAGAGATGGTTTTAAATTGTCACGTCACCTACTCTAGTTAAAGCCTCATTATGACAAAAATCACCCCTACGCCTGAGGGTGAACAGCTTTCTAAAAAGGAAAAAGAAAGAAAGTAAAAGAAAAGTGACAAAGAAGAAAGAATTTATTTAAACCTCAATCATCTTCTACTGAAAGTCTAGAAAAAGCCAGATTCAAAATCACAAAACAAAACACTACCATATCTGAGAAAGGCTCCTCTGGCCTTGTCTCTCTGAGCCCCTGGCAGCGGATGGCCTAAGTTCACTTGCCGCTCACTCATAAGCAGAGCTTGCTTCCAGAATGAGTCAGGGCAGGGGCTGTGTTCTGCTTAACCAAGGGCTTTTAAGTCCCAAGTTTCCCAAGCCCCAGGGAGCTGCCACTTAGGATCATGGGGCAGAAGCTCTGGATTTCACTGGCTGCGGAAACTGAAAACTGAGGCAGTAACAAGAAGATGTGGGAAGCAAGGGCTTTCAGAAAAGGACAGTATAGAGAAGAAAGGCAGTGGAGAGGGCTGCTGAGAACCTGGGCTGTTGGGGCTCACAGGTGCACCACCTAGGAGCTCATCTTGTCCTGGCTGCCATGGGGAAGGAAGCTGGAGAGAGAGCGCTGAAGGCAGGCTCAAGAGTTTTAATTTTTTGGTTAGAACAAGGGTCATATAAGAGCATAACATAAGTGCACACGAAACAGGAATACTGATAAGTTTAGAGCTAACACAGGTAAGGTCTTAGTTACACATATATATATTTGTGACTGAGATGGTAGATAAAACAGAAATGCACTTAGCCTTTTAGCCAAAATTGTTTCCTAGCTCATGCTTGGGATGATATTAACCATGGGGAATTCTGTCCCTTGGCATCCAGGGGTTTAGAAGGAGAACAGAAGGAGTATGTGAGCCCTCTGAGAAGGGAACAAAGTGGAATCCAGGAAGGCTACAGAAATCTCAGAACTCAAAGCAACAGGACTGATGAGCACACTTTGATGCTGAGAGTGAAAATAAATAACCCACATGGTCCTGCCCAAGAAACTGCTGGCGACACAATCCCTGGAAGGGTCCTGCCATATAAGGATGTGCAGCTCCCACATACTCCTGTTCCAAGCTGGTCACCCAGAGCAGGACATTATGGCAGGATGCGAGAGTCTTCAGGCATACTGTGAGGGCAGACCTGATACCATGTCATCCCAGTTGTTGGATTACACATAGTCATGGACAGATGGGGCACAGCAGGCTGTATGTAATGCAATTATATGGGGGCATAGTTTCAGCAAATGGAGGAGGAACCAAGGATCCTTCAAATCGCAGTATGTAATACTACTGGTCCAGGAAGGGTCAGGAGACAGAAAGCAGTGAGTTGTGAGTGAGCAGCCAATAGCCAAAGATGGAGATATGTCCACCGGCAGGTGCTTGTGTTAACACCGTGATTGATGTCCAGACTACTTTCTCTCTTTTGTAAGAGACAGAAAGGCATAGCAAGAGTTTGTGATGTAGGGCCGGGGATTTAGCTCAGTGGTTCCACTGCCTGCCTCGCAAGCTAAGGACCCAAGTTCAACCCCTGGTACCAAAAAAAAAAAAAAAAAAGAAAAAAAAAAAGAGTTTGTGATGTTGTAGGACTCTGTGCGTGCTTGTCTTACTTAATCTAAGCATAGTGGCAAATTTCAAGTTGATTCGGGCACATGAAATCTGTAGCCCATTAGACAAAATCCTTGAAGTTTGATTAAAGTGAACTGAGAGGGCTGCCCTGTCACAGACTGCTGCTTGCAGGGAGGAGAGCAATAATGTGTATTTTAGGCCCTTCTTCTCTTGGATCTTGTCCAGGTGAGGCCACATTTCTAAACTGCATTGACAGGCTTGGCGCGGAGCGTTTCCCCTCTTTGCCACAGTGTTTGTCTGTGGGAAGCCAGAGAGGGTGTCGGAGATAACGCGGGCTGGCACCTGCCCAGGTGGGCCACTGACAGTCCACCGTGCACCTTTGTTTGCAAGTCTCTCCTTGGCTGGGCAAAACAAACATGCAGATGAAATGCTCTGGAGGGCAGAACCTGTTTGCATGATAAGAAGCCAGAGCGGGAGCTCACGGCCACTCTGTAGTCTGTCTCTTCTTTTATTTTCTTTGTTCTGAGTTCCACAATGAGGCTGACCTACTCTGGTGATGTTACATCCTAGTTTGCCTGGGCCTGTTCTCACTCACACCTGATATACTTGTGGCATTGTTCATATTACTTCTCTTTACTTGAAAAGTGTCACAGGTTGGGAAACAAATTGCATGGTGATTCTACGTATACTGGGACCTGGAGCCTCTAAAGGCTTAATAGCAATAGCATAAGCAAATGTTTTATAGAATTGCTGACTTATCTGAAGGCACGAGTAAAATGATATTTTGGAATATGGGTCTTCTCCAGGCACTTGGCAGGGGACGGGGGCTGGGGTAGGAGGATTGCAAGTTCAAGGCCAGGCTGGATAACTTAGTGAGGCCCTGTGTCAAAATAGAGGTAAAAATGTAGCTCAGTGGTCCAGCATTTGCTTGGCATGTGGAAGCCCTGTGTTCAATTCCTAGTATTTCTAGGGAAAAAAATCCTAGTGTTCAGCAGAGTCAAATGCCTAAGATGAACACAATGTCAGGAAGTTATTTAGGAGAAGATGGCAATCAGTAGAGGTGAGTGTTTGCAGAGGACTGTAATGCGGATTATGCCCAAAGCAGAGTGCAAGAAGTTAGCCCCACAATTGCCTTGTTTTGAGAAGTGAGTCGGGCTGAAGTCTACATGCCAAGGTCAGAGGAACTTGCACCCAAATTCCATTCCACAACCAAAGCCTTCTTACTAGAAGGACAGCGTTCTAATTACAACATATATTGTGTCTATTCTGTTCCTAATTTGAGAATGGTATGTCTGGTCCTTTATGAGCCTTGTTTACATTCATTTCCATAGAAACTGCACATAGCTTGCCTTTAACCCAGTTGACTGCCAATAAAAATCAGTGCCTGGGACTGGCCAGCGCCTTTGTTGTTTGCACTGGTATTGGTCGTCCAGTAACCTTGCTTTCTCTCTCTTAGTTCTGTCCTTTAGTGTACTTTTTTCTCAGGCCTGCCTCGTATACTGGACAGGTGGGTACTGGAACCTAACTGCAGGGTGTCCAGTCCATGTTCACTTATGAACGTGAAATGCATGTCAGAGAAAAAAATCCCTATTATGCAACTGGTTCCCACATTCAGGACAAGGAATAGAAAAGTGAATACTTAATTTGGATGCTTCAGACATCTTCCACTAAGCCTATAGTTCCTTGCAATATGGGTTTCACCTTTTTTGCCAGTTTCATATGAGCCTGGTTCTGATCTCTTGAAGAAGCATTTATCGCTCCAGACTAGCACCATGTCCTCTGCCTCAGGACAGACACCCTGTCTATGCATCCAGTCCTGACAGTTGTTCTCTGTCTCCAAGTGACCCAGCATTTACAAATATAGATTCTTTTGCCTTCTAAATTTTTGAAACCAAAAGAGGTTTTTAAAACTTTATAAAAATAATCAAAATATCATTAAGGATTTTAAGTTATGGCTTAAAATTTCTACAAATCCTGTATTTCATTGGTTGTAAGATATCATCAATTGTAAGATTATTTTATGTGTGATTAAGATAGAAAAATCACTGAAAATGAAACTGCATATTTTTCTAATTTCAGAGATGGTGAAATAGGGAAACTTTATCTCTTAGAACCAAGGAAATATAGTATATTAGAAATTATAAATTTAGAGTAAATTTCATATTTTTTCAGATTTTATAGTTCATTAAAAAAAGAAACAGCTAAACTCAAGAAATTGCTTATTAATGGAAATGCACAGAACTAAACACAATGTCCTATCCTGAACCACACATAATAACCATGCAGTTATTAATACTCCGTTCCTCTCCCAATCCTTCAGAGATGGTTGTGTAGCATTATTATTGTGCTTCTCATTACTTGACATTATTTTAATCTTCTCTGTTTCCTCAGCTTTGCAAGGCATTATTTGTGAAGATTGCAAATGAGTGCTAAAATGGATTTACAATGATAATGTGTTTCTGGATAAATCTAAGCAATCAGAACTTCTAAACCACACTAACATGTTATTCTTTTTTTTTTTTTTCTAACATGTTATTCTTTTAAGACCTGCAGCTATATGACCTTGATTTTTGCTAAGGTATTCTTGCTCTAATTCTGTGGCTTTCAGACTTCTGGGTGTCCAAGCATAACCTGAGAGCATGCTAAAAGAAATGCAAACTCTGGAGCTCTGACTCTGTTTGGATCCTGGAGTGCCCATCCTAAATGAACCTTCTAGGCACTTACATGGCACTTAATTGTTGAATTTGTTGGATTCATCATCAGCCCATCTGGTATGAAATGGTTGTGAGAGTGGGTAGAAGACTCCATGGAGGAATGGAATAATATTTTTCTAAAGTCTGAAGAACAGTATTAAAGTTTCCTCAAAGCACATTTACTCTGTCAGTTGACCTGGATATTTATGGGCCCTGAGTTAAAGAACCAGTAAAAGTATAGGCTTATAACTAAACAGTTGATGCCTGGCTTAATTCCAAGAGGGATCAGTGCATCCTGCTAAGCTTGCCAATGGCTTGATATTATTTTAAAGCTCAAAAACAAAAACAAAAGCTAGATGACCGTATAATGAAGGCAGGGAAGAAAAATTAAACTTCTGGAATTGTTTTGGCTAATAGAATGATTTGAAATCCAAAACATAGTATTGTAATTCTAACAATGTCTAATACAGTGTAGTACTTTTTAAAGGCATGGTGTATTTTAAAAAATCAGTTCACTCAAAAGAATAGATGTCATGAGTATTTTTCATGTGGAAAGACACTGCAAACTGAGCTTAATCTGATAATACTCTATAGAGTGGAAAGAAAGTTGTTCATTTCAGAATTATGAATTGATTTTTAAATTGCATGAAGTTGTCAAAAAGCTACCTGGAAGGAATACTCAAATCTAACTTTCTTTCAAGCCTGAAAGCAATCTCATTTCTAAAATGAATGCAAAAATGTGTCTTACGTTTATTGTTAAGGATTTGTCTTCCAGCCATGTCAATAACTTTGGTTTGTCTCCTTTCCCCTGTCAGGTGCTCCAGCAGAAACCTGTCCAGCTCTTTGTAGGTGTGGAAAACGCAACCTCGCCCAGCCTGCAGAGCAATGGCGTGCTCCAGCAAGCTTAGGTTCCCCTTGGCTTTCTCCAGGTCACTGGATTCTTCTGCCATCATGGCCAGGCCCTTGCCCTCACATTCCCCTGTCTCAGGGCAGGAAGGCTGGGCTTGGCCAACCAGGGGCTCCCCACACGCGTTCTGTAGGTCTCTCCTTTCTGGGTCAGAGTCACACTTGTTCTCACAAGGAGCAAATCTGTCATCTTCAGTTTTTATTTCAGGAACTTCCAATAGGTCTTTTTTATTATCCACTAACATGTACTTTGGGCCTCGGTGGGGTTTGCTGTCTTCTGACAAGTTGGAACCACTATCCCATCCATTCTCTGCACTTTCAGAGTTGCTTTCATTGTCATCAGAGGAGCAGAACAGTGGCTGAGAATCATCCATTTTGTCTCTTCCATCATCTGAATGGATCATAAAGCACTCATCGGCTTCGTCACTCTCTGCTTTTAAAGACTGGATGCCACTGTCATTTAAATTTTCATTTATGGTCTGAACAGACACATTCTTTTCAAATTTTCCCAAGTGCATTAAAGATTTGACCACAAGCTCTTGATAGCAAGTGTATCGGTCTTCTTTCTGATGGGAGTTTTCTTGTGCATTTGCAGTAAGGCTCTCATCCACAGGTTTTATCATGATTTCTTCTATAGGGGAGAAAAACAATACTTACAAAACAAGGATAAAAATGTTTTAAGGAAATTGTACTATTACATATACACACATATATAAATGGATAAACCCACATACATATGTACAAGTACGCATGCATATACAAGGTATGTTGAACATATTCAGTGACTATTTAAAGTTTAAACATTTATTACAGTAAAGCACACATTGCTATCTCTCTCGAAATGCCTTCCCTCCCTTGAACACACTTATCCTATTGTTCCTGCCACTTTCGGAAACACTTCTGGAAGTCCTCTTTGGTGAGTATCTTTAGTTGCCCTGTCATGGCTCCCTCAATGTTTTGAATCAATTCAAAACGTGTACATTTTAACTCTGGAGAAAAGCCAGAAGTTCCACAATGCCAGCTCTGGTGAATAACGTGGGTGAAGACACATAATAATGTTTTTTACAAGCCTGCTTTTCTGTTGAATGGCACTCAGCAGCAACATTCACCATGCGCCTCATAAAGACACTCACAAAAGAGGACTTTCAGAACTGCTTCAGAAGATGGAAAGAGTGATGGGATAAGTGTGCTCAAAGTAAGGGAAAGGACTTCGAGGGGGATGTATGGCAATGCGTCTTTTACAGTTATACATCGTTAAAATTTAAATATTCACTGTATATTTCAGTAACACCTCATATATGTACCTAATATGCATAATGAGTGGTGTTTATTAATTTTATAAAGATTGATAAGAAAAACATATATAGTTCTAAAAGAAAATTTAGAACTGAAAATTGCTTTCAATGAAATGACCTATTATACTTTTCAGCATATTAAGAATAAGTGTTTCTAGGGCAGTGACCAAGAGAAGTCTATGTTTAACAATGCTAGAGTACTTAATGTAAAATTATTGTCATTATACCTTTTATTTCCACATCTTAGCCAACCAAAAAGAAACTGGATATACATAATATAATACATTGTAAAGAAAATATTAATCAGATTTCTCTGTTAAAATGTATTATTGAAGATTATTTGGTTTCTGTTCTGTAGTTTCTCAGACATATTCTGAGATTTTGTGGAGTATTACCTAAAATACAAAACACATATACATAGAGATGACAATTAAAGGAATTCATAAGCTTTCAAGACTTCTTGGTTTCCAGTAGTTTGGGAGGCTGAGGGAGGAAGACTATAAATCTAAGCCCAGCCTGGGCAATTTAGGCTTAGCAAGGCTTTGTCTCAAAACGAAAGAAAGAAAGAAAGAAAGAAAGAAAGAAAGAAAGAAAGAAAGAAAGAAAGAATAAAGAAAGGAAAGAAAGAAAGAAAGAAAGAAGAAAGAAAGGAAGGAAGGAAGGAAGGAAGAAAGGAAGGAAGAAGAAAGAAAGAAAGAAAAAAGAAAGAAAAGGAAGGAAGGAAGGAAAGAAGGGCAGGCAAAAGAAAATGAGCTGAAGGTGTAGATCAGTGCAAAAGCCCTGGGTTCAATCCCTAGTATCACCAAAAAAATGAAACAAAATTTCACAAAACAAAACAAAAATCTTTTGTAATTCTCACACTAATATTCCATAGTGAGGAAAACACAAATGGGACAATGAGCATGATCAGCTAATATCTCATACGGTACTCGTTTCTACTCTGGTATTTGCATGTCTTTGTGTAGAAAGGAAACTAGACAAGAAGTGAAGATGGTTAGAGGATGTTGAATGGGAGCTAGTGCTCCACACAGGGATAGCTTGGACCCTGAACATTAAAAATGGAAGACCCCAAGTTCCAGTGTGTGCAGGACAGTCTGCAGGTGGCTCTCATCGCAGGGTGGCTGTCTGTCAGTGTTGCCCTTCACTCAGTGGGAGTGACAGGACGTACATATGCACAGTGAGCTGACCTGAGCCTGCTCCCTGCAAACAAATCACCAGTGAAGGTGTGGATTGTCTGGTGAGCCCAGCCCAGCCCAGGTACATGGGTGATGCCCAGCACACAGCACTAGACAACAAAGCTCTGATGCTCTCATGTCCAGTAGGACAAAAAAAAGATAGGGAGAAAGAAAAGACCATTTTTGTCTTTCAAATGCAGGGAGGGGGGATGGGAAGCAAAATAATAAGTCCCCTAAAGACTGTTAAAGACACCAAGTGAAGCGCTTTCTGTGTTAATAAACATCTTCGGAGGGAAGAAAAGCACAGCCATCGGTGTGAGGGCTGCAGGAGAGGGTGTTTGTGAGGAAGACAATGTGCCTTTTTTTTGTCTCATTTAATTTTTTATAAACATTGTCTCTGACAAGGACACTCAAAAATACATCTCCATCATCTTCCTTTCTGGTAATTATCTCCCTAAATCAACACTGGACTGCCAGGATCAAGTAAATATTGCCATAGTAACTAAAAGCATTTTTGGATGAAAGGAAGAATTCAGTCACAACACTAGCCCCTGTAAATAATGCTGATTATAGGGTGCAGTCTTTTGTTGGGATCTATTCAACATAAACTGAAAAATTTAACATTTTAGTTCCTAGAAGAGAGGCTGGATAAACAGGCACATAATATTTGATAGGGTGGGTCTATCCTCTCCTGAATTCATATCAGAGGAGCTCCAGGTTTAAATAATATATTAAACATAGTCTAAAATGCAAATGAAGTTTTTCTCAGTATCACGGTTGGCTATTACGAGAAAGTGTAAAGGGTTATGATAATTTTAAAGTATTATGAACTACAGAAAACAAATAAAAAGCATTTTCAGTGAATATGCTCAATTCATTGAACTATTCTCTCACTCCACTTAACTACCCACATGTGTACAATAATGATTTATAGACATTATACCTAATTATGCATATTTGGGCTGTGTTAGAGTGCTAACAAAAGCTCTAGAAAGCAACAATTACCTCTGTTGCTTAGCTACATAGTTTAAAATATTCCTATTAAGTGCAGATCACCAGAGAGGCGGGAGCGACAAACACACACATGTGCACGACAATGCATTTCACTGTGTGGCTGCCAACTGCTAGCATTTTGGGTCATTTCCAGTTTACATAATTGTTTGGTTCAACTGTTTGTTATATGCTAAAAGAAAATATTTATTAATTATTCTTCAGAAAAAGAGGAGCCCTGCCGACAGAGGTGCCTACGTGCATTGCGCGCGTTGGGTTCCAGGGATGTTCTGTAAACTGCAAACCAACTTTCTGTGTTCCCAAATCCCTCCTGGGCCTTCACTGTGCTCCTAAGAAAAAAATTGAGCTAGCTTTTGAACCTGACAGATCTGTGACAGGGTGCTGGGTTCTCCCAGCATTGTAATGGGGCTGCCCGCTTTTGTAAAAAAGGGTTTTTCCCCCAAGGAGCATGGGGATATGTCTTGTGCCTTTGCCACTAGAATAGCTGAAGTAGCTCTACCTGCAGAGTTAGAGAGATCTGGGCTCAGGATGTTAGGCTGGCACTCCTGTCTGTGCCCCTGTGGACAGGTTGCTCAGCCCATGTGAGCTGGTGTTTGTGTTCACATAGTGAGGACAGCAGCCCAACCCTACGTGCATGCTGCCAGGGTCACCCCAGAACACCAGCAGGTATTCAGTCAATGGTGGCTTCCCAAGTTACTATTTTCAAACACAGTAATAGCATGGGACACAAAGGATGGTAACATGAATGAGGTGGACCTGTTTCTCAATTAGAATAATGAGTAAAACTGTCCTCTAAGGAGAGGCAGGGTCCACAGGATTAAGCAGCTTAGTAGCCTTCATGGGCTCCCACCCATGCTACACATACTACTACGGCACCCTTCTGCTTCAGCCTGTAGAAACAGGGAGCCAGTGCACACCACTTAGGGTGGGATGTTCAGAGATAGGGAATGTGCTGCCTGCCTAGTGCCTCCAGGGACTTATTCAAGCTACCTAGGGGAGGCTGAGCCACAGACCCATAGCCACATGGCTCTAACCCCAAGTCCTTGTCCTTGTAACATGCTACTGCAATCCTGCAGCCTAGGAATGCCACATGCCAACGTTGGTGTTTGCAAAACGCAGCCACCTTTAGTAGAAACTGCATGAATATTAATATCCTATTATCTTTCTAAGTTCAGACATTTTCAAGGGTGAATTTATATGAACATACTAGAATGAAGTTGTCAGCTAACTTGCAATGAGTACAACAGTGATCTTTAAATTACAGATAAAAATATGCAAAACAAATAACACAATAACAGAAAAACTAACAAATAAGTCAACCTCAACTTTGCCAATACCATAAAAATGGTAGATTGGAAAATTCCTAGGGTGTACTCTGAGTTGTTGGTAATTCTATATATACGTGATAATGAATTCTTGAATATATATTAGCTGTTCTGCATCAAGTCAACTTTAAAAGTCCTCCCGAAAAATCACAACACATTGAATTGACTTTGTCAGTATCACTAGATTTTTATTATTATTGGATTTCAGTTCAATTTCTGTAACTAGTGAGGTTATTTCTATAGGTAAATTTGTTTTCCAAGCTTCTTGAACATGTAAATTTTTCCAGGAAAATGAGCTAAGTTTTCAGAGTTCTCAAACTGGAGGAGTTAATCCCTTATTTGTTGTTTATTGAGTGATGATTTGCTAAAAGTACCATTCCAGCCCCTAGAACTTCTATGACTGGCATAGATTTCCCTGAATTGTAACACATGGTCATGTGCTGGAAACTCACATTAGGGCTGAGTTACTCCTACTTTGTGCTCCTTCTTACTTTTCCTTCCATAGTGGGGAGGCCTGTGCATGTTCTCCCTTCTGGAAGTGCTGTCTTTCCAATGAGTAAGATATATGTGCAAGGTTTTGTCCACATCCTTCTTAATCTCTGTCTTTGAAAGACAGCCAGGTGAAGTGTAGGGATTTTGCTATAAAATGGACTAAAACATCTACAGGATCCAAGTGCATGACCTTAACCTTCATGAACACTATATACTTATTATCTGAACTTTGTAGCTGAAGATACAATGGGCAGATACCTGGAGTAAAGAGAATGGAATAAATGAGAGGCTGTATGGAAAGCACTTTTGCCAGGCTGGGCACTCACTCAGCTTTTTTCTCTCTGGGACGGTTAGGGGGTAACTTGCCCAGAGAACAGACAGCAACTTAGAACCTTTGCTCTGTTGGCCAGGGACAGAAACATCTATGACCTGTCATTTCTGGAAATCATGACTTTATGATTTAACACTGTTACAACTTTGTCCAATCTTCATTCCAAAGAGAGTCAGATAAATGGATTATGGCACATTGTTAACTGGAAAATAATGATTCTGCATGTCCTTCCAATTTTTTCCTAATTATCTTCTTTCTGACACTTACAAGATGTGTTAAGTGTTAAATCTCTTTGTTATTCAGGGATCTCATCTGTAAAACTGAGATCCTAATCACACACACTTAGGGGTATTATAGTGCAGAATAAGTGATATACAAAGTGTGATTAAAAAACTAAGGTGAATGTTTAAATTTTGAACATTTATTACAGCACAAGACATAGTGCCATTAATCCTCCAAATAGTCTCCTTTGCTTGTAACATACCGTCATTTTTTCATTTTCTGAAGCAGCTTATTGCTTATGTTTATGGAAATTTCTGTCAAATGAAAACATCATGGTGTGTCCTCATCCACTAGATATAGCACCATGCAACTTCTGCTCTTCAAAATGACGATGAAAGGTAAACATTTTGGAATTCAAGATATCAAAGCAGTTACAAGAGGATAAAGACACTCACAAAAGAAGACTTCCAGAAGTGCTTCAGAAAAAGTCAAGAAGGATGGGATGAATATTTTGAAGTGAAGGAAAGTATTTTCAGGGGGATTATGGCAATGTGTCTTTTATTGTAATAATTTTTAAAAACTTAAACATTCATCATATTCTTTGACCACCCTTTGTAATTTATGAGTTTGGAATATATGAAGAACTGAAAAACAAGGGTTTCTACTGTTGTGATTTTAGCATATTCATTATTATCAGTAATGGTTCTGATATTACATAAAATAGCATCTGTGAACATGCAAATAGATGTTCATCAGTGCATATCACAATGTTTAACTGAATACATTTGAACAATATAGTCACTTGACCAATGTTAAACATCAGTGATAATCAAACCACTGTGATAGAAAATGGGAAATTACCAAGCCAGATACAGTCTTTGGCTTCAAAAATCTTAAAAGAATGTATTAATGCAAATATTTGCTTCAAATATGTGCATTTATCTTGATTCTACCGTCAGTGATTCACCGACTTTCCATAAAACTCAACCTGAAGTTTTCATAGGAAAATAGAAAATTTGAAGTTGATTATAATTTACAGAGAATCCATGAGGCTTTAAAACATCCTAAATATGGAAAAACCAGAAAATTTACTTAAACAAGTTCAAATCAGTATACAACTTTTTTTTAACAACAGAATCTCCAACTGCTTGTAAGAAAGACAACATTACATGAGAGATGATGAGTCTGATCTGAGATATCTACTCAGTCAATATATTTTTATATAATTTAAAATAACAGTTTAGTGTATTTTGATTCCTTAAACATTCAAAAAAGTGTATGTGTAATAGAACATGTACCTATTTCGTTTTATTGATGGTCTAAGCTTTAGATTTTATTTTTTCATACATTTTTAAATTTTTTTGCCTCATGCCAAAGCAATCAATGACATTCCAACCTCTAGAAGCATGTAATTACCAGGGACTAATGTCGGTAACAGCGAACTGGGGAGAAATAGATCCTAAAGTTTCAAAATAGTAACTACATTTCACTTAGCATGCAAATATTTCTGAAGAGTGAGTGAAGATTGAATTAAGTATAATGTGTACATAAAAGCAAAATTAAATGATTTATTTAAGAAATACTGGGCATAGTGATACATTCTGAATATTATTTTCCTAATGATAGGGCTTCTAAGATGATAACTTCAGGTCACCTCTACAGTCTAGTGCTATAAATATTTATCCAAATACATAGAATATGTTAAGGTCACAGGCCATCTGAATTGGTTCATATTGTTATTACCAATTATATTTTGTGGGATAAATAATACTATGTATATTGATTAAACAAAAGTTAAATGCTATATATATATATATATATATGCTATAATCATTAGTGAGCATTATATAGAACTTGCACATTGGAAAGATATCTTAAAGCTTAAATATGCCCTATAATCTGAAAATTCTTTTAGGAAGTAGACATCCATTTGAGAAGGCAGACAAGGAACTCTTCAACTTTTAGGCTTAGTATCTTTTATTTTCTTCAATAAGAGGAATAGCTCAATCCTATCCTTTTAAAAATGAATCCAGGACAAGGACTCTCTGTTGTTTATCTATTATGCTCCATTGTTATTGATTAAAAATGGGCCCTCAATAAATGAATATTAAGTGAAATAAATGCTTTGTTTGTTTCCAAATTCCAAATTCCAAATATGCTTTTACAGCCAAATTGACCATGGTTCTACATAAGCCTGACTCTTGATGCCAGGGACTAGATCAAATCAGGGCCACTCCTCCTTGTTACCTGCAGCAGAGTGGTTGTCGGTATCCAAGAGACTATCTTCCTCGGTCTTGTCGAGGTCTCCTTTGCAGTCTGTGCTCGGGCTGTAGTGTCGGGGCTTCATCAGCAGGGATTTCCTCTTGTTGACTGGGACCCCCAAAGCCTGCTCCTCTGCCCTTCTCTTCTTTGCCGTAGAGCAATCATATGCAGCACTGCAATGAGTGGGGAAGTGAAGAACATGGTAAAACAGCAATCTCTGCACTTCGGAATTTGACTTTCACAATGCATAACCCAAAGACTTTAGAAACATGGGACTAGAGGTTTAAGGTTAGTTGTTGGCACCAACAAAAACTGATCTGTGGAATCCATTGAACTATGTGGATTCTACTTTACTATCAGAATAGTTTTTTTTTTTTTAAATCATCCTTAATCCTGAGTAAGCATATGTTAAGCTGAGCTTTGCTTGATGCTGCACTAAATCACCAGGGAGGGATGAAACAAGATTTCTACTGGTTTGCTAATCCTAAGAAACAGCTAATGTGCAAAATATACCACCAGATACAAAATATGTACCCAGTATAGATATATCACAAGGTTTTCCACATAGTTATTTGCCACTGAAACTGCTTATCTCTGTCACTGTTGTGCCTCAAACTTAAGAAACCACAAATCTTGGGCTTTGAATTGAATGCAAGAGCTACTGAGCAAGGAGACAAGCTATGAGAGTCAGTCTACCTCCAGGCACCAAAAAATATAAACAGATAAAAGTGAGAAGAGACTGTGTGGCATTCTGCCTTTTGATTCTCACCCATTTGGCACACAGAGCAAACAAAAGGAAGGGAAATAAGATTAGATTTCACAAAAGTGGACAATAGTTTATCCCTATTCCTGTTCTCACCTGGTTTTATTGGAAATGCTCCCAAGTGTAGCCCTTTCAACATGGATTGCCTACATGTATGTCACTCAGAATTAATGCAGATCACCCTGCGTGTGAAGTTAAGACAAACATTTTTTTGGCAAGATCCGTGAAGAAGAGAGGGATTCGCCAACAGTGAGTCTATGAGAGATAGTCATTAAATACTCTTTGAAGAAAAATGCAGGAGCTTTTGATGAAAAACCCAGAGAAGAAAATCTTGGACTCATAGTAACAAAATATTACTAATTCCATCTCTAAGAGACGGTTGAATTTTCAGTAGTATTATTAAACAAAGGCCTTAAACTATTCTTGAGCAAACACCAATGCAAAGAAAATGGCCAGTGGGTGAAAACGATTTGGAAATAGTCATACACAATTTCTTTAATGTAGATAAGTGGATGCAGAAGCCTCTAAGGGAGGGGAAAATATCATCCCCTCTAGGAAAAAAAAAATCTCTCTCCTTGTGGAAGTTAGAATCTCTCCAAAAAATGGAAAATTGGAGAATTGAAAATTAGTTTGATGGGAAGAGGTGACTAAGGGTCCTAGATAAATCGATATGCTTTCACAAAATGTCTCTGATAAGCCTACGTTGAAAGTGGCCATGTAGTGAGGGTGGGGCAAAAGGGAATATAACCGGATAAATATGAGAGCCCAAGAAGTCTTTATGTGAAGGCTGCATGGGGTGGAGACTTCTCTCAACTAAATGAGTTGGTTTTGCGAAGAAATCCACAGGTTGAGGCCATACAGTGCAGCCTGAGAGGACACAGACAAGCAGAGTCTTCTCAGCCTGGCCTTCCTTGTGGCAGGAGACTCGTTTTTGAAAGGGGAGGCAAAGAAACATATCAAACATGAAGATGAGCGGATAAAGTTCCTAAGTATGTGAAGACAGTGCAAGAAGTTCATTCACCTTCTAAATTAAAAGAATCTCCCTACCAAAAAGGCACAGAAAATATATAGGAAATATCACTAAGCTATTATAAGGAACCGAAAAGATTTGTAGCGAATGAGAGAGGGTCCCATGTTATCAGATATTAAAACAGAAAGAACCACAGTGATTTAAGTCTGACACTGGTATTGGAAAAGAGGCTTACAAAGTGTGTGAAAATCAAGATTTTCCAGTATCCTCATTTTAATTATTTTGTGTAAATACTCAGAAGTGGGATTGCTGGATCAACCATAGTTTTATACTTGAAGAACTTCCGTACGGTTTCCTATGTTTATTGCAGCACTAATCACAATAGCCAGAATGTAAAAACGCCCTCAATGCCCACAGACAGATGAATGGATAAAGAAAGTAGAAGACTAGTCACCATTTGATGAGAAGAAAATCCTGCCACAGGCAACAACATGGATGAAGCTGGAAGACATCACTTTAAGTGAAATGAGCCAGACACAGAGGGGAAGCCATGCATGAGTTCATGCATATAAAGAACAGAAAATAGTCAAATTCATTGAATAAAAGAGTGAAATAATGGTTTCTAGGGACCAGGGCGGGAGAGACAAAGAGTTACCAAAGAACAGGGATAGAATTTCAATCAAACAAGACAAATTCTAGAGATTTTCTGTACAACATTGTACCTTGGGTCAATAATAAGGTATTGCACACTTAAGAATTTGTTAGGAGGATAGATCTCATGTGAAATGTCCTTACCACAATAAAATTTCGGAGGAAGGAAGAAGAAGAGGGGAGGAGAAGGACAGATTTGCCAGCAGCAAGAAGTGTTCATCAGTGAGGCCAAGCACAGTGAGGGTGATTGACAAGGATCGATCAGTCAGAAAGATGGCATTTCTTTCTTCGATGATTGGAGGGAACACATACTAGCTGATTCTTAGGCACTTCACCTCGTTAGTAATCATTCAAGATTATTTATAAAGATAAATAACATCCTCAGAATTAAATAATTGTAATTAGTGGAGACAATGTTTGAAACCAGCTCTACCAGGCCCCAAAGTTCATGTTCTCTCCTCCATGCTGTCAATACAAGGCAATGGATTTGGGGATAGTCTGCATGCCTGTGACAAGTTGTTGAGATAGAAGCTGAATAAAAGAATGACCTCTGTAGTCTAAAGGAAGATGGTGGCCACAGGGCCTTGCCCAGTTATTTGGGTGTGATGTACAGGACAATTATTCAGTCTGAAGATGATACTGAGTTGCAGTGATGAAGAGAATGCTGCAAAACCTAATTAAGATCCCTTAAGTTTCCACAGACTGGAGCAGTAGAATGACCTTCGTGAGGTGACTTTTTAATGGTAATAAAAATCAAGCTCAATATTTGGGTGGAAATAATAACTATGCAAATCTTAGTTGAAAGAGATATGTAAGATTTTATCAAAAGTACAAGTTTGGTTTTAAAATAAAGCATTGTTTTTGACATTAAGGTTATATGAAATAGCATCAGTAACCTAACTGCATAATCTGCAGCAAACGGTTGGATCTTTTGGCCATCAAATTTCTCATGTAGCAAATGGAAATGATAAGTTTTATATCATATGTCTTGAGGCTACAAGAGATAATATCTGTGCAGTGACTAACACAGGTAATGATAGAGCTGTCTAACTCCTAGCCTAGTGCTCCTTGGATTCCATCTTCACTGGCTGACACTGTCCCATTGTAGCCTCACCAATCTTAGCCTAGCACACTTACACAGAGTATGCGTGCATGTGTGTCCATAGATGAATTACACCTTTTTACATATTACTCATATTTACAGAGATTGCATTGGATTTATGAATAACATTTGCTTTAAATCTCACATTTGGTTCATTTCTCCATTGCAGAGTACCTACCGCCCAGGCAGCATTTGGAGCTAAAATGAAAGGCTTTATAATAAATATCACCCTTTGTGTGTGCATGGAAAATAGTCCCTTTTCCTATTTTCCCTGAGGGCACACTATTTTGGCTTTATTGTGACACTTCACTGTGACACTGCAATGAGGGAAAGCCATGCTTTACATGTCACTGAGAGAAATGCCACAAAATGCTAACATATCTTCTCAAGGTTGCCAGAAATCATTTCCACTGGGTTGTGTTTTCCCATCTGCGGAGCTCTGAAATGTTAAGGAAATAAATGAGCTCTATTATCTATATTTTTCTAGTAGATGAGAAAGAAAGAGAAAAAATACACCCAGCCCTGCATTTATTGTTCTATTCAATCAAACTGTTGCTTTAAACATCCAGAGGTCCCAGAGAACTTTGTTAATGTACCAAATACTTTCAACATAATAGTTCCAGTTTTTATTTTAGTACAGTATTGTTAAAGAGTTTGTATTTACCTGAGAGAAACTTTGGGGTTGCATATTTCAGGAAAGCTTCCACTTAGACATCTGAATTCTAATTTGAAATGCTATTCTCTTTGATGTGCTATACTGAATTTTTAAAAATCATCAAGGCAAACTATAATTATACACCATTCACGATAAATTCAGTCCTGGAAGTATGTTTAGAAGCCAGATTCATTGAACTTTCAGGTTTCAGAAAAGATACAACAAATTAGGAAACTGTGAATTCCCCAAATCTGTTCAACAAACACAGCTTTCAGCTTATCTTCTATATGGTAGTTATAAATTCTCAATGGAAGTCATCAGAAGGTATTAAATCAACTTAAAAATACAGATCTAGCAACAGATATAGTTTGAACACCCTCCCAAAATAAAGCATATAAATAAATGAAGACTAGGAATCTCTGAGTTCAAGGAAATCATTTATATGTTCCAATATTTTAAGGAAAAATTTATAGCAAGAATTCCTACAGATTTCTTCTAATTAGGTAGGCTCCCACAAACTCATCAAAAGGGCCAGGAAGAAGGAATATGAATTAAGACTGAGAAAACAGAAAAAAAAGTATGATGATGGAAAAGAAAAAACAAATATTATTTACAAAGACATAATTGTGTTTGAGAAAAATCCAAAAGAATCTACAGATAAATTTTAAAATAATGGAGTAATTCTAGTCAGGTTACTATTCAAAAGTTCATTGTACTTACATAAATCAGTAAAAACAATTAGAAAATAAAAATTAAAAACTAAAATCATTTACAATAGCGTAGATATATGAAGTGCTTAGGAATAAATCTGACAATAGATGTGCAAATGCTGTGCAAAACAAAGAGCCCATTGAAAAATTTTTAAAAAGCCTAAATAAATGGGGAGATTTAAAATGTTCATGACACAAAAGTATCTGGATGGCAAGACTTTAATTTTCCCCAATTTTATCTATTAGTTTCAAAGTAACCCCTATCAAAACTTCAAGATGATTTTTAGAAGAAATTAACAAGCTAGTTGAACAATTCCTGTGGAAATGAACAGAACCAATAATAGTAAAGACAACCTTGATGAAGAGCAAAAGTAAAAAAGGAAGACTGTCTTGGATGTAAAAGTACTTAAAACTAGTTCTTGAAAATAGCATGCTAATGGTGCAAACATAAACAGATGGATGGGACAGAATAGATTCTTCATCCATTGGTTCCAGAAATAGACCCACACAGATATGGTTAATTTATGACAAAGGTGTCACTGAGGAAAGAATTGTTTCTTAAGTGAATGAAGCTACATCAACTGGATATCTAATGCCTTGACTTGGATCTCACAGTATATTCAGTTTTATTTTCTGTATACATGGTTTTATTTTCCACTATGTGTTACCCACAGTCAACTGTGGTCCAAAAATATTAAATGAAATATTCCAGAAAGAAACAATTGGTAAGTTTTAAATTGTGTGCTGTTTTGAGTAGCATGATGAAATTGGACACCGTCCTGTTATGTCTCACCTGGATGTGAATCATCTCTCTGACCAGCATATCAACCCTACATAGCCTACCACCTGTTAGTCAGTTAGTAGTCATCTTAGTTTTCAAATGGACTGTTGAGGTATTATAGTGCTTGTATTCAAGAAACTCCTATTTTACTTAATAATGGTCCCAAAGTACAAAAAGCAGTGATGCTGCATATATGGATCTGTCAAACAGAAGCTATAAAGTGCTTTAAGTGAGAAGGTGAAAGTTCTTGACCAAGGAAAATAAGAGTTTAATGCTATATAGGCTTTCACAATTCACTAGGAGACTTGGAACATACCTGCTTGGGATAACGGTACACTAATACTGTACAACGACAATCCCAGAAGGATTATAGACTTAAAACTTACACTATAAAGCAATAAAGACTCTAGAAGAAAATGTGAGGCCATATTTCCATGACCTTAAAGTAGACAAAGATTTGCTAAGTAGCTTACAGAAAACACTAATTTAAAAGAGAAAAATGATAAATTAGATCACAATATTGAAAACTTTTATGTAACAGAAGGTACCAACCAGCATGGGGAGTTTCCTGTCAAAATCTTGTTTCTTGATCAGTTTATAAACATGTACAAGTAGGGCCAATTCACTGAGCTCTGTTCTTTTGATGTGCACACCCTTCCACCTATATATTGCACTCTAAGAAAGTTTTTAAAAAAACAACTAAGAGTGAAGAGGCAAGGCACAGAGCAGAAGAAGATATCTGCAACACACATTTTAAAAGTCTGTACATTCTACAGAATGTATAAAGAAATCTTCCCAATAAATAAAAAAAAGACAAACAATCAATTAAAAAAATAGGCAAAAAAACACCTTTCAGCATTCATGTTACAAGGAATACAAATAAAGAGGTGCACAATCTATTTGTCTCTAAGGAAATGCAAGAACCTACAATTAGGTATCATTCATTACTACTGAGATGTCACAAATGGAAAGACTGACATCCAATGTCCGTGAGAATCTTGAGCTACCAGAACTCTCATGTATCACTGGTGCGGGTAAGCTACTATGGTTACTATAGAAACCATTTGGCACTATCTACTACAACTGAACATATGTCTAACCAGTGGCCCAGAAACTCCACTCTTGAATATACACCTGTCTTAGTCACTTTTCCCTCACAACGACACAATACCCAACAACCACAACTTAAAGGAGAACAGGTTTATTTTGGATCCTGGTTTCAATCCCTGGTTAGCTGGCTCCAAGTACAACCGAAAGATATGGCTAGAGGAAAAAGTGCTCATCCCATAGCAGTCAGAATCAGACAGAGAAGGGAGGATCCAGAGACACGAATATTCCCTTTCAGGTCTTGCCTCAGTGTCCCATCTCCAACCAGGCCCCACTTCCTAATAGCACATTCACCTACTGAGCTCATTAGTGGATGAATCTGCCCATGAGTATAGCTCCTGCATGATCCAATTATGCTCCAAATACATGAGACTTTGGGGGCCATTTTAGATCTGAATCATAGCACCACATGATGGAAACATACCCTCTCATGCATCAAAAGATGTGCTCCATCATGCTCACAGTTGCATGCTGTCTAAAACCGGAAACAGTATACATTCCTGTGACTATAGAATGGGTGGAATGTGGTGAAATATTCACACACCCGACAGCCAGGAGGGAAAGACAATGTTGCTACCAATAACACCAATGAATAAAAAAAACCCCACACTGTTGAATGAAGGAAACCAGGCAGCAAAAGAGTAGGTGCATAAAGTCTCAAACCATCACATCAGTACAATTACTCTGTATGGTAGCAGCCCAGAAAGTTGTTACTTTTGTGAGGACTATGAGTTAGGGTAGCACGAAGGGGACACCTGGGATTATGCTACAGTTTTGTTGCTTTGTTTTCAGTGGTGATTTCACAGATACATACATCTAGAATATACAATATATAATATATATAATATATATATTTACCTTGAAAAATTAGATCAATTTACAGGCTGGTACAATGTTTTGCAAATGTGAATTGCACATGTCTTAGATTGCCAGAAGCCTCTATAGACTCAAAGTCAAAAGTTGATAGCTCATGTAGGTTGTGACCCAGTGAAGCCAATGATAAGTAAGATTTAATGTATAATCCCTTGTTATTTCTGGGAGATAGATTCTAGGTACACCCCTGCCCCACACACAGAGAATACCCAAATCCAGTGATATTCAAATCTCTTATATAAAATGGAATAGTATCTGCATATAACCTACCCACATCCTCTCCTGTAGTTTAAATACTCTAGATTACTTATAATACCTAATGCAATGTAAATGCCATGTAAACATTTTATACACTGTATCATGTAGGAAATAATTGGAAGAAAAATTAGTCTCTACATGTACAGTACAGATGCAGTTTTTTCTGAATACTTTTAATTCTTAGTTGGGTTCTTAAATGTGGAACCTATGGATACAGGGGTTGAATATATTTACAGTGTTCCACATAGTGCTCTAAATTATTTACATGCATCAATACACTATTCTTATAATAATACTCTAATGCTATAGTATTTCTAAAGCTTGGAGAAGTTGTATGGTCAATTATCACAAAGCCAATAATGAAAGAGTCTAGATTTGAACCCAGTGAGTCTGGACCTAAATTCTGACCTATTAATTATTATTCAATTCTATCCTTCAGTCTGGCTGCAACATACTCTTCAATAATTTAATAAATACATATGACTTAATCTACTGAATGAACACAGCCAATCATGGAAGACCATTCATAGCTTTCCAAATAATCAGTCTTACTTTGTAAAGGTAAGAAATGAATGAAGACAACTGTTGAAATTTATTTGCTTTACAATTTTAATACTCCATCTTTCTTAAAAGATGAAGCCATTATGCTGAGATACTGGTGGAGAACATTTTCTTTGACTTAGGAAAGGCATCTTTCATCTTTCATGCACAACATACAGAATAAGGCATGATTAAGGAGAGGTTTATTTTCTTGGTTGGAGTTTGTTCAGCAAATGTTCTGATATTCATGTGTACAGTCAGCCTAATTATCCAATACATAAATTATTTTAGGGAAGGAACTATGTCTGAGTTCATTTTCATTCTACACCACAATTTTAAAACAAATTCAATCTCTACCCAGAATAGTGATTATTAATTAAAGCAACTGACAGCTCCTTTTACACTCCCTTTGCAAACCTCTTGGTTAAAAACACTTGGCAATTATTCAACACTATAAATGTATATGGACAGTAGTTTCCAGTTTATAGGTTTATAAAGATGCTCATGTAACAAATATGTATTTGGTGCCAAATAAAGATACAGCACTGATTAAAACTGAAAAAAGAGTTTCTCTTCCTGGAGTTTTTATTTTAGAGAAACAAGCCAGAAAATTTGTAAATTGCATAAGATATATAGTATGTTTGAAGATAAATGTTTTTAAAAAATAAGAAAACAGGAAGAGAAAATTCATAGTAACAAAGGGTCAAAGTTTCAGATAATGTGTTAGTCGCTTCACATTGATTATAAAAAAAGTCTGAAATAAACAACTTACAAACAGGAAAGGTGCGCATTGGCTCGTAGTTCTGGAGGTTTCAGTCCTTCGACAGTTGGCCCTGTTGCGTTTGGGCCTATGGCAAGGCAGCAGGGGCAGCAGCTCATCATGGCAGCATTACACCACCTAACAGTTCGCCCCAAGGACAAGATGCAAAGGATGAGAGGAGGAGAAAGGTTCAAGGGTGTCACGGCCTCCTTCAGGGGTCTGTCTTCAGGGACCTAAGGCCTCCCACGGGCTCCACCGCTTAGAGGGTCTTCTACCTGCCAATAGCACCAAGCTGAGTATTAAGCCTTTAACACATGGGCCACTGAGGGACCTTGCGGATCCAAACAGTAGCAGATGGGGTGGTCAGGAAAAGTATTATTAATAAGATTAAATTCTAGTAAAGATCTCAAGGAGATGAGGAGAAACATATAGAAACATGGGGCCACAGACTTCTAGGCATCAAGAAGGTAAGTGCAAAAGTTCTAAGGCAGTACTATGCCTGGTATGTTTGAAAACAAGCATGGAGGCTCAAGCCCGGGAAGTGAGTGAGGGAATAACAGAAATTTAGGTGAGAAAAATAATGGGTCCAGGTGGTGCTGAGAAGTACAGGCGATTTCAGAGACTTTGACTCAGTGAGATGGAAAGACTTTGCAGTGTTTTGACCGAGTGGTATGTGTTGATTTGTATGTTAACAGGATTACCCTGGCTTTTGTGTTGAGAACCGGCTGTAAGTTACAAGGTTAGAAACAAGGAGCATGGCTAGGAGTTACGGCAATAATCCAGACAAGAAATGATTAGTGATTTGGGCAATGGAGGTACCCATGAGGGTGGTAAAAAGTGGCCAGATTCTGAATATATTTGGAAAAGAATATAAAATGGAGGTATTCAAAGATCAGATGTCGAATGTAAGAGAAAGTAAAGAGCCCAGAACATCTGTAAAGCTTTTGGTTTAAGAATTGGAGCCATGTAGTTGGCACTGCCAAGATGGGAAAACTCAAAGAAACAAAATTTGAGGGCTAGAGATCAGCAGTTCAATCTGAAACATGTTAAAGTTAACATGCTCAATACCTATGGAAGCTGAACGGGGACACTTGGTTGATATACTAAAACAATGCTGAATCCTAACAGTACCCTGCACCTGCAAGTAGTAGTCCCTTTCTATTTGTATGACACTGAAGATGATCCAAAGGTTTCTACTTTGCGCAAGAATACATGCTTCCATCTATCTCTCTTTCTTGCCTCCTGAACAAAAACCAAGGTCAACACACATCATCTGGCTTTCTAAGGGTGGAAGGAGTCATATGCCAACAGAGCTACAGGATCTAGCTAATATTCATGGCAGGGGCTGGAAGAGTACATATGGGCTGGATCCCAGGGGTGCTGGATCAAAAGCATGGAACATCAAGTTTTATAAGGGAGAGTTGGTGTAGAAGCCATCTCTCATGTTACAGGATTTAACATTCTGTCAAGTCCCCTAGGAGATGATGCTAACATGCTGCTAGATTGGCTCTTGGAAACCTAGAAAAGCAGTAGCTCACTCCAATTTAGAAATTCCAGAACTGCCACTGTCAGTGATAAGGAAGTGAGCAGAGAAGTGGGTATTCTTGGAATGGATAGCTTAGGCCAAGAATGCCCTAATAAAAAGTCATCATTGCTGGGGATTTAGCTCAGTGCTTCCGCCACCTGCCCCGCAAGTGCAAGGACCCAAGTTCAATCCCTGGTACCAAAAAAATAAAAAAGTCATCATGATCCCTTGCCAAATATCTGAGCTTAAGGCAGTTCTCCAACTCAGAACCCAATGACGGAAGGAAAGACTAGCTCCCCATGAGGAAGGTCCCTAAAACAACAGTTCAAGTCTATACAGCAAGGGTTTTCCAGAAGCCTGAGTCCTTTCCTAAAGGACTTGTGACCATGTGCTTGAAGAACTATTAAGCTGGGGAGAAAACAATGCACACGAATTTCAAAGACTGTTGAATAGTGTCTTCCTTGATACCTAGAGTCTGAAGCTGCACGTGGGCTTTGTTAGAGGGTGAGTGGATGGGACAAGTCCTAAATAGATTTCCGACCCAATGGGTAGCCTGACTCTATGAACCTGCCTCTTAGTTGTACGCCTGGTCTCTGCATATATTATCTTCTTGGCTAAAAGCTAAAAGGTGGGTAAGAGCTAAAAATAAGTGGGACCCTAAGTGGAATGATCTGAAACTTCTCCTTTTCCCTCACCAAAGTATTAAATCCAAAACATGATATTTTGGAGGGAATGGTAAAGGTCAATACCACTTTTAAAACTTGGAGGTATAGTTGGTGGCCCTTGTCCCATTTTTCCGCTTAATTCACCAATGTAGACGCTACCAGACTGACTTAGGAGGTTGACAGGGTATTGCTACAAATATAAACAAGTAATAATTCCAAGTGCAGCTTCTATCCTAGAAAACAAGATCTTTGCTTCAGCAAAATGACACAGACTTAAATACTGTACAGGTCAAGCATCCCAAATATGAAACCAGAAATGTTCCCAAATCAGAAATGTTTTGAGCACCAACATGACATTACAAATGTAAAATTCCATATCTAACATCATGTGATAGGTCACCATTAAAACATAAGCAGACGAAAAATTTTGTATAAAATTATCTTCTCACTATATATGTACGATACCTAAGCGTAAATTAATTTTGTGTTTAGACTTGGGTCCAATCCCCACAATATCTCATTATGTATATGCAAATATTCCAAGATCTGAAAATATCTGAAACTCTTCTGGTCTCAAGCATTTTGGATGAATGATATTCAACATGCAAATGTTTTGAAGATTCTGATGTGGGAAATGTATTCTTTTCCAGCCCAATCAGAAGCAAACATGGGAACAGTTAGCATTCCAATGATAAGAAAGGGAGTGTAGAGCTGTGGTCTTGCTGAGGGTTGTACTAACTCTCTGTCTTTTGTCATGGTTCAGGCTGAAGGGACCTGGATAATCCGCACCTTTCACACTTAATTACATTAGCAACTTCTGTTAATGACATCATGCCAATAAGGATAACAAGCAATAAGGGGCAAGCGTTTTGGAGACCTTGGCAAAACATTTGGTTTTGAGAGGTAGAACACAATGCAACAAAGACTTGGGTCACATCATCACATCAGCGAAGTGCTAAGGGGCTCGGTGGGTGGGTACATTCTGATATGTACCATTTACAATAAAGGCAAATTATTGCAGCTAACAATTCCCATCACTGACAAGGAAATACAGTGTAAAACTGACCTTTTCAGATTCTGGAGATAGCATATTCCACACTTGAGGATACTGCTGTGATTTATGCATTGAATTACATTCAATGCATTCATGCATTGAATACTGCTGTGATTCATGCATGGAGGCTGAGGAGATGAACTGGCTTTAATGGGCTGCAGGGTGAGTCAAGGCTACAGTGTGGGCAGCCCTGGTACTTGGAGCATACAACCTGGTAGAGCTGATGGCTAGTTTAGAGTTATCTGTGATAGGAAAAGATGATCGTGGAATTTATGGCAAGATCTAGTGAAAGAACTTCAATGAAGACCCACAGAGTACTGAAGCAAGTTCATGTCATTTGCAGCAGAAAATTACATACTACTAGAGAAACAGTGTTGGTGGGGCAGAATCTCTCACCATGAGGTCAGAGCTGATCATTATGAACTGAATTCTATTGTGTTCTCCAAGTCATAATGTCAAGCAGGTCTGAAACAACCTATTATAAAATGGAAGGTCCAAGATTAGATTGAAGCAAGACAAGAGGAAAGGCATGAGCCATATGAGCAGGTAGCCCAATTCCTCTTGCACCCACCATGTGGTGGCAGCACCTCTTTCTCACCTTCCACAGGCAGGGCTCATGTGGGACTCCTGCATAACAGCTACACAGGAAGAGAAAGTGTGAGATCAGCTTCTAAACTGGTTTGCTCCATATCTGAGTGCAATCTAAAGAGGGTCTAACAGGTAAACACTTAAGGGTGACTCTCAAAGAATCAAGAGAAGAAATCCTCCCAATGGGCAGAGCTACAAGCAGGGCTGCGGTGCATCTTGTTCTCACTTTGTATGGACAGAACAGTAGACCCATGGGTGAAGTGAATGGCTTAGCTCATCAAGGAGGGACAAGGAGATGAATAATTTAGCTGGAAGGTCAGGGACAAGAAATTCTGAGGAAAAGGCATGTGAGTGGGCTTAAGAGAGTTAGGATGAAGTGCAGAGGTCTTAATCTTGGATGATAACAATAGCGCATACACTGTGGAAAAGACATTCAACCCCCATCTAGATGGAATGACCTGGTCAGGTGAAGGCATCTAGTCTCTTTCTTCAGCTTTCCCAGGGCTGGTCCAATCGCATTATTAATGGAGTACCCTTCATGCCAGGGATTGAGGTATTAGATGGACCCAGTGACACAAGCACCTAATAAGACTCACATAGCTACTACTGCACCCCAATGTTCAATCTTTCACAAAAGAAACACGTGTTGATTCCCCCAATATGGCACTATTTATTGAGGAAACCAACCAGCCACTGGACTCTTACCATGCTATGGGGGTAGGGAATTCCATTTGACTGGAATTCACATATTCTTTGGATATGAGTTTGCCTTCCTTGCCTTCAGAGTCTCAGCCAGTATGGGAGGCTTTATGAGGGTATTCAGAATGTTTGCTCCACCAACAAAAGTTTTCATACAATTCATAGGATCAAAGGACCCAATTGGGAAAATAACCACAGGGACATAATCATAAGATTCACTGATACTATCACATACCACACAGCCCAGAAATTGCTAGCCTGGTGGAGTAAAGGAATGGCTTCTTAAAGACATAGCTGAGATGCTAGCTTTGAGGTAGTACTTTGCAAAGATCAGGGCCCTTCCTGGGAGGCAATATGCACTCAGAGACTATTACATAATGCTACAGCCCCAATAATTTGAATATATAGGTCCAAGAACTGAAAGTTTGAATTAAAAATGGCTTGGTTTATGTCCCAATGAATTTGTATAATGAATTCATTTGTATATGAATATGCATTAATAAGTAAAATGATAGCTTAAAAAAGGTAGTTGTGGTGGCACATGCCTGTAATACCAATCCTTGGAAGGCTGAGGCAGGAGAATCTCAAGTTTGAGACCAGCCTGGGCTATAAAACAAATTCAAAGCCAGCCTGGATTACACAAGGAAACCCTGTCTCAACAAAACAAAACAAAACAAAACACAATACCCCACCACCACCATCAACAACAATAATAATTTTTTAAAAATAGAATAGTTTGGTTACCATACCTCCCAGTGACCAACTTGAAGGATCTGTACATTTTCTACCCCTAAATCTAGGTTCTGTGGGTCTGAAGACCCTGGTTCCCAAAGCAAGATGGTTTCTACCAGGAGACAGAGTAAGAGTTCTCTTAAATTTTAACCTCTGACTACCTTTTCCCTGGGCTTCTTGTGCTGAGGGATCAATGAGCAAGGAAAAGTCACTGTCCCGGCAAGAGTCATTGACCCTGATCACTGGAAGTCACAGGGCTTCTACCAGATACTGGGGACAAGAAAGGATATCCTATACTTGGACCCAAATGGCCCAAGGCATCTCTTGGTTGTTTCTGGCCCAAATGTGAAAACAAATCAGTAAGATCAGTAAGTTAGTAGCCAGAGGATCTTCAGGATGTGGTGCCCGAAGGGTTCAGAGATGAAGGCCTGAGTCATACCACAAGTGAGCAAGCCCATTTAGCACAGCAGAAGTACTTGGTAAGGAGGAAGGGAATGGGTGGAAGAGTAGGTAAACAATGTGCTAAATGTACAAAGCCAGGGGGCTGAGCTGTAAAGGCATAGGCTCCACTGGATACTATTCCATTCCCCCCTTCAGGAGGAGGGTACTCATCTCCTCCACCTGCTGAGAGTGATGGGTGCTGATAGACCTAGGTTGAATACATTTATGAGAATCATCCTCAGCCATTTAACCCCGAACAGTCCCCCTAAGATAGCCCATGTTCACCATCGCCTTAAGAAAGGACTGACTCTGAAAAGCCATCTAGCGCCATAGCGATCAGCAGGGTGGCCCAAGGCTCTCGTTGCAGCTGCGTCGCCCTTCACCTTCACTGCCCTTCACCTTCACTGCCCTTCACCTTCACTGCCCTTCACCTTCACTGCCCTTCACCTTCACTGCCCTTCACCTTCAC
>NW_004624735.1:3205814-3258183 GCF_000247695.1 Heterocephalus glaber | reverse complement strand
CTTCACCTTCACTGCCCTTCACCTTCACTGCCCTTCACCTTCACTGCTCTTCACCTTCACTGCCCTTCACCTGTATTGCAATTCAACTTTTCCTTTTGCCCATCTTGCCTCTCTTACACCTAACAGGGAATAGAGCACATCTTAAAACATTATGAACACAAATTCCTATCTCAGAATCTGTCTCCTGGGTAACCTAACCAGGGACAAGAGCATGGTAAGATGAGCCCTGAGGGGCTGAAGGCAGGTGCTGGCAGCGAGACTGGATATGGTAAGCCTGGATGTGCTGGTGAATACAGAGATTGCTCTTGACATCCATTGACAAAGAAAAGAAGATCTTGAGAAACATGGCTAAACTTCCTCCTGCAGGCTTTGTTCTGATCATGTAATTTCCTTCTGGAACCCTGAGTGAGAGAGAGTAAGGTGGAGCCATCAGGACACACGGCCTTGGCTGAGGTAGGTAGGTTTGCTCTTGACCTCCTCTGAAGCAAGAAGTTGAGGCCAGAATTCGCGATAATCCATTTAGAAAGCCAGTAGCTATTGCTGGTTGATGGTGAAAATCTTGTTAGTCTATGTGACAACACCGTGAATTTCTTGGACAATGGTTGTCACATTGCTCCATTAGGATATCCATCCATGGTGAGTCTTTAACATTATATATTCAGTTTTTAAATGTAAAAGAAAATCCACAGATTTCAGTGACCTATTATTAGATCAGTATAATAAAAACCATAAAAGTCTATGACATTCTCTGTTTTTCAGGAGCTCATAATCTAAAGAGACAGAAAGTAAATGCGTGAGACGGCAGTAACTGACAGGAGAATATGCAATTAAGTTTGAAAGCAGTGATCCTGGCGCTATGTGACAGAGCAGGTGGGAGGGGAGGCAGGCAAGCTGGACGCTCTTCTCTTGGGTTGTAACGGAAATGCAAGCTTATGTATAATGACCTAAAGTACCACTCACTGAATTCTTACTCAGAGAAAACATAATCTTAATATTGTGGCTTAGGAAGTTAAGTTTTTAATATTTTCCCACTGTACAACTTACAAGATGAACAGATTATCCTAAATCCTTAAATCATTTCTGCTAAATACTTAGATGAATGCATAGTCATAGTCTTACTCCTGAGGATATGATGTCACATTTGGTGAAATGCTATATCCTCTCTGAAGTAAGTTTTTTAATCTGAGAGGAGAGCCACTTTCTTTCCTGAAGCCCTTGGCCCCGGTGCACTTGCTATGGGATACATAAACGATCTGTACACATCTGCTTGGACTGCATTCTTAGGAAATCAGAAGTCAGGGCCCTGGGGGAAAGTCCAAGTTTTTGCGCATCTGTTTGAAATGGGCCTCATGATTCCTAAGAGTTAGAACCACCAAAAATGAGAAATTTACTTTTATGCAGTAAAGACTGTGGAGATGTTGTTTATTCTGCCAGGGTAACCCCTGAGATTCCTGAGCTGATGCTCTGGGGTATGTCTGAGAAGCTTTGTGACCATATTAATGTTTACAAAGCTCTGTCACACCGTGGTGTGTCCCATAGTAAACCTGTAATTTAAGCTTCTTCTATTACTCATGTCATAAATTCAGCATCTAATAAGTTGTTGCTATTTATCAATGGTTGGTTTGCTGTCATGGAACACTGATTCCATTGGCAAGGTTATTTGATAATATCAGGTTTATAAAAGGAGAGATGTTTCTCCGTAAGGCCAGAGCTAATAGATGCTTTTTTCTCCTTTAATTGGGACTTTTATGAATGACAAATTAATTGCTTAACATCCACAGAGTTTTTCCTTAAAATAGTCAAGCCATTAAAAACCACACTGTAATAAAAATAAAAAGAGAAATAACAAGAAGCTTTCTCTGAATCATGAGGTAATATTTATGTCAACTTGAAAAGTCTCCCACAAACTGCCAGCTGCCCTCTGTGCTGGGTGAATATCCTCCTTGATGATGTCATTCTAGCCACAGTGTCAAACACATGGTTTCTATGCCTCTACAGCATTTGACATTTTACCTGGATTATAAAATATATCATTCTGAATTATAACGGTTTCCTTCAGTAATATGGAAAAGTCTACAAGAGAACAGAGGCTGTTTCTTAAAGTCTGTGTCTTAATAAGGCATGCAGAAAATGTTCATCAATACTTAACCCCACCAAGAACAATATAACAAAGAAACTGGAATCTAGGGAATTGCCTTTTCTGAAAGATGCATCAAAGCCATCCATTAAATATAGAGGTGATGGAGCCACCATACCCCTGACTCATGTAAGCTTCTGTACCTGCTCCTTTTGCCACTGAAGTGTGCAAGACAGCCAAGGAAAAGGCAGGGGTGAGTCTCCAGTTCATACAAAGATTGGCCAAGTGACCATAACACTGTGAATTGATTGGTCTCAAACTCTACTTTCCAAGAATATAAACTAACCATGTAGTTTTGAAGATAATTAAATGTTTATACAAACCAGTGTTGTTAAATCAGCTATTCAACCATTAACTGAAATATAAAATTGGAAAACATTCTAGAATATAAATACTATAAATACAACTTTTCTCCAAAAATAATGGATCTTATTTAAATAATGTGAGAACTATCATATTCTTTTTAATTACCTATAAATAGACTGAACAATTCAGTTAATGTACAGCCACAGCTTAGCCACACAAAATATAAACAATTCTCATGTTATTTTGTATATAAATCCACACACATTCCATTTCTGCACATTCACAGATCCCTAGTTTTAGAAGAAAATAAAGTGTTCCCTCTTAATTCCTCTACATATTATTGTATCTAATTCCAAATAGTAATTGTGCTTTCAGAAGAGATTTCAGCTAGCAGAATATGCTTGCAAGAAATGATTAACTTAAAAACTGAGGGGCTGGTTAAGTACAGAGTACAGAAAGGAGGGTTGTCAGCAAATGTTTGGGCTCCTCTCCTCTTTCCTCCCCCAGGCTTCTGTTAGGATTACAAGACTGATCAGATGAGCAACTGATCCCCTCAGTTTTCCCAAGGGAAAGTGCCATAAGCCATAGACCTCAAATAAGGAGTCTTAAATACAGGTTATCTTCATAGTACAGACCGTCCCCAGCTGACCGTACTTCAACTTAATGACTTTTTGACTTTAGGTATTTAGGTATTTGGTACAAACTATAATTAGAACTTTGATTTTGAATCTTTTCCTAGGCTAGTGCCACATGGTGTGGTCTTTCTCAGGATGCCGGGCAGTTGTTGCAGGTGCCCAGTTAGCTACATGATCCCAAAGTGAACAACTGGTAATCTACAGTGTGAAATGGAGACGTCTGGCAGATCCGACATATTAAGTGCATGTTCAGCATACACTACTTTCAACTTAAGGTGGTTTATCAGGATATAATCCCATCGTAAGTCAAAGAGCATCAGTATTTCCAAATCACTTCCAGGAAAGATGTAAGAGAGAAACTTAATCAACATCCTATTTTATTTGGGTTGTTTTTGTCAGTCTCGTGAGGACTGACGTCCTGGGTGTCTTCTCCCTGACCTTGTGACTGGCACTTCCCTGAGGCTACCAACTATTGTTCCAGGCATTGTGCCAGCACTTTCTGTAATTAGGGAGAAATAGAATCCTTGCATGCATATTTCTAAGAAAAAGAGAAATGGATAACTTTGCCATACATGTTGAACTTCAAAGTAAATTGCAGTTATTTAATAAACAAAACAAGAACTTTACATTTTGCAGAACCAGTACTCAGGCACAGATAAAATTTCATTTTAGATCTCATGATTGAATGGGAACATAAAATGGAGTGACAGTTATTGTAATATGTACTTTAAAATGTTACTCCTGAACAAAAAGAACAAAGGTAATTAATATTTCATGCATGTACCTACACTCAAGTTCATGGAAATTAGCCAGACAACTCGGAGGGGAGAAAGGTTGTTGTTGGCAACTTTAAAAATTATCTGTATTATTCACCTATGCACCATGTCCAAACCTATCAAAGCCCAAGGTCCTATTCATATTTTGGAGGCAGGCGAATCTTTACTAATGAAAATGATCTTGTTTATTTGCAAGTATTTTAAAGTAAAAATCATTAACCAATGATGAGTTGGAAGCCTCTTTGTTTCTGGGTCAATCACCCAGAAAAACACTCAGGCCAGGGCCAACCAAGGCCATGTAAACAGAATGGAGTTAACTTAGGAGGGCTTTAAATGAAGGTCAGGATAGATAAAGGTGTAATTAGTTCTGAGATGAATAAAATACGGACATCCTTCTGTTCTCTAGTATGAACACAGGCCAGAAATTTGGAGGAAGAAAGAAAATGAAACAAAGAACAGGCTAAATAGAGAGTATAGGATGCAAGAGGAAAGAGAGACTAAAGTAAGGAGGCCAGAAAGAAAGAGGGAAATGAAATGAGCATATGGACTACGCATGTGCACGTGTGTGTGTTTGTGTGATGTGTGTGAGCAGTGTGTGCGACAGTTAGTCAAAGACCAGCAGAAATAAAGGCACACAACCACATCATGAGAGAGACTAGAAGACAGAGATGCACAAATAGGAGGTAAAGACTCACTGAAGAAAAAGAAAGCAGAAGGCTCATACACCCATACACAGAATGATTTCCAGAAATACTAGTAATTTAGTAGCTGTTTTGACTTTCTAAGACTGTGTTCAAAACCATGTGGGTGTTTAAATCTAGTATTTTAAATGGCAATGTCATTTTTCAACATTTACCTGAGTGCAGAAATTTGGTTCATAAATCTGGGTTCCTTGTTTTCTTAGTTCCTTGAACTAAAAACTAGAAACCTATAGACATTCGCAATTTTTGCTAAATATGGTACAGAATTGCTTGATATTGGGAATACTTCCATTTATCCTTCTAAACTTCAACAAAACACATCATGAATCTTTTGACAACTTGCTAGCTTACTGGAGTAATATTTAAAAGGAGGACCATGTGTTGAAATAGTCAAGAGAATACTAAATTCGTAGGGATCACTTACTTTTGAAGCATTATTATAATTGTGTGTATATAAATGTATGTGTAATATCTCTCTATGTGTGTGAGTGTGTATATGCATACATATGTACACACACAAATCTGTGAAATGTTTTAGCAGCCAAGTATCCCACTGAATCAAAAATAACATGGTGTTAAAGGCTTTCCCAGATTTAGAAGCACTCAATCAAAAATAAAGCCTGCACATCCTACATGTCACCACCTGTAACTGACCCTTGTGGTCAGACCTGTGCCCTCCTTTGCAACACCAGATGTACTGGGGACAGCCCATTCCTGATGCCTTCTTTCTGGCTCCTCCTCTGCAGAAGTGCAGGTACCCACCTTTCTGGTCTCTCTAGCACTAACAGGGTATCCTGATATTTCCACTCATCAGTAATGGGAGAAGGTACCCTACTGCCAGTGTTTACACCTTAGTTTACTATTACATCATATCACCTTTCTGTAACAGTGTATATTCTCATTCATGTTAAAATTTAGTTGCTACGGTCAAATTTTGAGAGGTGGGGTCTTTAGGAGGTGATTAGGCCATGGGTGCACTATCTTATGAGTTAATTAAGGTCATGATCCCAGAGATAGGTCAGTTATAGAAAGGGGGAGTTTAGCTCCCCTTTCTTCTTTGTCTTTTCTTATGATGCCTTCTGCCATGGTATAATACAGCGCAAGAACCTCACTTGACTTGATTCCTTAATTTTGAACTTTGTAGTCCCACAGACCTGAGAACCATTTACCTAGTCTCTGGTTTTCTGTTACAGCAGCAGACTAAGGCACTCCCTGGGAATGTAGCAACTTATAATATGGCTCTGGGCCAGTGCTCACAGTATGAGCAGTGGCATCCATTTCACAGTTCTCAGTATCAAGTGAGACAGGGTATGTGAATGTATTTGCAAAATTTCTGGGGCACAGGCAGCACTGGGGGACAAGAAAGGGCTAATGAGAACATTCACTTTATCATTAGACTCGCATGTTAGTTAGACAGACATCTAAAAGGTATTTTGTAAGTTATTGTTTATAAGGATTTCCCATGGGAAAGAGGTATGACCACCAGGTTATAACCTGTTACAGGCTTGTTCTACTGTGTTACAAGAAATCGTGCTACATCTGTTTTATTTTTTTTTTACATCTGTTTTAGATATGGCAATAAGCTGAACATCAAAGCTTGAGTCATTAAAGCATAAAATTATAAAAAGTGAAGACATTTGGCTCTTAGGGTCCATACTTTCTCTTGGCGCATAAATTTCCATTGCTTTTAAAATTGTGAGGATATCCTTCAGGAATGGACAAGTAAAAGTAAGTCCCAAGTAATCAGTCAGAAGAACTGTTTCATATAGACTAGAGGGACAATCTCTGTTCTTATCTTTTTCCTTTGGATACCCCTGCCCAGGCACCTACACCCATAACAAGCCAAGCACTAGTCTGCTGGGAGAGTCTCCCACTCAGTCTACCATGCCCATCTCTGCAGACCACCTTCTCGGTGACAGTGGCATTCCCCATGGACATATTTTCATCCTGTAAACTTAGGTCAACCTGCCAGGCAGAATGAACTGCTCACCCAATAGGCTCCTTACATAAACCTATTTTATAGGAATTATCATGATATTGCTTTCATTACTTTTAGATTTTTAGCTTTCAAAAATGTAGTCCCTGTGCCTCACCTCAATGTCTTCCAGAGTACTCGGAGCACAGTTATTCAGACTCTTTTCATTAGCACCTAATTATGTGCCAGGCACTATTCTAGTTGTTGTGGATATTGTTAATGACATAAGAGATAACAATATCTAGTCACACAAAACATACATTGTCATAAAAGCAGATAGGCTAGAAAGTATATAAATAGTCGGATCACATGGAAGAAGATAAAAAAAATATTTCCCTGAAAAAAAAATAAAAGAAGGAAAGGGAATGAATAAACCTGAGTTTGAAACTAAAGGGTAAGGTCAGGGAATAAAGACCTGGAGTAAGAATGAATGAAACACAAGGCTGTGTAGAAAACATCTTCCAGGCACAGGGAAAAGCACACACAGGCCCGAGGCAGTAGCAGATCTGGTGGGCGGAGGAGGGGGCGAAGGAGAAGGCACATCCACAGGTTAGATAGAGGTCTTACTTTTTCCTTTGGGAAAAAAAAAGGAGTGTGCCCACTGGAGGGTTTATGACTGCCTTGTGACGTAACTGCAAGAAAGAACAGAATCAGGGAAACTTGAGAAGAGATGCCTAACCATAATTCATGGGGAGCAAGGATGGTCTTGGGGCCTGGTAGCAGCAGTGAAGGTGATGAGAAATTATCAGACTGAGAGCTTATTTTGAAATTAAAGGCATCATTACATTTGGACAGATTGGATGCAGTGTCAGAAGAAAGGAGTCAGGATGATTTCAAGGTTTTTGAACTTCCCTATGTGTGGACATGGGGCAGGCTGTAATCCGATTTATGGTAGATTTTAATTTCGAGTTTGCATGTATTAACTGTGAGAAATTCCTTGGATCCCCATTTGGAGTCTGAGGTTCAGGAAAGACAGAAGAGCTGGAGATGTAAATTCACTCACACGGAAATGTTCTGAAAGCCAGCATGAGATCACCAGGGAGTCACTGACAGAGAGGATCAAAGATATACCTGGGGGAGTCCAGTGCTTAGAGATTCCTGCTTCGAGGAGGAATAAGCAACAGAACTAAAGGATACAGTCTAAGAGTTAGAGGACCAGGAAACAGGTCCTGTTGGGAGGTCAAGTTTCTTTGAGAATGGCCATGAGAATATGAGCCTCCAGACCTTCCTTCAGGCCTGAGACAGACAGCAGACTTCGTGTCAGCTTTCATGTGCCACAAAGACTCAGAATCCTTAGGGAGCTCTGCAGCAATTACCATGAGCAATTTGAGGAATCTGGAACTCTACATTCATTCTATTCTCACAGGAGCAGCCTGGAAGAACAGTCATCCCTGTGATTTCCACACTGGGGCAAGGCAAAGAGCAGGTTCCTGGGGGCATAATGCTATTGTTCCCCTACACAGGTTACTTTCCTTTGCTGCTGATTTTGCAACGAGTCCATGGAGATATCTTCCCTACCCCTCTTTGAGAATCATCCCTACATGAGTCTCCCCAAAGATAGTGGTGTGTTCCTCTGCCTCATGCTGAGAACCATGGTGAGGATCTGAAAGAAATCCCAGCTGAAACGGTCCTCTCTGTTACCTGCACGAATCTGTAACTGGCTGCCCTAGCCTTTGTTTTCTTCAGTGTTACCAAGTCCTGGGAAGATCTGTGCTCTGTGGCCTTGTGGGCTGGGACGGCCCCTGTCCACATCACTCAGGTGAGCCCTGTACAGCAACTCGGGAATTCCAGTTTTGTTTCCTATTCCTGACTAAAAATGGTCAAATGAGATGAAGACAGGCATTAACAGAATTAAGCGCATCTCACTTTACATTTGATACTTTGATAAAACATACTGATGGAGGAAGACCCTCAGTGACAGTAGAAAACTTAATCAGAAACAATTAAATATAGAACAGGCTGATTTATAGTTGAGGGGCCAATAATACAAGTTTTGCTGGCTAAACAGTCCTGGCTTTAAAGGAACTAGAATACTAAAATGGTAGATCTTATGTCAGGTATTCTTATCACAATATAACATAATTTTTTAAATAAAATAAGGAGAAAAGGACTAAAGAAATTACTTATGGAGCCGGGGATTTAGCTCAGTGGTTCCTCCACCTGCTTTGCAAGAGCAAGGACCCAAGTTCAATCCCCAGTACCAAAAAAGAAAGAAAGAAAGAAAGAAAGAACTTATGAATTTGGAAAGAAAGAAGTTGTGGGAACTTTTAAGATGGTTGCACAGAATCAGGTAAAATAAAAATTTCTTCACAGTGAATTGCTATCTTTATTCTCAAAATAATAATAGGCAATGTAAATTAAAATATTTCTCAAGTAACATCATGTACTAGGACTATAGCAAGGAATGAAATAGATTTCTTTTCCTTGAAAACGGTTTGTGGGTGTATAAAAATGCAGAATCATATATGACCAATTAAAAGTTTTGTATGGTTTGTTCCCCTTCTATTGTCCTCCCAACCAAACTGTAAACCCAAAGCCAGAGATCTGCTTCCTTTTGAATGGGTGGAGAGGCAGATGAATGAATATCAAAACACCTACAAACCACTCAAAGTTCTCAGTGTTTTAAAACAGACAAGTAGAGAAGTGCTTTAGAACACAATGGAAAACATTAGCAGCTGAGGAGATCATGGAACATTTCATGAAGGACGTGGTACTAGTCTTGAGCTCTTAAATGATGATTACAAATCTCATATAGGAAAATACAAAAGAAGAGAAGTTTGTCAGCCATACCCTGTAACAGAGATGAGATGGAAAGAATGTTTCATAACATGAAACAAGAAAGTACAGAATTAGGTGCAGAATTTCCTTAGAAAATACTATAGTGATGAGATTGGAAGAACAAAACTTGGAGGGGTGAGTGGTTAGAAAAAAAGAATTTTCTGTTATAAGGAACAGAAAATTAACCAAAACAAAGATCATGCAAGGAAGACTCCCAAGCGAAAACATCACCAAAGAGAACTTTAAAGGTAAAGAGGAACTCAGAAGATGTGGTTGGATAAAGAAAGAGGTTAAACTTCAGCTTGCTTTGAGATGGAGGGAGAGGATGAGCCCAGAGACCAGGACTAAAAGTGCTGGGGGGAAGAATGTTTCCTGGGAAATAGACTTTGTGGAGCTGGGACGGGATTCTGAGGACGAGCATGTGGGCGGAGAGTAGAGAGAAGGGAGGGGAAGGGGAAGTGAAAAGGAGCAAGATGTGGGGCGCAAATGCACCAATTCCTTACGATGAGGGTATCTATTACGTATCACAAACACAGACTATTAAAGAAGTTAAAGTAAAAGAAAAATATTTCCTTAGTCAAGAGCGCACCAGGACTTGACCTTTGAACACATCTTCAAGATCGCCAGCTGGAGCGGGATGACCTAGTCAGATTCCAGTAACGGTTGCCTTAGAGTTATAGAAAAACATCCCAGTCACAATGTTTGGGTTGTAGGAAGTCAACTTGTCCACATTGTGCACATATTTATTTCAGTACACACCTTAAGTAGAAAAAAAGAGAAAATGTTAGGGACAGTTTGCAGTCATACAGCATAATTGAAATGGAACCTCAATAGGTATAGTTTACTTAAAATAAAACATCAGAAAATGAATTCTCTTCCTGATGATTTAAGTTCATGTATTCTTTCAAGGAGGGCTGAAGAGAAATGAGAAATGTTGTTAAATGATTTTGGGTTGTACTGGGGATGCTCAGGAGTATATGAGGGTGAGAAGATGGAGAACCAGAGGAAGAACCCGTGAAATGCCTGAGCAAGTCCACAGGAATCGCAGCATCATCGATCACCAAAACTGCAAGGGAGTCATGTGACGCGTGAACTGACGAAGTCTTAGGGTTTTGTTGAGACACATTAATTAAGTGCTCCAAGAACACAATCTAGGTGACTCCTAAGTCATCCTAAGTCATCCAAAGGCATATAAACGGTGTTTTAAAAATGTCCTTACCAAATTTCCGAGTGATATGGGAAGAATGTTTAAGGAAAATCTGCCTGACCTCAAACACTTCCAAGAGGGAAAAACAAAGTCTCCCATATCAAAGCATGTGCTTTTTGCTTCACTGCTATAAGAATGATTCGTTCTTTATTCTGCTTCTCTTCATTAAACAGAAATGAAAACAATCATTAGCATTCCCTTAGATTTCTTAGATCAAGATAATTCCAAAGAAACCCAAATTCAACTTCTTACCAAATCTGCCACTGAACAGTAGCAATGAAGAGAAGAGCTTTGCTAAGCAAGCAGTGAGATCTAACCCATGGTTCCCAAGGCTTGAGCTTTTCAAACTTTAATATGCACATTAAATTCTTATTAAAAACCTGAAACAGTAAGTTTGCCGTGGAGTCTCAGTCTAAGTTCCCAAGGACGCAGCTGATAACTGCTGCTCCGAGATGGACAGCTTGAAGGTCACCTTTCAGCCCCAAGTTGGAAGTGATTTTTTTCTCTAACTGCCTGCAGCATCTTGTCTATGTCACCACCAGTGATGTTATTACATAATTCTCTGAGTTTATCACAGATGCTGTTAATTTAGTATCTACTTCAGTACCTAATACTATTCTGGAGAAGAAGCAGCAGTGAGTGGACAAATACTGAAAGATATATTCATTCCACAGTCAAGAGAGGCAAATTCTGCCATGTAAAAAGATGTTTGTTAAAAGAAGAAAAAAGCTCATTGGATAAAAACATTATCTCTGGAGGCAAACTTTGAAAAGTCTTAAAGGAATGCTGCAAGTAAACCCTCACATGCACTCTGCAGTGATGATATTTTACAGTTCTGATTTCTAGAGATGTTAGTGCCTTAGGATCTCAACTTCTGTAACCATTGGTTGACAGAAGCCACTGACAATCTTGTGATAATAACTGAGCACAGAAGGAAAAAAGGTAAAGGATATAAAGCACCTTTCCTGAACTCAGCTCACGAGTTAAATGCAGATAGCGTCATTTGTCCTGCCTGCCTCACAGGTTTGTTGCAATTAGGTATTGTGCACATTGTTTCAACAACTTATTTAATATACATCTATTGAGGGTCCACTCAACAGCAAGTTCAATGCTCAAAGCTAAGTGGCTATGCTAATACTTAAATAGAGACAGCATTACAATTCATTGAATTTTCTTGCTAAACAACAAACTCCTTTTTGTGTTTATTCTTATCAAAAGCTTCCCTGATATATTTGAAGGTACATTTCTATCCTAGTAAGTACAGTACAGGAAACATAGCATACTCTTCCTGGAGTGCTTCAGTCAGGACTCCAGGTCATGTGTAGACACAGAGCGTCTGAGTTACTCAGCAGTGTAGGCCAGGAGGATGGAGGAAGTGGGCCAACTGGCTGTGCATAATTCCCCTTCTCTGCATGGACACTGTTCTAACATAAATCTGTACCATCAGCTGCTTTGGTTGTCAACTTGGCTTCCCCCACAAAGTGACTTTTAGGAAAAATGGATTTTTCTTTAAGTGTCAGTTTCCTGGCTTCTAATTTACAAGTTTGGTCAGAATATTTAGAAAGGTATGTTGCCAACACAAATGTAGTAGATATGCTACTAAATACTCCAAATGTGCTGTGAGCCTTGCATTTGGAAATCATAGTGATGAAAGGAAAGAAAATGGTTTCTCCTTTTTTCTTAATCTAAATTTATGATAGATTTGTGGAACACTTATTATTAATAAGTTTCTGTTCATTTTTCCCTTTAATTGTTGTCTCCCAAATTTTTTTTGCAGTAAGGTCTAATAAAATCATGACTTTAAAAGGAAACTTTATTTTAAAAGAGAGAGAAATTGGAGAGTAAGCTATCAAGTATTACAATGTTGAACTAATAAGGATTGAAGTAAATGAAATAAGATAGAAGGAAAAAGAAAAAGCCACCTGAATCTGTAAGTCATAAAAGTTTTCATATACTGATGAAATGTTATTCTTAAATCTGTTATAGCTCATAAAATATTTCGCAGTTTAAAACTTTACAAGAAGTTGGTGAACTTTCAAATGAAGTAAAAAATAAAAAACAAAAAGCATCAAATTTAAAATTTGCATTACAAAATTTAAGTCAACACATTGTTAAGTACCAATAAACCACAAAAGGACAGTGGGATTAACTCTAATGTATTTAAGAGCCTTGTATTCATTTGTATCTCTAAGGACTGACATAGGAAAGCCATTTCAGAAGCCAGAATATATTTTCCTAATTACAGGGAGGGGGCTCGACTGGTATAAAACATTTTCCAATGCATGAGACAATTACCAATATTAGTAAATGCAGTAGCATGAGGTTCCGATTAAGGATAATAGTAATAAAAGAAAAGAGCAGAGATAATGCAATGGTCATGATTTAGAAAGACGAAGAGAGCTTTCTCAACACCACCTGTAACCTGAATTGTGTTAGAGGAAAGACTAGAAATGCTAATAAGGAATGTGATTAAAGGTAGGCCTGTGGTTATAAATTGCTTTTTTAATGGTGATGATAGTAGCTGACACAGAGTATAATAAGAAGATGAGAATGTCAGTATCAATTTTTATTAGTGCCATGAACAATATATAGTATATTTAAATTAGCTTCATTTGTATTAGTATTTTTGTAAGTAGTCTCTCGGGAAGCAATAACATATCTAATGCATTCTAAAAAGAAGGACTAAATAAAGTTGCCACTGTTCTCTACAAAATAGCCATACTTTTACACCAGGGAAAATATACTGTATTTCCTAAGGCTACTCAGAATTCAGGCACATGGTTGTCATTCTGGATCACAACAACTTTAAATTTGTAGTGAATTGGAAGAGCAATTGTAGAAAATGGATGAATTCATACAAAAGTTACACAAAAATTAAAAAGACACTAAAAATATAAGCTTTCATATAGATTAATACTTTCCCCTCAAGATTCATATAAGACATTAATTTGACTCCATTTCTGGGTCAGTTTAAATCATTTAAGAAATTGCTTGGCACCCATTTAGCCTAAGCACAATAATTCTGTTTAACATAAATAATAACAAAATTTTAAATGATTGGTTAGTAATTTCTATAAACTGGCCCTTATTAAAGAAAAATAGGGAAATTTATTTGTGAATTTTCCCAACAATTATCACCATCTTTCTGAATTGTTCTGTTAACAAATTAGGCATGGAACATTTGACAAAAATAATTTTTAGAGAATTAGAATAACAGAAAATTTATTTTTAAATAAAATATATTCTTTGTCCAAATTTTAGAAAACAAGGCTGTTGAAAAGGTTTAAAGAGTGGAACTTTGAAAATTCAGCTGGTTGAGGACCTAAGCAATGAAATATTCCCTTTGATTTATGTTCCAAACATTATGACCTATGGATGAGAGAAAGTGTAACTTGGTGATTGAAAAGCTGGCTGGAGAGTCCGAAGTTTGGATTACTTAGTAGTTGTGTACCCTTGGGCTAGTTACATAAACTATTTGTTATACTTTATTCCTCGGAACATTGAAATAACCAGTTTCACCATTATAAGGTGATTGTAAGGATTCAATGAGGTAACTGAGTGATCAAGGAAGCTCAAGAATATCTGGCACACACTAGTCTGGTTTTCAATTGGTATGTATGATAATTCACTTTATGAGTTCTTATAAATAAATGAATCTGATGCTGGAGAAATAAAAGGAGGCAGTGGGAGGGGGGAAAAGAAGGGGAATAAAATGTGTCGTGTACATGTATCACTTCCTTACGGTGAATGTAATCATTACATATTGCAAACATGTACCAATAAAACTTTAAAAAAGAGTACCTGGCACATAAGACCTCAATAAATATTAGCTTTATATAATTATTAATGCTAATATATGCTTGAACAGAAATTTCTATTTTTGTACAAATTTGTATTAAAAATTTCCCCCATCTGTTTACTTTCTGTCTGGTAATTCCTCTCTTTTTCGCTCTGAATTATATATTTATTTTTAGGTCAATGCACACACATTAATTCTTTAAAAGTTCTCTTTTTTTTTTCAAGTTACACATCACTTTTTTGCACCCGAATGGTTTGATTTCCTAAAATGACTGACACAGGTCAGTCCCTTGATGATTTGTGAGTTAGCCACACAGTCACAGGCACACAAGGTACACACGAGCCACACGAGGTCACAGGTACTGAAAATATCTGATATATCTTGAGCAGTGATCACTTTAAACTTCTCTCAATCCTTCTGTGGGGGACATAGATTCCTCAAAAAGATAGAAATTCTATATGATAGCAAATTTAAAGCAAAAATTTAAACAAGCCAAGTAATTCAACAGTTGGATCTTGTTCAAATGTGTGCTCTATATCCTACTCTTCAAAATACTTTAAAAATTAAAATTCTTAATGATGACCTCGATAACCCAGGTGGGACTATAGAGTCCCTTCTAGCAAACTCCCACAGAAAAGAGCATCAGCATAGGGCCCAGGATTTAGCTCAGTGGTTTTGCTGCCTGCTGCGCAAGCACAAGAACCCAAGTTAGATCCCTGGTACTAAAAAAAAAAAAGTGCATCAGCATGAATTCTCAAAGGTATTCCACCACACAGATAGGTCAAGTCCCAGATAGAAGGAGTCACAGGTAATGGGGAAGGAGGTGAGAGAGTCTGCTCTGGGCACACAGTTGCCTGGAGAAGGAACTCTGGAAACTGTTGAGGCATTCTTTCTGAACACTGGGTTATTGATAAGGTTATACATCCTTCATTTTCCAAGCATTTTCCTGAGGAACACATAGAGATGATTGCTGTTTTTAGAAAGGAGGACTGGATAGTGGATTGGGGACTGTCTAGATTTGTAATAGTAAGCCTAAAAAATGAGCAAGGGTATCATCTTCTTCCTGACAGAAAATGTATCCTAATCTTAAGCATGCATTTCTCTTTTTTTAAATGTACTTTCTTTTAAGTATGACTTGACAAAGACTCTGCAAAAGAAAATTCAATTTGAATGTATTCTGCAACACATACAGTAGAATATTGTATTTGGAATACTGTGAGGCATTAATATTGAGTTATGGCATCTAAGGTAGAAATGCATGGAACCACTTACAAAACCTATTTGTAATGTATAGGTAAAAATATATAATATGGTTACCTGATGGAATTACCTAATTATTTTAAACAGAAAAGTAGATAACTTAGAATTGGGCAATCCATTAATCAGAGATAACAGTTCAGTTCACTAAGGCTCAGTGAGAAATCCAATCAACCATACAAGGTGTATAGGAAGTGTGTGGCAGCCTGCGCTCCATGAAGAAAAGTGGGAAATTACTCACATTACAGCAAAATGTTGTGTTTTATTGTCAGAGAATATTAGATCAAATTGTTTTGGATCTATTATGGATATGGTTGGTCCTCTTCTCTGCTTGTTTCATGCGTAGACAGAGTGCAGGTGAAATAAGCCCTGTGGCTTGTTCCTTATTCTAAAACAAGGATTCTGAGGCTTGAGAAATATGAATCATTCTGATAATTAAAGCCAATAAATATGAGAAAAAAAATAATGTAGGGAAGATCTTACCTGAGTTCCTGGATTAGAGAATCCATTGGCACTGTAGACATAAAGAAAAGAAGTAGATAACTTTTAAAACTGAATGATTGAACCTCTTCATCCACTTAGAGATAATAACCAAAATAAATGGTTAGTACAGACCCTACTTGGTTTCTCACTTGGTGAACTGATCATTCCCTTGTTCTCATCCTTTAGAATTAAGAGGACAGATGAGTGTGTCCTGAGATAGAGTCACTCTGGGCTCAATGCCTGCAGTGGCCCTGGGTCCTGACAGTGACAGATTTGATCTCCCACCTACCTGCCTTTAGGGTTCCACTGGAAAGTTATAAGAACACAAAGGACTTGCATGAAGTTTACAGTGAAACTTACTTTTAATTTTTAATAGGAAATTATTCAAAAGAATTAAGATTTTTTTTTGTAGTGCTGGAGGTCAAATCCAGGAATTCCTACATGCTAGGCAAGAGCTCCACACCTATCACCAAGATTACATATTGAATGAGTCTGAACAAGGATTCATAAAAAACTGGCAAGACCTTGTTAATTGAATAAATCCCAAGATTTTATTCCATAAATTTCCTACACACAAGAAGAGAGAAATAAGATTCAGACATCAACAACCTTTTAAAAATGAAAAGCTCACAGAGAAAAGAGCTTTGGTTTTTCTGACTGAAAAGCTGGGAACTAAAGGAGCTCATGTTTATAAATACCTGCCTACACCGAGGATAAGCAGCATATGGAGGGAGACAACAGGTGGTTTTCAAGATTACTCACGCTTCATGAGAAACAGTCATTTCTCTTCTAGAACAACATTTTGGCTCTATTTAAGGGTGTGTGTGCATGTGCCAAAAGAATTCAAAGTCCAAAACGAACTGCAAATTAAAAGCCCCACATTTTGAAAGTATGATAGAGCAGAGTGCTTTGAGACATTGGTATAAAAGATTTGAAGTACTCAAATTCAATCTCTAGAATCCTGATACAAACAGTAGGCATGAGTTTATCTTAAAATTCCAACAACCCCTTTTTCTTAAATTCATATTCTACTGAGAAGTTTGCTACTTGAAAATTTAGTGTCTAGAAATACTACATTTTAAATATGAGACAATAGAACGTAGTGAATTTAACGCTAGATGTGATGTGGTGGTGCATGTCTATAATTCCAGCACTTGGAAGGCTAAGGGGAGTCAGCCTGGGCTACACAGAGAGTTCAAGCCTGGCCTGGACTAACAGCAACACCTTGTCTCAAAAATAAAACAAAACAAAAAAATGATGTGTTTACTTTAGGAGTAATATAAACCCAAACTAGAAAATAATACAGAACAAAGCTTTCATTGGAGTAAAGTTCCATATCACGTACAGCATTATTCTTTATTTTATATATATATATATATATATATATGTTCCATTAGCCACTTTCAACTGTAAATCTCAAAACCCTTCCAGAGGATGCAGGCAGCCAGAGCTCAGCTCTTCCTCAGCATTACAGCCTCTGATCCAGAGTGTTTTCAGAGACATGGGGAACCTACAGTTTTCCACTTAGAATTAAGGGTCACCAAAATATAGCTAATTAAAATAAAAGTTATTTTCCTTAAGGGGTGTTATTGCCAGTCAATCCTGTTTTCCAGATGTTTAGATCATCAAGGGCCTGTTTATATTTCAATATTACATTACCATCTGTTGGTTACAAAAAGAGAGGGATAACCGGCAAGTTAAACCTTCCAAACATTACTTTGCAGAGCTGCTGGAAATTCCCAGCAGGGATAGTCAAAAACAAACATCATTATTTTACTTGAACTAAGTATAGATTGGGAGTCAGTAAACCAGATAACATAAAAATCAAAACCAGCTTTGGCAATAAACTAACAATTCAGTCTTTCCCTTTGGTTATTAAAGGTCACTTCCACATTCTGAAGGTCTCCATCAAGCATTCCTGTCTTGCTGAACCTTAGGATGTTTTGCACGATGTTCAAATCTATTTGGTATTGCATTTTGTAAAAATTAGCATCACACATCATTGGACTTTCAGAGTCCTTTTACTCTTGGTTCATAATATTTTGTCTTTCAATGCCTAGAGCCAGTGTTCTGGTTTGATTTGAATGAAAGAAGCCCCGAGGAAGTTGTAACCATTATTACTACACGCTAGGGAGAGAGTACTGGCACTCCCATCTTTCACGGTGTGATGGGCACAGTGTCCTGGAACCTGCTTGCTAACTCACCCTCTGTTCCTTTAGAGCGAGTACGCAGCATATTATCTTCAGCCTCTGCATCCATCTGTAACATGAACACAAATCCTGAGGTCAGTCCTTTGACATTGACCAAAATATGAAAACACATAATTAGAAGTTCTGAAGGTAATTATGAAAAGCAGAGATGCTTTCCATGCTCTTGAATTTGAATCTGGCTCTACCAGGACCTAACTGTGACTGCCCTCGCATCCCACTAGTTTTAAAGTCACATCTATAGCTGTTGGAAAACAGAGAGAACAGGAACAAGAGGGCAGATGTCCTTGTCCACAAGTGTTTCCAGTGATTCAAATCTTATGGCATTATAAAGATAGAAAAAGGATTGTCTGATCAACAGTGCTTGTGAAGGGGATGAAATCTCTCATGCCAAACTAAAAGATTTCAAACTGATTACTAAACCCTCATTCCTTTACATTGCTAGACCCTTTTCAATATATACTTCTAAGTTAGTAAAAATGATTGCCTGTCTAAAAAACAACATAAAGGCAAACCCTTGTAAGGCACCCAGAATATATCAATGGAAGTTCTGACCATCAACAACAACCGACATTCACTCCCAGAATTCCAGAAAAATATGGATTCTAACCATTCCCATGGATAAGGAAGGTGAAATCAGAGTGAGGTGCATGTCTGCATCAAAGTTCCATCATCACTAAAAGTTTTACATGTAACCAAATAAATTATCAAAGGGAAGCAGGGACTTTCAAAGCCTTTTGTTTTCATGGACTCTGACCTGACAACAGCCACCTTTTCACTAGAATCTGCTAATCATCTCCTAGTTTAATTTACTTCTGCACATTGTCAGAAGGAATTCGTAAATATAAATAAGTTGTTCTGCTCGGTGAAAACCAGAGGTAGGCAGAAGGCATGCTCTGTGGCTCCCATCCTTGAATCCTGACGGGGCAGGGAGGCGATGTGACTGCATGGCGATGCGAGCTTCGTCTCGGCTCTCAGAGGCTAGGTTGTGATTGAAAGCACTGACCTGCCATAGACTTGTAATAGGGGAGCAGGTGTGGCAATGATGGACTTTAATTTCCTTTAATAAACCTTTTATGTGCCACACTTTTACTGCCATTCGACACTCTCCAAGGTCCTGCACATAATAGGTTCATTACTTTTGATTACTATAGTCTATTGAGACAAACAACTCCAGAACACACTATATATTAGGTTCAGTTAAACCAATATAGACTATTTATCCATTGTGCATTTTTTCACCTGCAACACTACAGACAAAATTAACAACAGCTCTCCTAAGCGAAAACTATTAAAACCACCAGAACTCTTTTGTCATTGCTTCATAATAAACACCATACCAATTGTTGAAACTGCTTTTTAAATTAGCAAACAAAAAGTGTTCACTGCTTTGGGTGAACAGCAGTTGCTTTAGTCTAAATAAAATGGTTCATTGTTATGAATATTTTAAAACTACACAATGAGAGAAAACAACAGTAAAACAGTAGTGATTTTTTTTCCTGCTGATTTTCTTTTAAAACCACATGAATTTATGACAGATGTGACACCGCCTGAGCTTAGGATGGCTTGGTTTACTCATGATGGCGAGCGCCGCCTATGAAATCGCCCCCCTCCCAGGAGTGCCCCTGTTGCATACAAAGTGGCTCAACTCATGACAACGCCCTCCATGTGCCACATGAATAACTAGATTAAGAGAGAGCAGTAGCAAGTGAGGGTTGAAATGATGAAGCCCATCAAATATGTCTGAGGAAGCTACTCCCATGGGAGAGCATCCCCCAAACCCGAGTCTATTATCCTGCCACATGGGTGCTATTAACTTTCCCTCTTCAGCCACTCTGAAAAAAATCCCCCCAAAGGCAAGGGAAGGTTGAACTCCCTGAGTTTCTTTACCAAAACTGAAACACACACTGCCAAGAGCACCAGCAGACACACATAAAAGTTTCACCAACATACTTAATGCAACGCTCCTTCTAATAGTTTTAAACTGAGTTCTATTTTGCAATTCACTCTCCAAGGGCCTGGGTCTTGCTGCTACCCCATGCAGCCACTTCCCCATTACAGTCATTGGAAAGGATGCATAAATATTCACGGACCTCTCCTTGGCTGCTTGGAAAGCTGGTCTCATAAGGGTATTTTGTTGAGCTATTGTTCTCCTGGTGGTGTAGCACATACATCTAAAAGCTGATAAACTGAGAACTCATTTGTCAAATGAAGTTTTCAAATTTAACCTGTGGGCCAAGTTACAGCAGTGAAATGGATCAAGGTTATAATTTACAAGCTGTCTATTGCATCTTCCCAGTCTCCTTCACACTGGCAGAACGACACTAAATTCAGTGTATCATCCTGTCTAGCGGTGCGCTGGAGAGTAAGAATATTGGAACCCTAGAGCCCATGTGAGTCTCTTTTTAGGAGTAGAAGGTTTTAACATTTATAAGATGGTTCTCTTTCCTCATCCATCTCAATTCAAAACCAGATCTTCATGGGGTGGGGGTACAGCTCAGTGGTACAGCACTTGCCTGACACACCCAAGGCCCTGGGTTTATCCCAGTACTGTAAAACAAACAATCAAACAAATAGTAACAACAAAAACAAACCCTCAAACAGATTTTTGTTCTCTGGAACCTTGTACAGGGAGTAGAAATTTCTAAATATTCTTCTTTTGCATTATTCCCATGGACTCTAATAACTTGCCAATGTGTAGACTTGATTTCATAAAATTAAACCTTAGATTCAGTGAGTACCTTGTTCAAGACATGTGTCCCTAGAGGTCATGGGCCTACCTCGGTGTATGTCTTGAGACTTGGGTCATGGGTAGATTATCATTCTTTCTAATTCCTACAGAATTATAGAGGAGGCACATGATTATGGTGTGATTCAGGAAAATGACCTAAATAACATATACTGCAACCTGGAAAATTCTAATTATTGTGGAAAACTTTATTATTTTCCACTGGAAGAGGACATTAGATTATCTTTACTCCCAGGCCCCATAAACTACTGAAAAGTCAGCAGTTAACTTTGTAAAATTTAATGAGTTACTATGTGTCTCAAAACAAAAATTTTACTTTAGAAAACCTACCTTTCTCCAGAATTCTTAGGGCTTTTGTATACCTCATTTCATAGTTTAAGGGTGAGAACAATAGATCTTTTTTTGAGATTCCTACAATGGATTCTTCCTGCCTGTAACAATCTACTTATCCATAGAGATAAGAATACTATAGATAAACTTTACTGCTCTTTAAGAACAGTTCTATTTAATCTATAAGGATGGATATATTTTGTATAATATTAATATAGAAATGAGAAAAATTATTTTTTGATAAGTAAGTATCTCATTCATAATAAAGCCAAGAGCTTTTTAAAAAGCTTCACTTTCCAGTTTTCTAGGGAAAAGAGTAAATACAAGGAGAAATGACAAGAGGAAAAAAATTATAAAATAAAGAAGGGCAAGAACCAAAATTTGGAAGAAAGATGTGTAAGAATCAGAAATGGAAATAAGCAGATAGGCAACAAAGAAGAAAAATGACCATAGAATAAAATTTAATTATTAAATTGAATTTGCAAAGTTCCCATTTAACATCTTTCTATACCTACAAACCTATATAGAGAGGTACAAAGTGATTTTCTAGTTAGTTATTTGTACTGAATCATCTCTTCTTGCTGGAGTTTACATCAGAGGCAATAAACAGATCTGGTACCTTCTTTTGGGCTGAAGAGGAAGTCCCAGAATTGCTTCTTTGTGAAAGGCAGAGATTCAAGGCGCAATACAAAGAACTGGTATGTGGGAAGATTTAGTTCCCTTTTATTTTTCACTCAAAATCCTACTTTACCCTAATGGAAATAAATAAATAAAAACAATCTCCAATTCTCCAAGGAAATATATAATCACTGCTTACTAATTGAGTAGAACAAATCTCTTGGTGGTGTTTTGTTTTCTCCTTTCAACAGAGCCCTACACAGCAAACTCAATATATTGTTAGTATATACTTATAAGTAGGCTTGAGATTCTTAATATTTGTAAGAAAAATCATGGTGATCACCATGTTTTGAGGGCACTCTCTGAAAATCCTTATGCAATTGATACTGTCTAGTTAATATCTCTGTAGGGATTTCTAACACGAAAAGTGCTCATGTAGTTCAGCAATTTTCCTCCTTAACCAGATACCATTGCATTCTTTGCTTGAAACAATGTGGTTTTGTATGTTATATCACATTATTTTTGTGAAGTGTCCTTTCAGTCCTCAGGAACTTGTAGTGATGGTGAGATTAAATTCTATGGCTGCTAAGTAAAGGTCCTGCGGTCCACGTGGGGAACCCTTTATTCTCAGTGGATGCTGCCCTTTCAAAACTATTTTTTTTAAATGACAAGAGAAACCAAGGAAATTGGGAAAAACTATGTCCAGAAAATGAGACAACTATTTTGTGCCAGTATGTTAGGATGAAATCTGTCAGGATTGAGGAAGAAAGAGTCTGACAGTGAGTGCCCTTTCTTTGATGACACTGGCCTCAATGTGCTCAAAACATAGTTTTGAGTTAGCCTAAAATGGCAGCAAAGATGCTTACCAGTTACACAGGAAAAATTGGGGGGAAATGAGCTGTAATACTAATAAAGGAAAATATTAATATACAGAGAATACTGAGCTAGAATGTTTAAATGTGTGTTTTCTCTACTCTTTCTTTTTACTTTTCTAGTTTTCTTTTCAAACATCTATTGATTATTTGGAAAGAATAGGAGTATATTAAAAATAGTTTTTTAAAAAAATCTATTTTCTAACCTAAAATGGATTTTACACCACCTTTGATGACATATTTCCCATCCTTTACTTAGGGCCTACTATTCCTGATATCAACACTCTGTTCCTCTATGCCTTTTATTAGACTGTACTTTAATTCTGTATAGAAAACTGAAGAGTTAATGATGCTTCTTGTCTCCTCCAATCTCTCTTAATCCCCATAAACACCAAATCTCAAGAAAAAGCAGATTCAGTCCACTATCAGATTAAGTACAGTTCTCTAGGAAATAGCTCTACCCGAGGCATACACATTACTCAAAGATGAGATGATTTTCAAAGGGAATTTTCTAGAGTCACTGGGAAACATTTAACAAGGAAAGAGATGTTAGACCTGAAACAAATTTGGGTGGTGTTATAAGGAGGATAATTTATTTTGATTTTCTCTTCTGATTTCTGAGCTGCCACTGCTTCTGTAGACTTCATTCTGTAACTTTGTACAACTGGCAATGTTGAATATAAACCAAAGCCATATGTTTGTGTCCTTTTGCCAAACGACTCCAGCAAATAGTTCTGTTATTCCCTTAGGTAACCAACGTGAGCCAAGGATTTCTATTAGTTGCTGTACCATGGCCTTAGAGCTACAGCTTTGTGACATTAGGGATAATTGCCAGCTTTATGTTTTAGGAGATTTTTTTTAAAAATATGCTCTGTTTAAGTGTAACTTAGAGAAAGTGACACACTTAAAAGGACCTTTAAAGTGGTTTTTTTGCTGAAATTTTGAGCTGAATCTGTTGTAAAATATGCAAATGTTAGAAAATAAACTCCTTTATAGAAGCATACATTATTTTAAATACATTTTTTTCTTAGGGACAACCAAATTCCTTACTTTTCAGTATTTGCAGGAATTAATTACAGAAGTCATCTGTACTGCTCTTTAAATCATACTTTTAAAAATATCTTACTTATTTGCACTTAGTTTTTGAGCAAACTAATTTCTAGCACAAATGAATTCAAATTGGATTTTTAAAACTATTTTAACAATGACCCTTTCTTTAATGGCAAACATATGTGAACAAATAACACATACCGCTCAATATGCAAAAGGGTATAGAGGCTCAGAGGACTGCATGGACTTAGTAGTTTGAAATATTAAACTGATTGTGATTCTGACAAAAATCACAATCTTAAATTCAGCACTAACAATAAATTTCAAATCAAAGCCACAGAGGTGGAGCACTGTTGTACAGCAGTGCCTTTATACAAATTCTTTGATTTAATTAGTTTTCTTTCTATGTATTCTACTTTTCAATAAAAAAGTGGCCCTACTGCTCTCTTTCTCTAGATAACTTGTATGCCAACTCAGTTTGCCCTCCTCAGTGACTAAATGTCTCTGTCCAAGTTAGTGAGAAATTCTGAAAATCATTCTGTTAAAAGAAAAAAATAAAAGAAGAAAAGTATATCAGGCTGAAAAAATAAATAGATGAGCAAAAACAAACACTGAAATGGATATTAAACAATGCATCGACACTTTAACCTCTAATTTGGTTGGATTGTAGTATAAACAGAATGAAAAATTTTTATACTATATATTAGTGAGGAAATGATTTTTATGGCTTTAAAAGTAAGCCAAATTCATTTTTGTTTTCATTACCAAAACATAATTTAATTTGAAAATTGGATGACAGACTATTATTTTTGTTACTGCTATTATTATTACTGTTGTTGTTGATTCTGGTGACCAAACCAAAATGCTAAGCAGGTATTCCACCACTGAGCTACATCCCCACCCCCATTCCATTCATGTATTCATTAGTTAGCCATGCTGGACATTGAACCAGAGGCCTTCCCTTGCAGGCTAAGCCTACTCTACCACTGAGGAACCTTTCAGCCTCATTACTGGCATTATTTTTACTTTTAAGCACCAATATGAAAAGGTTGAGACAATATTTGCAATGTATTATGTTCAAGAAGTCATGAGAGATAAAAGGTATTCTTTTGTTACTCAGAGGTTTTCTTAATAAGGCCATCAAAAACAACTACTAATCCTTTGGCCAATGTTTTAACTCACTTTCCAAGGAACTGATTTGCCCTTGGTTTAGTTTGTCATCAGTCACTAAACACAGAACTGCATCCCTTCTGTTTATCCTTAAGCATAGAAACAGAATCTAATTTCATGAGGCCATTTGGACCTTGAGAGAAAATTTTGAAATTCAGTGTTTTGCAGTCAACATACTAGGGAAGGCCTATTTATTCCAATGCCACATATACTGATAGTAAATGCTTACAATATTCATACCTGGCCGAGCTGGTATTTGAAAACTCAAGCAACCAACCTTCCTTATAGAGGATCTCTGCCGTCCAGTCTTTTACCCTTTGCAGTATATTGGAGGGGCAGGCCTCTCAACCGTAGATGTCTGTGTTACTTGTAGATTCTGACCAAACATGAAGCAGATGCTTCATCAACTCAAGTCATCCACTGTAGTTTCTGGAGGGCAAATGAAGAGAAAACTCTCTCATGCAATAGTGCAAATTGCTGCACAGGATGGAAGAACTGAAAGTTGCACAGGAGCTTGGAAATTCTTAGTTTGTGTGTTGACGGCAACTTTAAAAAAGGCTTTCTCTACAAATGTTTTTGGCCCATTCTATTGCACCCTCAGTTTAGAGAGAGTTCTGGAGCTTTCCACCTGCCTATTCCCTTTTGTTTGTCATACACTAACCTAAAACAAAAGATCCTGGAAAACAGTCACACTAGCGAACAAAGCTCTTTCTAAATCCTGAAAGTAATGGCTTTTTGTCTAATACCCTATCGTGTTATGTATTTATTAGCAATACATTTTCCATTTATTTTCTCAAAGATTGCCAATAAAGAACTGAATCACATAAGGGAGTAGCTGTAAAGGCTCCGAGTTCCCTAATGTCAAACTCATTAGCATCCGAATAAGCACACAGCAGCACATCATCTGCACAATTGCAATTTTTTACTACTTTTAACAGCGCTTCTCAAAGGGCTCATTTTCAACTTTCTTCAGTGGTTAGTTGGGTCTCAGGGGAAAAGGAGCTTCCTGACGCTCGCTCACAGCTTCCACTCAACAACCTAGCCGTTTGCTGTCAGACGCATCAGGCCTCTGCCCCTAACCCCATCTGCTGTGGCTTCCTTCCCTGGGGACAGAGTGGAGGCAGCGCAGCTGAGATCAGCTTGGAGAAGTGTGCAGAGGGTGCCCGGAAAAATAGAAGTTTAGGAATATGATTTGACACACAAGGGCTCATGAAGTCAAAGCACACCAAACTGGGAACCAGAGCCCCCAGGCCCTCTCATTCCTCTGTCATTAATAACTCCACCCACCTGCTCTTTGGAAGTTCTATCTTGAAGATACCCTTAGAAATCTTCCACTGAAATTAGTTCCCTTTCTGCATTGCCTATGTGCTATCATATGAAACAGACTTTAAAATCCTCCTTTCATTAATGGTCTTCTTTCATTTTTTTTTTTTGGCTGGTGATCTTAAATAATTTTATAAAAGTTAAGAACTTAATAAAAGATTACTGGGAAATACACATTTTAAGACCAATACCCTAAGACTTGGAAGCTTAATCAAGCTCCCAGAATTTGGAACAGAATTAGTTCTATCCTCCATCAGCTAAGATGAACACATTTGCAGTGACACGTATTTTTTCTGGAAAAGCAATCTTAGAAGATGAAACTACATGACAACCAAGCTATTAGTAACCTAATAAGGGTGTGTTCTCTCCAATAATGACTTGGCTTTACTTGTTACATGAAGTCATCATCAAGTACTCCATTCATCTGCTTTCCTAGCTTCCAATAACTAGGAACTCTCAGTCTTTCCAGCTGCTTTGTGGATTAGTACCTGCTTTTCCAAACCTGTGATACAATGTAAATGAATCTGCCCTGTGATTTTAAAAAAATAGTTTATATTTTATTTAATTATTGAGAGATAAAGGATCTAAAGTTATATGATACTTACGTAAATTGCATTCCCAAAATAGAGAATCATAGACTTACTCATAGTTCAAAAGGATTTTTTTTAAAAAACTCCTCCAAGCTGAAGACAAAGTGAAAAATTTGGTAAAGGGCCAAATGAATTTAATATGAAATATATATATATAGTGCTTATAGCTCATAATATAAATAATATGAAGTCACTGCCACTACTAATTTCTTTGTGGAGTTTGCCTACCGATGAAATCAGCCACTTCTCTCCTAGTTAGACAGGGGCTGCATGGCAGCCCTCTCCAAAGTTTAGGGTGTTAATACAATCTCTAAAGACCTCTCTTACATTTGGTTCTTTAGCAAGTAAACGTGAGAGAGTCAGCATATTTACTTCAGCATTGCTATCCCTTTTGAGGTCCTGTCTCTACAACTTCCGACAGTTTTAATCTGTTTCAGTCACTATTCTCATGTTACTATTTCACCAATTATTCACTGGTGATGATGAAAAGGGGGGACTGCCCTTGCCTATTTTATGGCAAATTCCTGAAAGTTCTGTTTCTAGATTTATTTTTGTATTAATCAATATGAGCATGTAATAGTATATATTTTATAGCCAAATTTAGTATAATATAACATTATATTCCATACTAGTATATATGTGTATATAATCTTGATGGTGTCTTTGACTGGAAAGACAATGGAATTCTTCAGTTTCCCATCAGCCATTTTACTCCAAAAATTTCTATTGAAAATGTAAGCACCTTATTTTAGAGTTACCAATCAGTGAGCTATAAAGTTGCTTTTTCCTTCACAGCAAGAGATTCTATGTTTAGAAATCAATGCACAATTTTTTTGTAAGCTTACTGTTACTTAATATGCCATTGAAAATTACTTTCTTCTGCTGCTCAGCTCTCCAGGTTGATTATTAGGGAATATGCTTCATTGGCTAGAGCAATGAAGAGTATTGAGTGTCATTTAAGGTACCTTAAGCAAAGAAAAATACTATTTATTGACCACAAGCTTAACTTTTACTACCAGCCCATAATTAGGTGCCTGATCACGGTAGGAGTAGAAAAAAAGAGCTTCTGACAAACTGGAACCATGCTGTAGGAAAAGCAGCTCCCACTGCAAAAATGGGATCATTTACTCTTAGGAAAAATGTTTCAGATTTTAAATCACTGTATATTCAGGAGGATGAATTCTTTGATATTAACAATCAAATTGCTTTTCATGATTCACTTTTAGTATTTTTGCTTCCCTGAGCAATTGCTGAAGTTCAAATATAAATAAAACTTGTGATTCAGAACAACTGGTAATTTTAAAAGAAGAATAAAATGAGATTTGTCAAATAATGTACTATATTTCATTAAAGGGCTTAGTTGATTTTTACTGGTTGGTCCAGCTATTTGATATCTCTACCCTCCCTAGAGACTCTTTCAAGGAATTTTAAGTGCTAGGAGGGCTCTAGCAACTCTGATCTGCTCCCTGAACATGCAATTTTTGCTCTACATGTTTGCTGAAGTCATACAGGGCATACGAAATAATTGTACTTGCTCTAGTAGGCACTAAGGTGTTTCGTATTTGTCCTTTCAGTCCCTGTCTTCTTAAACTCTGAAGCAATTCCAATAACTTATGCAAGACCTGTATTTCTTCCTGTGAGATGATTTAACTTTCACCTGATTTAAGTAACAAACTAGCCCTCAAAGATACTTAAAGCCTTGCTGTAATTAACATAACTGCATTTAGATACCATTCATGACTGATAATTCCAACACCTTGTGGGAAAAAAGTTGCATGCTGAAAACATTATAAACATATTCAAATAAGCTTAACACAATCTGCCATGCTTATTTCTGCAGAGATCATGGACCAGCGAAATGGTTAATGCAAATGGATTTATAATTTGCTTTGGGGGGCCAGTTTCTTCTCCTTATTTATTAGCCCAGCTGATGGGGCAGATTTGATGAGGCACTTCTGGAATAATTGAGTCATCACACAAAGAAGGCTGCTAGCATTCAGAGTGGTTTTATCAGCAGCAAGCAGGCCTGATTACTGACAATTACACTCTGATCCGGTGATGGAGGAGAAAGAGCCAACGAGTGGGAAATGTCCGTGTTTCTATCCAGGAATAATTTCTACATTCATTTTACATGCTAAGTGTTTCCTATCTCTGCATAATAAACTGTAAACAGGAATAGATGGCACAATGTCCCTTAATATTTCCTGGTAATGAAGACACAAATGTACAGTGAGTGCTGATAAATATAGATGAAACATAAGCTATTCTCCCAGTCTGTATTGTTACCTTTAAAACAAATGCATTTTTGTGGTAAAAGCATAATCATAGCTAATGCAAAAAAATGACAGAAGATTGAAACTGTCCTTGTAACTACATAGAAACTTTGCAAAAGTCCTGTTAATCACTGCTGCTTTAAAGGCTGGAGAGCTGAAGGTGAGATCTTTCTAGAAACCGCATCATTCTGTTCCTCAGTAGTCAACTATGAAGAACTCCTTGGGTCAGACAAAGCCAAGGACAGCGCAGTAGTGACCTCCATGAATACTCCCAGAGAGCATATTTTCAATGCTAACCTGAGAACACAATGAAGCTTGCACAAGAAGACATCTTCCCCAGCATGACTTTCAATTTCCCTTTCAACAGGCCTGTCCACAAAATGTTGATAGTGAATAATAAAGTTAGACCAGAGATTGTGTGATCTGCCATAAAGAGCAATGTGTTGCTGCCTTTAGTCTGGTGTTTTTAACTGCTTGTTTGGGACATGGTTTACTAACAAAGTACTATGAGCAAAACTGTATCTCATGGAGAGGTCATCTTAAACTAGGTTTTCCTCTGATTCAGAATCCAGTTTGAAATGCCCAGAGAAAATCTGAACATGCCACCATAGACTTCGGTGGGAAAGGTTTAATTTCCTGTAATAGCAAGAGCTCTTTCTTTTAAAAAGCCAATCAGGTGTGAAACTACCCATAACGAACTTGCCTGGATCTGTTTGCTTAATTTTTTCTCTAAAGCCCCTTCCTGGCCTCCAAAGAAATAAAAGTGATTCTCTGTCTTCCTGCAGTAACTATGGAAACTCTGTTTTATTAAACTAACCACTTAACTTCAAGGCTGGTATTGCCACTAAATGTGTTATTTTGAGTAAATCTATACTAAACAAAGTTATAATGTCAAAACACTTTTAATAAAGTTCAAAGAGCACTTGTTGATTCAAAAATGAGGCTTTTCATTAAAGAGAATTTTCTCTATTTAAGCTATTTTATTATATACATTGGCACATAATATCCTTGATATCCTTGGACATTTTCCTTATCCATTTTTAAGAGGTTCTTTAGAATTTTCTCAATAAGTTGGCTGTTTTTCAACAGTAACTACCTTTCATTAGTATCTGCACCATGTTCTGTAAATACAAATAAAGAATATAGTCCTTTATCTTCATTATTTGAATGTGAAATACCAAATAAGAGAATCTACTGAAGTTTACAAAGAAAATAACATAACTCTCAATTGTTGAGGTCAATGAGGTATTAGAATTTTACATAATGGTCCCTGGATTTTACTCTCACTATATAAACTGGAATGTTTAATATAGATTATTAAAGTACAAGTATCTTTCTCTTAAAATGCACTTGTTATTGGTTCCATGAACAGTTACTAAGCAGCAATCTATGTGTTGCCCCATCTAGACAGTGGGCACAAAATGATACATAAAACACAACTTTTATTCTCCATGGTACAAATCATCAGCAGAGAATTCAAAGGAGTTGAGAGCTTTAGAACACAAGGAGGCAGAAAAAACAATGGGAGCACAGACTTAGATCAGCCTGGAAGAGCTTCCTGAAGATGATGATTCTTGAAAGAGTTGTCTCTAGAGAGATTCAGAAAACTCTGACTAAGATAATAAATGTCCCCAAAGACCAATTGAGAGGACGTAAGTATTCAAATTGGCTTAAACAATGCATTAAAGCCGTGTTTTTTTATAGTTACAAGAGGATCAAAGAAACTAGATGGCCAAATTAGAGACTAAAAGTAAATACTTGGAATTTGTAGATTGCATTTGTAACTTTCCAAGGAATTTTTCCCTTCCACCTCAGAACTGCAAAATCTGCCTGCTGAAATGTGATTTGTAATCCATTCAGTTGTTGACAGGGCACGGTATTCCAACAGTAGTTTGACAGTGTGCTCATCTTGTTTCCTGTATTCTGCCTGATGTTCTACTTCTTTGTGCCCACTTTATTTTCTCTAGGAGGTGAAGGGCTGTGTCTTTCTGACTTTTTATTGCAACATAATTTTAGGGCTATCATAGGGCACTCAACACTCTATTGATCTGAATTCCAATAAACCAAAAGTAATCCTTTTCAGATACTTGAAATCACAGTTTATTAATTGGGATCTAATGCAAAAAGCCCAAACATTAAGCCTTGAGGATACTATAGATTTCATAGGTTTGGTTACTATGCCAGCTAGGGAGAATCTAGAAGTTTTTCTTCCCTTATATTGAAAACATGGGTTCTCTTAAGGCAAATAAGAGCAAATGGGAAGGATGACACATCTTATGGTAAGATTTTCTCCAATGTTTACTTTTACTTAATTTATACAAAAAATTATGGCAAGTTATAATGGCCCTTTTGTAGGAATTAAAACATATTGTAAAATAAAAATACAATTTGTCTTGTTTTTCCAGATTTGGAAAGAAAACTGTCTAGGAAGGCCTCCAATCAATGAAACTCTGTGCCATTTCTAGTTCTTGCACCTCCATTTTCTCACTGAAACTTTGCCAGAATGTCCTGACTATATTGTACACCTGCATTTTATTTTAAACCAAGTATACCAATAAACTTAATGAAAAAAAAAAGTAAACCAAGTATAAGCATACACTCCAAACTGAGAACTTTTACATTGGTGAGAAAATGGCATTAGCTATAAGAAAAGATGAAACTAATCCATTTTTTATTAAAAGAGTAAAGTGACACAGTATTTTATAAATAAATACAGTGTGCCTTTATTGATCTCATCAGGGGATAGGCACTCCTGTAAATTACTTTATACATACTCTTTTATTCTTTCTCTTTTTTTCTTTTATTTTTTTCTTTTATTCTTTCATTAAAATATTTTTTCACTAAAATATTCTTCACTATTTCACTATTTCATGACCTATGGGAAATATTATCAATTTTACACACGAAGGAAGGAAGGCTTATCCTGTGTAGAGGTGGAATTGGGATTCACATGGCAGTGGTCTGCTTTCAAGGTCCAGGCTGGATCCCTGCAGCAGATACCTGGACTTCTACCCCTTATACACTGTCATGCTCCCTCCTGCTCAGTGACACAGATTCACTAAAACATGCAGTCATTTACACCTCTGAGGATATAGGCACTGAGTTGTTTACAAAAATACCATGTGGGGAATTTTTGGCAAGAAACAGTGAGAGATGTCACAAAGTAGAAGAAAGAAATCTCTAGGTTAGCAAAAATCATCATTCATAGCCACAAAATAACTATTTCAACAACTACAAACTTTTTACCAATTTTGGCCTCTCAAGAAATTTTTGTCTTCATTCAAACACAGGCAATTCTTCACACTGCCCACTATAAAATAGATCCTATTGGTTTTCTCTTTATTAGTTTTCTATTGCTTCTGTAACAAATTTTCACAAGCTTAGTGGTTTAAAGCAGTACAAACTTGTTACCTTATAGTTCTGGAAGTCCAAAGTCTGGAGTAGTCTCACCAGGGTAGAACCAAGTCAGGCTCCAAGGGAGGATTAATCTCTTTACTTATTGGAGCTGTTGCCAGAATCCAGTTTCCTTGCTGAATATAAATGGAAAGCCAGTTCATCCTCTAGAGGCCCTTGTGTTCTTTGGCTCATGGCTCCCTTTCTCTACCTTCAAAATTTGCAGCAGTGGATTGGGTTTAATCCTTAGTATACCATATCTCCCCGATTCTTTCTTGTGCCTTTCTCTTAAAGACCATGTGAGTAGTTGAGCCTCCCTGAAAAATCTGGGGTATTTGCCCCATCTCAAGAGTTTTTTTTGTTTTTGCTTTTGTTTTTAAGACAAGGTCTCACTACAAGCTGACCTTGAACTCACTATGTAGTAGTTCAGGCTGGTCTTGAACTCACAATGATCCTCCTGCCTCTGCCTCTCAAGAGTTCTTAATTCAATCCCAGTGATTTATTCATAGATATTAAGGATTCGAACATGGATATCTTTGAGGCCATTGATCCTGTCTACTCCCATTTTTTAGTCTCTTGTGTGCATACTGAATGTTTTTAAGTATTAATACTTCTCATTATCAGACATGTGAAGATGTAAATCAAGAGGAACAGGTTTGACCATTCCCAAAAATGTATATGAATGTAGTCCAAATTACTACTAAGATACCAACATGAACACACTCAAGCATCTTTTCCGGTCCTCTAGAATCAAGCTTCTTAATTTCTCCTGTTTTTGAAAGACATTGAAAAGTCACGGATTTTTTGGGAAAACAGACAAGAGAAAAGATGGAGATTACTTCTTTTTGGGGAAAGTTTATTTTTAAATAGTCTTCACTTACCTTCCCTAATAGCTATTGGATTTGAACTGGAGAGTTTCCATTGCTGCAGGGTGAAAGCATCATCAGAGATTAAAATGGAAAGGAAAAAAAAAGAGAAAACTAAATTAAATGGCAATTATCTACAGCTTATTAACTATATAAAACAATCCTTTTAAGTAATTTACAACCTGACTATCAGAATATGGATTGGGGTACTACCAATCTTCAATAGTAAGATAGAATAGTATTTGAAAGAACACGCTCTTAACAAGATAAACAGGTGTCTACTGTTATCAGAAAATACCTTTTAGATTTGAGATCTTTTTCATGTAAGTACATTTGAGAACCTTTTCTAGGGACACACCTGAGAATGAAACTGAATTATCAATGACGGTCTTAAAAAAAAAAAAAAAGAAGAATCAGTGGTTTAACACTAATTTCTAATCAGATCCTACAGAAAGGAACAGCCCGCATGGCAGCTGTACTTTTCCCAGGGTTAATTACCTTTCACTGCTCTCTACTAATGAGTCAGCTGTTCCTGTCATCACACACTACACTGGTTCATCTGGAGCTCTAGCTGTGGACAAACACAGGAGTGACAGTCCTATTTACATACGGGGGGGGGGAGAGGTTGCGCAAAGATTTCAAAAGGATTTTTGTTGTTAAATCCTGTAATGCTCGTGTGTTTCCAGGCTAAAAATACTTTTACAAATAAGGTTTTACTTAGTCAACTATTGTTTTTCTGCCAGGTCATGGGGTTCACCATCCGGAGGTGCAAAACAGTGCCAAGGCCTTGGAAAGAAAGGAACTTTGTCACCCCATAGAAAGCTTTGTCTCACTGGTTCTTCAGTACCATGACAATCACCCCACAGGATGGAAGGCGGATTGCTTTGGAAGTTTGTGGCTCCCTTTGCTGATAAAGAGACGTCCTTAAAAAATTCATGTGACAAAATTAGATTCAAATATAGAAAACAATCTAAGAGAAAAAGATCCTTGAAACTGCTTTGTTTGTACATGAAAAGTAAATTAGAAAAATTAACAGTTTTGCCAAAAAAAATAGACTTGAACATTACGCTTTCACCTGTGCCTAGATGGTTGTCTGGTTTACTGCCTAGGTAATACTTTTACCCAAACAGTGGCTCTGTTTTCTATCTCAAGATGTAGAAATAGTGTGCCCTTATGTGGTTTTGAACATTGCAGCTAAAGAGTTTACATGCCTCCCCTTTTATTTCAGAGGTAGCTGAGAGGGATGTACAAATGGTCAAGAATCTGTAGAGTTCTACTTTGATAGCTTCCCAAATGCCTCTGAATAAAGGATATTCTCCCACTGCTAAGTTCCTGGTTCTAAATCACAAAATCTTAAAGTCAGTGGCTCTCTCAAATTGTAATATGCCTGCAGTTGCCTGAATGTCTGGCTAGCCTGCAGGTACTGAAGCTGACATCCCAGGTCTGACTTGACATCGTGCATTCATTGTAAAGGCCTGGGGGCCTCCTGCTGAGCCAGGCCCTATGTGGACTAGCAAAATGACAGACAGTGGCTTTCAAACAGGAGCCTGCCTCAGGACCACTCAGAGGCCTTGTAAAGCCCAGGTCTCTGACTCCATGGTCCTGAAGTGGGGCCTGAGAATCTGTATCCCCTAGAAATCAAGATACTAGTGGTGGTGGTGCCTCAGGGACCACACTTCAGAACCATTGCCTTAACTGTTCACTACTTAAATATACTGGAGAATCATAACCTCCAAAGGCTGAGGTACTCTACATCGCCACAGAACAGAAATACTTCCACTTTATTCTAGAGTTATTTATTTGCCCTGGTTTCAATGTTTTAAGATAGAAAGGAACAGATTAAAAGTGAATGTTCTGGCCTGTCATTGAAATATATTCTGAGAAACACTTTAAGGCTTATTGAACTTGATCTTTCCTTCAGATGAAGCCATTCATGTCAAAAAAGAAACAGCAATTACGTACTTCTTCATTACAGGTGTCATTACCAAAAGTAAGCTCACAAATTATAAACCTAAGACTTTGCATAATATTGAAGCTTGCCACAAGCAAATAAAATATGAGAATGAATTAATTACTAATTATAACATAAAAACAAATTTAAAAGTCTAACAACAATGCAAATTTCCTCAAGACACTCAATGTTTTACCAGTGCTAGTGAATTTTAACTTATTTTTTAAATGGTACAATGTGTTTCTCATACAGATATGTGAGGTGTTCTGTGTTGATTGTTGCTATTTTGAAGAACACATTCTAAAAACTTCTTGGAGGATGAAAAAGCCTTTTAGTCTAATACTAAGAATATATTTGCATTGATGTTCATGTAAGTATTTCAGTACTAGTGCTCTCAAAAGAGCATTTTGCAGCATTGTTTGCTGAAATACATATTTTATAAAGGAGAACAGTAATAAGAGAAATTATAGAATAAAAGATTTCCTGAGTGTGTTTCAGTTTTTTAAAAAAGGGATGGGGATTCTCAAACAGCAAGTTACTCACTGACCAGAAGTTAGGTGTTTTAGCATTGATCCACTCAAGCCAGGAAAGATTATTTTGTGTTCTGAAACATGAAGTTATTTCCCAGTACTCCAGTAAAACTGAGAGAATAGGGCTCCATGTACGAATATCAATAAACATACAAAAATATTTTAAGTAATCAATGCCCCTGAAGAATGATTTGGTTTCGCTGTCCCATCAACTTATTTTAAAAGTATCAGTCTCACCTACATACAAGAGGATAATATCACAAGTAAAGAATTTGATCAATACCAATGTAATAGAATATTATTTGATTCTCTTGGGGAAGAGAGAATCCATGCCAAATGTTGGAGCCTTCAGTGAGTAGAGGAGAACATGGTGTGTGCCACTTTAACATGGAAGACATTTCTGTTGTACAAATCAGAAACAATAAAATACTAAAACACTTTCTTTATCTCTAGATGGATAGATAGATAGATATAATTTTTTTTGGTAGTACTGGGGACTGGACCTAGTACCTTTGCATTGAGCTACACCCTCAGCCCTTCTTAATTTTTTATTTTGAAATGGTAACTTGCGAAGTCACTAAGATGCCAAGGCTTGGCTTGAATTTGTAATCCTCCTGCCTCAGCCTCCCAGAGTGCTGGGATTACAATGATGAGATGTGAGTGCTGAATTTATTTCTTGATGACTTAGGAGAACCATCTGATGAGTTTGATAAAAACAATGCCCACAAAGTACAAGCATCGGGGTGTACAGTTCAAGTAAAGAAGAATTTGTAAGCCTATAAATTTAGAAGGAAGATATGTGATGTCATGAGTTGAGCCTGTAAGGGAATGTCAGGACTCTAACTGATCCCTGCTTTGGGTGGTATTTTGGAATTATCATGAATCTGACCATGAAAAGCTGGTCATTTGGACATGCAGGTTTATTACTGTCTCATGTGAGCAATTAAGGGTCAGTATAGTTCACTTCAGTTTTTTTTTTTTGGCCTATGCTTATCCAATTGCAGTCTATTATTTTCACTGGCTTTCATCAACCAATTGATCCTACATCACAGGCTCTCATTAGCATGGGCAGATTACTGAGGGAATTTGACCTTCTTGGTGTTCTTCTTAAAATAAATCAAATTGAATTAAAATTTTATCTTCTTTATTACATATTGACAAATTACACTTGTCCATATTTATGGGGGACAAAGTGATACTATGATAAACATATACAAAGTGGACTTATTGAATCAGCTGATTAACATATCCATCGCCTCAACTATTTATTGGGTAAATACCCAATCATCACAGTCTTTGACCAGCATCTCCTCGTTCTCCACTCCCCAGCCTCTAACGACTACCGTTCTGCTCTCTATTTCCATGTGTTCACACCTCACCTACATTTAGGTTATATCACATTTCTCTGAAAAAGCATGGTCAGGAGCAAAATGCTTCAGAAGAACTACGGAACCCCTGGTTTTGGAGACCTGATGTATGTGACGCGCTTTCAAAGTGGATGAGAAGAGTGCTCTTACAAAGAAGCCCTTGTCCTGAGGAAGCTGGGTGGGTTTTCTTTTATATTGTCAACACTTTCTGCCCCAGCCTGGGGCTTGTTTTCCCATCAGATGCTCCACCTGACCCATCCCAGCGCCTAGGGTACATTCCCACCTTCGGCATCCATTTCCGACTGCAAGCTTCTGTGGGCAAGATGGGCTTCATCGCTGCCCTTCCATAAGCAGGTGCTCAGCCACAGTGCTATCTCATTGAAAGCGGATCAGATGACTAATTAAAGGAAATTATAATAAGACCACTGCCTCGGTGATATGCAGTTTAGAAGAACAATGGATCAAATACTTGGAGATGAAATATGCAACTGTGGCAAAAATGATGTTGGTGGAAACATAGTTTAGAACAGCTTATAAGACTAATAAATGCAATGTTCAATGTATATAATACTGTATTATTGATGCTATATACGAAAATTGGTGAAGCAAGAAAGAATATTATGAGCAGTTAACCTACAAATTAAGATTTATTTTACAAATTAAGAAAAAACAGATGAGCAAAAACGCATATGAAATACTAGGATATCTTTAACACACATTACTATTAACTTGGATGCATGGGGAAGGGATTCACACATTTAGTGACTATAACTGTCTGGTAAGTCATATATTAAAATTAGAGGAGTGACTGGCATGTTAAAAACGCCTTAAAAATGAAATTTGGTAGTTCTGAAAACACAGGAAATAAAATTAAAAGACAATAGACAAAATGCAATATTATTTATTAGAGACATATAAGTGAACATGTCAAGGAACATGGGGATCTCAAAGTAGACCATGGAGGTAGGGGAAGTAGAAGGTAGAGAGTGCTAAGTGATCCAATGGAGGCAGCGGAAGAAAACAAAATCAGATGAGGGTTTCAACAATGGCCGCCAAGAATTGCACACTGATACTGACTATCTCAGGCACTGCACTAGGCATCTCGTGGTCACATTATCTTACTTACTTAAGTCTCACAACAATCTAAGGAGTTGACAATAGTATTTCCAATTTTAAGTGCGTGAATTTAAGTCTTGCTATTAATAAGAGCTACCACACAAACCCATGTCTGATGCCAGTGTTTGTCCCTCTGTGTTGCTCTGTCTTTGGGTGGTGGGAAGCTGTATGTCTGCATGTCTTTCTTGAGAAAATCACAGAAAGAGCCACATAGGGTTGCTTAGGGAATGTGATCTTTTGTACTGCATTTGGACTGGATATAGGCTGGATAGAACACTGCAAAATCAGTACTAAGTGCTAAGCTGATGGAGACTCTGAAATATACTAGAGACCATAAAACCGGTATGTTGGGGAAGACAGTGATAAATGACCTGGGAGATGTTTTGGGGATGATGGAGACTATGAGCCCTGGCCCAAGGCACCAGAATCGAAATTGGAATATTTTTGTCTAGACTACCACTGACCTGAGTTTGAATTCTAAATCTGACATTTCTCTGTGATCTCAGAATGGCATTTAACCTCCTTAATCATCAGGTTTCTCATCTGGTAAAAGCAGACAGTAACAGAACCTCCCTCTAGAGCTGTGGGATGCATATGACACATAGGGAAGGCAAAGCACAGAGTAGACATTTGGTACAATTCTATGGTCCCAACAGAGACCAGTCATTATACAGAGCCCATAGGTATGCGTTCCACCAAAATTACTGCCGTGTAGTCTGGTGAGGACATATGTTGACAAGAGTGACTAACTCTTTGGAGATGTTCTTTAAGAGAACATGTGATTAGTAGGACAATTCATTAATATTACTTCAAAAATATTTATTGATTATTTTTTATTTTGTTATGTCTTTGGTACTGGTATAAATGCTATCTGTATATTAAATCAATCTGCACAACTATATCATTCAGAGACTATTAATTATTCCTATCTTTAAATGAGGAGATCAAACCAGAGAGCCTAAGTTCTTACCCAGGATCTTATACCTACTGGGAAATGGACTCTAGCTCCAAAGCCCATGTGCTCCATCACATGGGTGGCAGAGATGCAGGAAGAGACAGAACAGAAAATGTACTTCAGTGTGGGAGGGAAGCCCAAAGCCAAAGGATCAAGTAGCGCGTAGTGCAACTTAAAGCAGCAAGCAGTGCTATGGGAAAATAATGCAGGCCAGCAGATGGGAGCTATTTTAGATTGAGGTAGGAATACCCTTTGTTGTTGATTTGAGAAGGAGTGCAAGGACCATGGCCAGAATGTAAACAATTAGAGCTCCCTGTATCTTCTAGATACAGGGGAATATATAACACCAACAAAAACCAACACAAAATGGGCAAAAGACTTTTCTCCAAAGAAGACTGGCAGATGACTGAGAAGCACATGAAAAGATGTTCAATATCATTAGTCACTAGGGAAATGCACATCAAAATCACAATGACCTGCTACTTCACACCTATTAAGATGGAAACAATAAAAGACAGATAACAACAAGTATTAGTGAGAATGTCAAGAAGTCAGACTTTCATACACTGCTGGTAGAAATATAACGTGATTCATTCACATAGGAAATCAATCAGCATTTCTTCAAATAGTGAAATATAGATTTACTACATAATCAAGCAATTGGACTGCTAAGTGTATAACTAAGACATGGAAACATGTATCTACACAAGAAATTGCACATAAATATTCATAGTATTGCTCTTCACCATAACCAAAAAGTAGAAACAACCTAAATGTCTATCAATCAATGAATGGAAAATAAGATTTGGTATATCTAATTAGTGGAATATTATTCAGCAATAAAAAGGAATGAAGTAGTGATACATGCTAAAACATGAATGAGCTTGAAAACTTTATCCTCAGAAAACCAGCTCAGTCACAAAAAACATCTATTGTGTGACTTCAACTATATGAAATGTTCAATATATATAATATATATGTATATATATATATGTATCAATATATTGATATGCAAAAACTTAGAGTAGATTGGTAGCTGTCTAAGGCTAGGAAGAGAGGGTTTGAGAGGGTGAATAAGAGATGCAGATTTTGCAGGAGGAATAAAAGTGTTCAAAACACTTATGATTATGGTGATGACTGCATAACTGTGAATATACTAAGGTCCTCTGAACACACTTTAAATAAGTAAATTGTATAGTGTGTAAATTATATCTCAATAAGCCTGTTAAAAACAGGTGGATCCATACAGATCGTAGTAAGGAATGTACATTTTTTAACGTATGATAGAAAGGTCTTGGACAGCTTGGAACAGAGGCATGAAACAGGGAAACCAGTTTCTAACCAAAAGTCAATAGGGCAAAAGAAGATGAGTCCAGCCTGGGTGGTGGTAAAGGTGAAGAGAACCAGTAGATGAAGTTCTGTCCCCAGTGTGAACCGAGAAAAATCCAGAAAGGAGGGATTTCAGTGCAGAAATATATTTGCTGTTTGCTGTGATCCAGACTCATTACTCCCCACTCCACTCATCAACACGTGTCCTCTATGGAGAAAAGCCAGTGTCTCCCCTCTCTCAAGCCTCATGTCCCTTCTTCCAGACTGCTCCAGATGGGAGAAGAGTCTCCACTTTCCCTTTAACCCTCATAATTGCCTGCATCTTTTTTAAGACGGCTCAAATCCAAGAGGAAAATCCCTACCTCCCCTGGTTCTTTGGTTTTCTTGTGCTGTCTTCTGAGTTCGTGCCAATATCAATCACAAATAAAATTTAAAAGTTAGATGGAATCTCTTCTTTTTAATAAAATGTAATAATTAATAAAAACTAACATGTTGAAGGAACTTACACTTTAAAGCCATGTTACCGAGTCAATATAGACTTCTGCTACCTGATTTTGGTGGCTTCTATGAGACAATCAACTTGTTAGCAGCTCATTCTTCCCCTTGCACCCTGTCTCCCTGCACGCATGCTTCTTCCTTTCCTCTGCTTGAGAAGGAAGAGGTGACCTCCTGCTTTCTAAGGTTAGGTGTCTGCTTATATTTTCTTCTGTTACACTGTCCCTTAGGGTGTTTTCTTTTTTTTTTTCCTACATACAGCCTTTCAAATTTTTCAACTTCTTACCTTTTTTAATTCTTTCTTTTCAGCATATAAATATATTTCTCCTCTCTGTATTGCTACCTCTATTCCTCAAAGTCAAACTTCTTAAAATTCTCACTCCCCCCACCCCATTTTCTTTCCCTACACAACTCATGGCCATCTGGCTTCCAACCCCTGATGCCACTGAAGTTCCTCTGGCTACCAGTGAGGCCCTCTTTGATGTATTGAATCCTGTCTAACTGTCATTTTCTGAGCAGTTAACGCTATTGCCCAGTCTTTCTTTGAGAAACTGTTTATGTCTGTTTTCATGATATTCCTGGCTTCTTACGGCCTCCTCTAAATCCTTTTCTGTTGAATCCCCTTTCTGCATCTTCTCATTCAATGTTGCTATTCCCTGCAGCCCCCAGTCTTGGTTCTTTTTTCACTCCATATATTTTCCTTGGCGACCACTTCCAAATGTTTATCTCTGCATCCTGGATCTCATCCTTGAACTTCATACCTATGGATCAGCTGCATACACAACAACAAAACAAGGCCGTCTCACATTTCAGTATGTACAAGAGTCCAGCATCTTTTCCTCTAATTAACCTCTTCCTTCTCAGTTGTCTATCTTGGTTAACCATTCACCTCGTTGTCCGAGCCAAATGTCTATCATTTACGACTCTACGAGATTTGAAATCGACATCCTGGGCTAGGCTCTTCCATAGGACAGGTCCCACTCTATTGTGACTCATCTGCTTCTACTGCCCTCTCTGAGTACTCATGTCTGATCCTCAGTGCTGGACATAGTTGCTAAAATACAGTAGACTCTCAAGGAGTTTGGTGAATAGATAGAAGGCTTTTTTTCAGCACTAGGGATCAAACTCAAGTCTTCATAGATTTAGGTAAGTACCTTCCCACTGAGCTTCGCCCTCACTGTGGATTCAAGACTTTTTAAGTCCTTTCTGGTGAGATGCTCTGGGATCATATTAAGGCTGAGCAGCAGAGTAGAACCATATTGGCAACATCTTATTTTAAGCTTGCACAGGCACAGTATGGCAGAAAAGTACTGTCACGTGAACAATGACCCAAACAAAGCTGGAACTATCATCTATGTCACTCTGCTCTACTTTGACTGACAAGGACCTGGAGGGCAGCTGCCGCGGCTTATATTCATTCTCTATACTTCAGAAAACCTCCAGGCACATAAATAGTTCTTAGTCAGCTGATTGTACAGAAACTAAATAACCTATTTACAATTTTCTAGCTCTGCTATTCACATCTTCTTTACTTCACTCTCCCGGAAACTGTAATACATAAGAAGTACAAACAACATTTTCAGTCATATCCGGCTAGGGTAAAATAATTTGAACTCATGAACTTGATGTGACATCTATATAGAAGAGTTATAATATTATGACAGAAATTTTCATTCTTAAATACTTTTTTTCAACAAATGCTTATGCATTTCTCAAAACGGTCAAACTTTCTCTGGTAGGTACTGAGAAAAATAAAATGATTTTAATTACAGTTTCAGTTCTAAGGGATTTTAGTCAAACCTCATTAACTTGACTGTTTTTACTCACCATTGTACTTTCAAGGTGGCATTTGCAAAAGATTAAAAAGTGCCCCCAGGTTAATCTTCTATAATAATTTAAGGAAACTGTATGACTATTGTAATAGTAACTGCCTAATTAAGATCTAAAGTATAAAAACAAATACCACGATATATCTAAACATGTTTGTAACCTGTAATCTATGTTTCCAAACACTTTTTAAGGAGCAGAGCCTTCTTTCAAATAAAATGCTAATGACAAGCCCATAGAGAGAAAGCGCAGAAGCAGAATGTGTGGGATCACACAGCCTGCCCCTGGCCACAGCACCTAGGTTGACTCGGGCTCTGACCATGCAGCTATGGAGTCACAGCAGGTCAAAGGCACCTCCATGGTACATCTTTCCCATCTCTGAATGGGACATGATGGCAGATTTTAAATTATAGGCCATTGTTGTGGTGGGGAGAATTAGAAGAATGTACACTTATAAAATACTTAGATGAGTGATGTAATATATTTCATTACTGTTATTATTATTATAGAAAAATATTATCCACTTGACACCAAAATACTTAGAGAAAAAAATTCAATTATCAGATGCTTTAATATCTATGTTTATGCTCAGCTAAGATTTCTGTCTGGCTAAATGTTTAACTTCTGATCTTATGTGTAGCATAGAGTTGAAGCTCATGTGGTTCTTATATCGAAGTTAATTGGCAGGCTAAATACATATGTCTTGGAGAGGTATAATGAGTGCTTATGCTGTCTTTGAACTATTTCTCAAATTCAGTAGATGTTTTCATTATAAAAAGTTCATAGAGTTATAGAATTTGGGGGATGAAAAGGATCCTGGGGTTATCCTTAATGTGACATGTTATTGATAAGGAAAATAAAGCAATTTGTCAAATCACTTTATTATGATGGTTAAACTTCTTAATGATACTATAATGAAACTCAACCCCACCTGTAACTGACTCCGTATCATCGGACAACTATGTTATTGACACTGGCTTTTTACCTATATTCTGTTACCAGAATCTGTGTAACACAGAAAGAGATTAAGAACGTAGTTTTGTGAGACAGTTAAATTTGGGCTAAGGTCACCATCATGCCGGTGACCTAGGACGCACATCCTAGTTTCTCTCAGCCTTGGCTGCTTCTTCTGTAAAGATGGGATACAAATATGATGAGTAGTAAATGATATAATCCATGTAAAGAATTTGACAGTGTGCCTTGAAAGGTGTAAGCATTTGGTAAATGTTAAATGTTATCATTGTTACTATAATTATAGTCATATATTTCATTATTGTTGCAAAAAATTGCAGAAGTACAATATAGGTACAATAAGGTGTTCTTTTAAAATTACTGAGCGCTAGGACATAGTTCTTCAGTTGATGATTTCACAGGGGGTGTGTGTGTGTGTGTGTGTGTGTATGCCTGAGTGTCTGTGTGTGTGTGTGTGTGAGAGAGAGAAAGAGAGAGAGAGAGAGAAAGGAGAATAGGAAAACTGTACACCCGTGTTTCCATTATGTGACAAAGTCCTGGGGGCCTATGGCTTCTCTAGATTCCCTTCCATTTTACTTGCATTTCTTAGTGATATGTTCTACATAATAACTCTAATCTGTGAAATCTAACCTTTGGAATCCTACTGGTGATGAGATTTGATTATGGAAGAAACATTCCCAAGGAAGTAAATGAAGCAGGCATGGAACTTGAGAAAATCTCAAGTGTTTATAGTCAGAAAGAAGGGCCACACGATGATACCTACCACGGGAATGCAATCAGTGTATGATTTCACCCCACCCCACCCCTCAAAACAACAGGGCTTGGAAATTTGACCTTTAAATCAAAATATCTATGTCAAAATATACAAACTGTTTTACAATCTGAAATCTAGGCTGCAAGGTTATTCAACTGAATCTAGTTCAGAAAAATAAAAACAGTGGAATATTTCATTGATTCAGAAAGTCTAAGTAAAAGACACTGAATTTACCTGTAAAAGCCAATCTAAGCAATATCTGGGAGGGTTTTTTGTATATTCATATTGGTTAGACTTGGAACCTGCCTTTTTGGAGTAAAATGACAAAGCTTTAATCTCTAGGGAAAAAAATTCCCAAATACATCCTAGAAACTAAGATAATCCTTCATGAAGTCAGAAGCAGAAGAGAAAAAAGAAAAAGAAAATTAACTTCTTCTAGCGTTAAAAATAACCAAAACAGCAACTCTGATCCCCATTCTTTTATTTCACCAGGTCTGACATTCTGCAGATGACCGCCCTTATTTGTCCCTACATGTTTTCCAAAATATAAAAGTGAAATAGAGTCCCAAGGGCACTGTACTTGAAAGGTTATGAGAGTTAGAGAATTTTAACCATGCCTGCCAAATCAGCAGATGGCTTGTGATTATAATTATATGCATCAATAAAACGAATAATCTTTACAAAATTTGAATTTCTACTAAAGTAAGGGATTTAGTAAGCAGATGCAACAGAATGCATTTTCTTTAACCCTTTTGGTAGTCACTAGTATCTTTTACACACAAAAAGATGAAGGGCTCTGTATATAATAGGTTGCATACTCTAATTTTTGCCCTTTTTCTAGACGAGTCATAATTGTAAGCCTCAATCTTTTCCTGATTTCATTTTCTTCATGAGCATATTTCATCCTCACCTCATTTTCACCCTTCAGAGTGGAAATGTGAAGACTAATTCCCTACCATTGTTTGATATTTGAAAGAAGAAAATTTAACGTGGTAAATGTCTCCATTCTAAATTATACCAAATATAGTACAAAAACAAGCAAACAGTAGATGCATCTTTCTAGCTTATGGTATTAACAAATTGTTTTCAATAACAAAATCTTTCTTTTTAAAATATTTTTAAAATCTGCATCATAAAATGAAAATATTGTTTATTCTACTAAAACAATTAACCATTTCATCTTGATCTGGTTCTGCAAAACACTGTAAGTAATGATAACTAACTTTTGTCTCAGGCCAGGCATGGCTATGAATACAGACAGAAGCTGCACACATAAATGACACATCTGATAAAAGGATGAGGTGAGGTTTTTAAACACTGGTCTTTAGCCATGCTCCCTGCAAAAGGAAAACCTCAAATTTTAGAAAAATTAAGTTGAATTAACTACGCAACTTTTAAATTTTGGAAGAGGTCAAGAAAGTGTACCATAAAAAATTCAGATGTTTTTGGTAAAATAGTAAAGTCAATGTATTTCCTGGCATTATCAAGTGTAACTCTTCATTAGAATAGTTTCTATTAATATATATTTAACTAGAAAACCAAAAATTACAAATTTTAAGTATATTTAGCCAACATGCATTTAATATAGCTACTTAGAAATGTATTTATGCTATATAAATCAAAATGCTCTCATCTAAAAAGCTATTGCACAATTAATTCTATTTAATGATGTAAATAAGTTACTAATAAAACTTTGAAGGCACTGGCATTTTCTTGGGTTAATAAAATTGTCCTGTAGACAAAAAATATGTGAGATCAGAAATTCTTCATAGCATTAACAGTCTCCTGAAGTTGTAGCTTAACTGCACAGGTCAAAACCTATCAGAAAAATTATTCCTATAATCCAAATCTAAAGAGTTAAACCAAAAAGTAATAAATCTTATCTGAAAACACAAATTTGATGCAACATTTGACAACACAACATTCAACTAATTGTAAGGAAATCTAGATATCTCTAAATTAAGTGGAATGAAATTTTAAAGACAAAATATTTAATAATAACATAGGTAAAATTCTTTTCTACATAGGTGGTAAAATAAATAAAATATTTCCAGTACTAATGTCTTTTAAGAGGGAACATTTATAATTAATTCAAAGTTTAATGCAAAGAAATATTCTAAGCCAAAAACTTACAAAAAAACCTCAAAGTTACAAAAAATAAAATCATTAATAAAGACATGAGAAATAAACTCTATAAGTTAAAGTTAAAGAACTTTGCAATAATTATTTAAATTATAGATATTTCATTTTTAAGGTAAAGGAAATTAAATATTTTGGTTTACAAAAAGTTTAAGCTGAAGGATAATGGAATTCTAATATACTATTTTGGTAGCTACTAATAAAACTATGCATCTATTTAACCATGTATACTTAAAATGCCTTTAGTATTTTTAACATGTTACCTTAGGCTTGACATGAGCATGAAGTCACATAAAATGGAATCGATACAGTCCTTCAAGGAATCTCACAAAATTTGGGGTCTGAAAGTGAAAACAGAAGAAAAGTTCTGAACTGGTAGAAGCGAACACATAGGAAGTGTGTGACATGACAGTGGCATGTCCACTTACTGTCTTAAACTCCAAGTGCAAGTTAAAAACACCTAACACAATACACCAAGAGCTTGGTGCACCCACCACCACCTTTGACCCCCGTCAAACAGAGCAGAAAACTCAGGCCCAGAAAAGCTACAGAATTTATCCAGGGTCGCAGACTCAGTGGGAGAACCAGGTTTCAAACATATGATAAAGTTGAGACAAGACCATTACAGATTCTCCTGTGACTTTTTGTCCCTCATATGGTACTGATAACAACTGCTTTATTCTCTAGGCAATGGCTTATCTCTTGTCTTAGATGGTGGACGCTTAGGATACAGAAAGTCTCTAAATTGCTTATAGGACCTACTAAAACCTTTTGAACCAAATGAGTTTAATATTCATTTGTTATGTGAACTGGGATAGAAGTTCAGTAATACAAAGTTTCCTCTTTCAACAAAAATCAAGCTCTTCAAATTTTTTAAAGAAGGGAATTATACAACAACAAAAAACACAAAAGAATTCTTCGCTAAACTAAAAAAAAAAAAGTCTTTCAAATGAAAGACGAGTACTGGTAGAAACAAGTTTGCATAAACCAAAAGTAATGATCTGTGCCCCTCTAATGTTAATTACAACACAACCCTGTTTTGCTTTGAAGAATGACAGATGCAGTTCTGTGAAAGTAAGTCCACCCAGTTTTATCCACAGAGATGCAACTTACAGACTTCAGTCAAGTTTGTCCACCCTTTGCTGTGCCCGTAGAGTGGGAGTGTATAGCATCCAAAAGATTGTGTGTTTTCTGAAGCATTCACTCCTGCACTAACAGGATGAACACTGCAACTACAGAAAATAAATTACAACATATGGGATTCAAATTGCAAATGTTCAGCACAGAAAGATAACCTGATATATATGCCTGAAAGGATAAACTAGTTGCATAAATCTGCCCTAAACTGAAATTGTTAGGTAGCAATTGTAGCCATTTTTGGTTGGCTTGCTTTTTCCATGGTTCCTACCATAGGAAGGACATGAGGATAAATGACATATTAGAAAAATTTCAACTTAGTAAAATCAAAATATATCTTCTCTACCTATATTTCCTTTGAAATTAACAAGACACTATTATACTACCCTCTTCAGGAAATTTCTTTCTTTCTAAATTTTGGTTACTATGAAAAGAATATTTAGAGTTCAAAATACATATAATTATATGCTATTTAGACACACACCTAGTCCTAAACAAATTATTCAAATGAAGGGAACATTGTGAATACATTTGAAAGAGGAAAAGTACTTCAAGACAAAAATAGTAAAGAAGTACGTGACCTGTGATCACTCAGACCATATCATGAACCTATATTATGACTCTCTCATGAATATTAATAAGCTATTTATTCTGTATCAAATTTATCTCTATATCCTTACATAAATAAAATGTATCATGTAAGCAATGCAAGTTAGCAAGCTTATTTCTATATAATATAGTTTTAATCCTTGAACACATGATTATGACATGTGTTCTAATATTAAATGACAGTGCCTTTAAAAATCAAAATTTGACACTGATATTATGAATACATCTATTTTATAACACCACACTTATGTTAACAATACTTTTTTAATGTTTTCAATGAGAGTGTCAAGAGTTTATTAAACCATTGACAGCCCACTTAAGCTGACAGTTCTTAGAATAAAACATTTAATTTACCTGAATGTCTTGTAACAAAATCATCCTCTCTCGAACTAAATATCCTCTGAATACACACACCTAAGGCAGACAGACATTTCAGCAAGGCAAATAAGACTTTCTGGCAACTTCCTGCTGCCATATTTCTCTAAAAGGATCTTGCAGTGTTACACTTCAATATTGCAAATGCATTTTTTCCAAACAAAACGCTGCTTCAGTGTTAGATAGCTTTGATTTGCCCCCAAGTACAGCAAGAAAATAATCACTAATCCTATTGACTATTATAGTCTCGCAGTAATGATTTTATTTTCAGATTCAAGAGAACTGAAATACACAAGGAAGAGAGGAGCATTATTTTCTTGTTTTGTTGTGTTTGATTGACTGATTTTTAAGATACTGATCAAGGAAATGGTTACCCTATGTATGTTAAATACATAGTAGGGGCTCGGATATTTTATATCATCAAGAATGAACTTCACTGTGCACATTCATGCCCCATGTTTCCATTACCTTTTAGAAGCAGTAGGACAAACTAAAATTAAAGTTGCCTCATGCATTTGAAAGTTTTCAAACCTGCACACACACCTGAATGACAGATATTTGCGAAAGCACCCTTTTTCTAACACATAGCCAATCTCTCAGATTCATGTTCACTGCCTTTTGGGGTATACTTGACTTTTGAAATTTGCAAACTTTTGTGAAATGGCAAAAGAGAACAACAATAACAACAGAACAAGAGCATTGATCACTGAAGCAATATTTCCAGAAGTGATAGCAAAATCCCCTCATCCTGACCTACTTGTCGAGCAAGACGGACTTTCGGCCCCACCGTTAGGCTAAGATTTGTTCCACTTTCTCCCTGGAGCTTAATTGCCAGACTGACTTACCGGTGCCTCCTAGCCTTTGTTCTGCTTCTCACGCTGACATCAGGGAAGCAGTGATGTAGAATAAAGCAGGGTGGGCTAGGTTAGTCCAGTGTTTGTGTCGTTGTGTGGTGTGCAGGGACACTCTGTGATACTCTGGTGAGCTGTAAGCTTTTTTGCAGGCTTTGTGTCATTTACTTAACGACCAATCTCATTAGCTGCCAGGGTACAATGGGCTGATGCATTTTCTATGTACACACTCTGCACAGTGACCCTCAAGGTTGCCGAAGGTCTATTTAATCAGTCAAATGCTGAATATATTTGCCGTAAATCACTAAGAAAAATTTTAAAATTGGACTACCGAAGTATCTTACAGGCTTAATATTTACTCGTGGTTATTTACAGGTAATAAAATGTGTGTATGTTTAGCCAAAAGGAACGCAGAGTGGGTGAAGATGAATTGTGTACTTTGTACTGATTAGCTTAATTTTAGGAAACTTTCAGGATCAAAGATTTTTTCCTCTCAACAAGTAAATCAGTTTTTAAATTTAATTTCTTGGTTTAATTATATTAACCACAACAAAACATAATCCCTTTCCTGAGCAATTTCTCCTTGCTGCTAGCTGCCCCCCCACCCCCAGACCTGCCCCCTGCCCAAACAGCTTCAGAACTGGCAAAGTTGCATTTCAGCCCCCTTTGAGTTCCAAGGTAAAAACCCTTTTAACTCCTATGAAAAATGAAATGCTGAGAGCACTATGAATGAAGACAGCTGTCCATAAGTATCAGGGAGAGTTCTATTGTCCAGCTTGTCCCTGGATAAAATGAATACTTTACAGCAGAGGCTGTTCAGCTTGGCTAAAGAGTGTGGGGAGAAGGGGAGGAGGTCACTGGAGATTTCACACACTAATTTAATCTGGGAAAAGGACAGGCTCTGCATCTCCCTTGAACAGACTGGCAGCAATCTGGGCCCCCACAGAACTATCTCCTTTTGCCTGTGCTCTATTTATTCCTTATCTCTGTTTACCAACCGCTAGGTCCCTTTCATTCACACTATGAGGCCGTTTTCCTACTATCAGTCAGCAGCTGACACTGTGGAAGAGCCTCAAAGGCAAAAAAAAAAAAAAAAAAAGATCAAAACTAAACCAAAGCTGTCTAAACAATGCAACAGTACAAGTAAATGCATAAACCCTGATTCTTAACCCAACCCACAGGGTGCAAACAGAACCTTTATAGTAAATCCAACAAACCCACCACAGTGAGCTATGGGCCACAGAGAAAGAAAAGTCAAAATACCATTCATGAAATCACCATCCAAAAAGAATGGCTAAAATGGACACTGGCTACTAAAGCAGCCTTGCTCTCTGGGATGTTCTTATCTCTACCACAGATCAATTAACTGGCAACCAGGAAACATTTACCTTTGCAGACAAGGTGAGCTATATACTGTACTTCTAAGGCACACTTCGCTCTAATTATAATGCTAGCAGTTTTTAAAAAATCCACCAACATGATTACAAGTTAAAAGAATACAATATCAACTTTCTAATACTTTATTACATTGATTGAATTAAGCACTTCAAAAACCTTGACATCAAACCTCCATTATATTTATATAAAGATACCAAAAAGTCCTGTATAATTCAGTCAATTAAACATTTCCCCCATGTCTTATGGATTTTTACCTCCTTATGCAAAAATAATTAGCATGGCAGAGGGAATGGGAAAAGATCTGCTTCAGGTACAACTTTTTAATCTTTTGAAGCCCTCTGCAGGGTGTGATTGGAAAGAATGTGAAGGATAGAAAGGAGAAAATGAAACCAGTGTTATTTGAATCTTGTAACCTTTGGGTAAATATGAATTTTGAAACTAAATATGATTTACTTGTATTAATAGGAAATATTAAATAAGTTTGAATATTTCCATAAATAGGAGAGGATGCTTGCCCAATATAAATATGTCATTGAAGTTCAATATATCACTGAAATTGAATTTACATTTTAACAACATATTTGTATATAAGCATATATGTATATGTACATATTACAATCATAGATATACACACTACCTCCCATATATGCCTAAGTAAAATAAGAAGGTGCATAATTTATAATGTCTGTAGTTCTCTAGATTAAATACTGAAACTTTAAATTTCCCTGAGTTTTTTAATCATTGAAATGATTGGAAATGATTGGTTATTGTCATAAAAAATCAACACCGTATTCACTCAAACACTAGGACCTTTACCAAAAAGGTATGACAATGTAACTCATTATCTAGGATGATCAAATGGACCAGATTTCAGTTTGTGTTTTCACCTATGTGCATTATGAGCAATGAAGTCTTTACTACTTGGATCCTTTTTTCCAAATGAATTAATGAATTAAATTTATCCTTTCACCAGCTGCTAGGCAGCAGATGGAACCATTTCTGAAGCCTTGTTGAATTCAATCCATAAAACTCATTTCCTAGGATTAGCAGTCCAAAGTTTCTTTTAATG
>NW_004624735.1:3173314-3200814 GCF_000247695.1 Heterocephalus glaber | reverse complement strand
ATTACAGGCAAATTTCACTTTTGTATTTTTGAGCTTCATCTATATTGTAACACATATATCACTTCATTTCTTTTTACTACTGATTCATATTTGAGAGTGTGTGGATACACATGTATATTCACCATTTATTTATCCACTTTTCAGTTGATGGACATTCATGAATACTGCAACTATAAATATTAGTTCGCAAATGTTTGTGTGGACATCTTTATGTTTCTTAAGTATATACCTAGGAATGGATGTTGCTGTATCACCGGTAATCCCTGTGTTTAACTGTTCAAGAAACTCAAATTCTTTCCAAAGTGTCTGCATGATTTATATTCCCTCTAACAGTGTATGAGTGCTCCAATTCCTATCCATCCTCACCAACACTTGTTATTATCTTCTTTATTATGGTCATCTTTATGTGGAATGGTATCTTGCTGTGGTTTTGATTAGCATTTCTCTAATGATCAATGATACTGTGTACATTTCATGTGTTCATTTTATGAACTGTCTACTCAGATTTTTTGCCCATTTTTAAATTGAGTTAATTTCTTTTTAATATTTGGGTGTAGAATTTCCTTATATCATATGCTAGATACAAATTTCTTATTAGATACAGAATTTGAAAAAAAAATTTCTCCCATTGTATTGTCTTTTTGCCTCCTGGATATTGTCCTTTCAAGCACAAGGGTGTTTAATTTGGGGAAGTTCAGTTTATGTTTCTTCGCTAACTTGTGCTTTGGTATCATATCCAAGAAATTACTACTCAGTTCAAGTTTACAAAGATTACATCTCAATTTTCTTCTAAGATTTTTAGGGTTTTTTCTTTATATTTACATCCTTGACTCGTTTTTAGTTAATGTTTATATATGGTATGAGGTAGGGATTCAACTGCACTCTTTCACATATCCAATGCATATCTAGTTGTCCCAGCACCATTTGTTAAAAATAATATTCTTTCTCCATTGAATTGTTTTGGTATCCTTAGCAAAAGTCAATTGATCATAGATGTGAAGATCTATTTCTAGGCTACCAGTCCAATTTCATTCATCTAGTTGCCAATCATTTTCTTGTCATCCATTATCAATCTGTTCGTCAATCTGTATGTGGTTTTTGAGTAGGTTTTGAAATTGAGAAGTGTGAGTCTCGTACCTTTGACCTTTTCAGGGTGGTCGTAGGTTGTATGGGTCCTTTGAATTTCTATTGACTTTTAGTATTAATTTGTCAATTTCTGTGAAGAAGTCATCTGAGATTTTCACAGGGGCTGCACTGAACCTGTAGATCCCTTGATGAGCATTACTATCTTGTGTTAATTCATGAACATATCTTCCCATTTATTTGTGCTTTAATGCCTTTCAGAAATGTTTTGTAGTGTTCAAAATATAAATTTTATACTTCTCTTGGTAAATTTATTCTCAAGTATTTTATTCTTTTTGAAGCTATTGAAAGTAAAATTAGTATTTTACTTCCATGTTTTGTTTGTTCATTGCTACATTTCTACATTTCTACATTGATCTTGTAAGCTCTCATCTTGCTGAATTTGTTTTTTGGCTCTAGTAGCATTTTTGATGGAGTTTTGGGAATTTCTAAATACAAATCTATATGAAAGAATGTCATCTGCAAGCGGAGATAGTTTTATTACTTATTTTCTAATCTAAGTAACTTTCATTTTGTTTTCTTGCCTAACTGCCCTGAGTAGAGGAAAAGAGGCAAGAGAAAACATTATTTTAGGTGGAAAGAATTGAGACATTCAACACCAAATGTGATGTTAGCTAATTTTGGAATTTTGAAAGTTCAATATAAAAAGCATTTTTAATTTAAATCTGCTACCTGGCACAATAACCTGTCCTACATTGGTTTAATCCCTAGGAAGACCAAGAAGAAATCCCATGCTCTCTAAAATTTTACAAGTAGCTGATATGGTTTCTGTCATGGTTCTGTCCCTTGGAGGGACAGTGTCATCTTCCTCTAGGTGGGCTACTTTGGTTGCACAGAACATCTCTGAAGAAGTTAGTTATAGCCTGTGGAAAGTTAAGATAGAAGTTTCCCTTTGAATGTTTCATGTTCTAGCAGTACAGATCAACTAGATTCCAAGGTAATGATACTGTAGAGATCAAACCACAGGTTCAACTCTGGATTTTCCATCTTTCATGTGAGCATACTCTGTCAGAATCAGGTATAGACAAGACATCTAAGATTAAACTAGACAAGCTGAAGACAAAAGAATATTGCCTATCCAGTTGATACTTTCAGTTTTTAATTGCTATGTATGGACTCTTCATATCTCCTTTATCTATTTGAAAAAATAGTCATATTTATAGCAACTAAAATGTAGCAAAATAAAATCAGATATTAAAAATTATAAAATCAAATGACATTTTGATAATAAATGGAAAATGAGACCCTTCTGAAATAGGCACATAGTAGGTCAAATATTTTTAATTACAAAGATGAGGATAAGGATGAGGATAATGATATTTTCAACAGTAATGGTGGCCAATACTTACGTTAGTAAAAGTTTTAGGCCAGGGATACTCTAAATACTTTTGATGGATTAATTTAGAAGCAGAACACCAAGATCTAAGTAACTTTTCCAACTGCTTACTTCTAGTAAAGTTGTTAAGGCAGTATTCAAGCTCAGATGATTTGATTGCAAATTCCATACACAACTACCACACAATACTATACAATTTATTCCTATCCATGTATCCTGACACATCACTGAAAACCACCATGGATCTGATAAGAAAATTCTCCCATGAACTTTTCAGTGATTTCTTTTTATTCTTTGGTATTTCTGTAATTGATACTAGTTATAAAAGGATTTCTAATGTTGCTTCTTCCAAACTTTTACAAAGCTATTCAACAAAGTGAAATTTTTTTCAAAGCAATGAGAAAAATTATAACTTTTAAATATCTTTTTTTAAAATCAGGTGGCTTTTGCATCAGTAACTACATGAACACTGAAATATTGATCATATTACAGTAAAGAGTAAAATATTTGCTGAAAACCTGGTATATCTACACCAGTTTCTATTTTTGTACGTATTCTCTCTATGTTTACCTATGTCTACACTTATGCATGTATCTATATTTGCCTTAACACCTATTATATTTATTCCTATATCTTTTCTTGATATCAGATAAAGTTTTGTTCTTCATCAAGCAACTACATTGTGTATGGTCCTTGCATTGGTGACACCTGCTTACCCTATCTACCATGTGCTCATTTTCCATGTGGCATCACCAGCTACCTAAAATCTGGATTATGATCCTTTACATGTATGGTGAAATGGAGCTTTCTGATCGTGAGTGGTAGATGATCTAAAAGGATCACCGGGTAATATAGTCTACAGTACTCTTGATCCTTCAGAATCTCATTCTCATAGCTAAAAAGCCTGGCTCTGGGCAGATGTTGGACATATGTAAAGTCATTCAAGCTGCACAGGCCTTTAATTATCATTTCTCTACAACTCCCTTCTTCTACACACACACACACACACACACACACACACAGACACACGACACACAGACACACGCACAAAATTTACTCTGTTTAGATCTACTTGAGTTTGAAATAGCTTATTCCTGTCTTCACAGAGAAGTAACTCAGGCTGATTAGGACTTCACTTAGGAAAAATTCTCCACACTTTCAAGACAAATAACTTGCACTCGAAGTCACCTTCTAAATGTGATTTAAGCCACAGTGTCTCAAACAAAAGATTCTACTATTTTTTTTTTTGCTTTGTTTTGTTTTCCATTAAGTTTATTGGTACATTTTAGGTATACAGTACAATTACATTCATCTTTGGGATCTTGTACCTTTACATGAGTATCTTGGTTCTTTTTTCCCCCCATTCCCCTGCCCTCCCTTCACCCCCTCCACCCTTCCCTATTTACAAAGACTTTGCTTCCATTTTTTTTCTTTTTTCTACTATTAGTTTTGTAATGTGTTTAGAATAAGTGTCTTCATGACTGAATCATTAGCATTTAAAATAATCAAAAGACAAGACTGCACAAATGGTGGTTTTGAAATAGCCAGAGCAAAGCAAACAAGCCTGCTGGCCAACACTGAATGTCCTAGGACTGGAGGTGAGAACGACACGGCTCTCTACATGCTCTGGTGGGGCCCTTGACTTTTAGAGAGGTGAGAAAAGGGGGAAACACATCTAACGAAATCATCTGCAAAGACTTTTAGAATGGGCAGCGTGTTCAGAGATCACACGGTATTTTTCTTACACTTAGCTGAGCAGACAACGTGACTAGAGGCTATTTTGGACAAACTCCAAGGAAATGAGGCAAGGATGACAAATAACGTGATCTGCAATGCTGTCTCGCATTTAGTGAGTCTCCTGTCATTCATTGCTCATCTCTGGCCAGCCCCACAATGAAGGGTCCTCAACAATGTGGAGACATCCAGCTTGGTGATGAGGTTGCTCAGCCACTTTGCTTGACTAGGATTCAGGCCACTTCTTTATTCTTATTGCTTGTCCCATGTTGAGTTAACCCCCAAACATAAGCTTTCTCAACTTTAGTAGGAAATTTAGATTTTAAAGCTGTAGTCCTATTAAGTCACTGGCTCATCCCTGGCTGAGAATGACTCCTCAGTTTCCAACACAGTCTATATAACACACTCAGTGACACTACATATGGGATCCCCCTTCAGGATCAAACAAGGCTTCTACCCTTCCCAACCACCCCACATTGCTTCCCAAATTCCTGCAATTATACCTTTCTAACCCAATTTCCAAGGCCTTGTTCCAAGCTGTCATCTTTCATTAACTTGAGCTCTTAAAATATTCTAGGGCCAGATCTCTCTGAAGGCTTCAAGATATTGTGCCTCATTCCAAAACTTCTTTTTCCCAGGTTTATTTCCTAGTGTTATTTATCTAAAAAGCAAATCTAAATTCTAATTACTTGGGAAGTTAATTCAGGAAGACAAAGTTCAAGGCTAGCCGGGGCAACACAGCAAGGCCCCATCTCTCTCAAAGCAAAACAAAATGACTAATTCTATTATAAGGTAAACCTAGTCATGTCCACCATATGCATTTCTTTTTCTTCCTAGACAAACAACCAGACTTTTTTTCCCACCCTCCTTGAGGTTAGGCGTGGCTATATGCTAATTCAGGGCAGCAGCAAAATGTATTTGCTACTTTCAGTCTGATCATTAGGACTTCCCAAACACAGTCTCCAAACTGTTACTTTTTTTGCTTTTCACAACTTTATTTCAACATAACTATGCTTAGAGAAATACACTCATATTGGTTAAGAGAATGCAATTTAACTTATCTTACACAGTTTCAACCAAAAAGTTGGTACATGGTTTAAGATTTTAAAAGGGATTTGTAATCTGGTTTATTTTTATCTATTACAAATGTATAAAAGATTTGTCAAATGCTACTAAAGAAGTTACTTTTGCCAATTGCAGAGTTGTCCTCCAAAGCCCTGAGTTGACAATGGGAGAGCCCTGGTTAGTCTGAGGCATGAATGGCTGCATGGACCAAGCACATGCCTTCCTTCTAAAAACAAGAACTTGGGTAGCCTTCTTGTTAGTGGCAAAAAATACATGACATCTTCAACTTAAAGAAAGAGAGGTTTATTTGGGCTCATGGCACCAGAGACATTAGTCCTTGATTTATTGGCTCCAAGGCAGAAACATCACGCTGGAGGAAAGTGCCCAACTCATGGCATCTGAGAAGCAGAGAGCAGGAGAAAAAGCCAGGGAAGAAGAGGCTGGGATAAGATATAGTCTCCAAGGCCACAACCTCATGACTCGCTTCCTTCAACTAAAACCCACCTCCTAATAACTCATTCAGCTATGAAATAACCACTGGAGTTAATCCCTCCCGCCCCCTTCACAAAAAGAAAGACAAAGCAAAAAAAAAAAAACCCTCTACCAGGAGGCTCTTAATCCAATCAAGTTGACAATCAACATTAACTGGTACAATAGATGTCATAAAAAATTAAACTACTCTTAGCCAGGCACGGTGGTATAGGCTTATAATCCTACCAGGATTTAAAATTTGATTCCAGCCTGGGCAAGTTAGTGACTTTGTGAGACTCTGGCTCAAAATAAAAAATATTTAAAAGGCTGGGGACATAGTTTAGTGCAAAGGCCTGGGTTTAATCCCCATTAACGACTAAATAAATAAATACTTACATGCTTGTCATTGCACATTTAATTCTGATTTCTTATAAATATAGTGTCTCCCTGATAAATATGTCTCTTAAAGGATTAAGCCCAAATTTCCTACAATTTCATGGACTTTCTAAATTTTGCCCCAGCCTTCTCTGGAGTTACCTTGCCTACTAGTTCCTACACACAAACTGTTTAGCTTCTCTCTGTTTACTGTAGATGTCATAGTCACATGCCTACAATTCCTTTTATTTCATGTCTAAAAATCAATGAAGAAGTTTTAACTGTGATTATCTCAGAATCTCCCTCTCAAAACTGGCCAACACTTTCTCATAGCTCCACTCCACCTATGAGAATGTTTCCTGTTTACCCTAAAAGCCCGCATCTGTCATTACACTGTTTGAGGTGATGCTTCATTGCTTCTGTGAAGGGTTTCTTCTATCTTCCGGGCCCACTTTGGACTACCACAAACAGTTTAAATATTGTATTAGTTGCCATTTTCCACACAAATTCAGATTGGAGAATTAAGTGATGAGCACTTTACAGTTTGGTAGAATAGACTCTCCTATCACATACAGAGGAAGTGTGGCTATACCCACTGCTCCCCATCTAAACCATCCCCCAGGTAGATATATAGGTAACTTAAAATACTGAAATCTTCACAGGGAAAGCAAAGTAACAATACTCCTGAACCTATGATGGAGTTCTGTTCCAATAAATCCATTATAAGTTGACAATGCATTTAATACACCTAATTACTGAACATCACAGCTGCCAACACAGTATACTGTAGAGCACCAGTTACTTCTCGTCATTATCTCACGGCTGGCTGGGAGCCGCTGCTCACTGTTGCTGCCCAGCATTGAGAGAGAGATTGGATCACCTATCACTAGCCCTGGAAAAACATCACAATTCAAAGTAAAGTTTCTACTGAATGTACATGGCTTCTGCAACACTGCAGAGCTGAGAAATTATAATTCAGGACATCCTTAATGGGGGACCACGTCTAATCCCAAAATGTTAAAATAGATTCACAAACCACTGATGATGGAAGAAGATTCTAGAAATTATGTAAGGCCTAACCTGAATTTCACAGAATGTGTTTTACAAGGATGCATTCAAGTGACTACAAAGGGAATCAAATCTGTCTTTACACAGATCAAATACCAAGAGTTGTCGCTCATATTTAACTATTATTATGACTAGTAGACTTACTGTCAATATATTTATATATATATATTTAATCTTTCTTATTTTTGATAATACTATGTATATTTTATAAATGAAGTCTATCAAAGTTCACTTTAGTTATTTTACTCTCTTTAAAACAGAGACGTTTTCCACTTGAATTTATGTGCAAATATTTTGGGGAGTTATCCTAATTCTTGAACATTAATAAATGAGATATTAAGGAAATTGGTAGCTGTGTGAGATTTAGAAACAGTAAGACTCCAAAATGTCATCATCAGTGGAGAAGAAAATATGCATCAAATTGATCACTCTATCAGGTCAACAATGTTAAAAGTTCAAAATTTCAAAAACTCCTGATCTAAAAGGCACAAATGAAATGATAACACTTGCTGAACTCCCAATGGAAAATTTTTTAAACTTTTGTTCTCTGGGGTTTTGTTGGTTTTTTTTGGTACTGGGAATTGAACTCAGAACCTTGTGCTTGCAAGGCAGGCAGCGGCACCACTGAGCTAAATCCCCGACCCCTTTAAAAACTTTCATTAGGCTTCATTTTTACAGCAGTTTTAGGTTCACAGCAAAACTGAATGGAAAATACAGAGTTCCTATTTACCTGTGCCCCTGTATGCCACATGTGCAGTCTCACCTACTCTGCCACAGCTGCCACCAGAGTGCTACCTTCTTTACCCTGATGAGTCTACATGGACACATCCTTTTCACCTGAAGTCCACAGATTGCATTAAAATTCACATGTGGTGCTGTACATTCTATTAATTTGGGCAAATGTGTCATGGTATGTATACATTATAAGGTCATACAGTAGTTTTACTGCCATAAAAACCTTCTGTGCTCCACTTATTAATCCCTTGCTCCTTCTAACCTCTGACAATCACTAGGCTTTGTACTGTCTCCATAGTTTTACCTTTTCTAGAACGTCATAGGAATGAAATCATGCAGTGCAGTCTTTTCAGCTTAGCTGCTTTCACTTCATGGATTTTCTCCATGTCTTTTCATAGCTTAAGGGCTGATTTCCTTTTTAGCACTGACCAATATTCCAATGTCTGGATGCACCACAATTTACTTATCCATTTACATACTGAAGAATATCTTGGTTACTTTCAAGTTTTAATAATTATGCATACAGGTGCTATAAATATTCATGTGCAGGTTTTGTGTGGAAATCGAGTTTTGATTTCTTTGGATAAATTTCAAGGAGAATGATTGCTGAATCATATGGTAAGAATATGTTTAGTTTTGTAAGAGATGTGTTCCAGTATAGCTCTATCATGGTGCAGTCATGTGAACAATGAATGGGAGTTCATATTGCCAAAAATCTTTCCTAATATTTGATGTTGTTTTGGATATTTAAAATTTTTAATTGCTACAATCTTTCATTGCTTATAAATAAAGTCCCTGTCTTTAAGCTAACAGGGGAAGATACGCAGACGCATACATCTGGTCTACTTTATATTTCATTTCATGAACTATTATGTTGTCATTAAAATAATACTACATAGCTAATATTACTACATAATATCTCAATATATCAGAAGTAAACCTTACAAACTTTTTTTTGGCTAATAATAATATTTCCACTAATAATAGCAAATATCTAATAGACACAGAGTGACACAGACACTGAGGTAATCACTTAATTATCTTAGTGTTATTTTTCACAAAACACTAAGAACTGTGTGTTATGATCTCTATAGTACACATAAAGAAACTAGCACTTATATTTGGATAAGAAAATGTTTGTTCAAAGAGATCAACCTTTTTACCATTTGGAGAAATGGGGGGAGATTGGCTTTGATAATAAATCAATAGACAAAATTCAATCTTAGTTTTAGATTCTATAAGTGAGGCAAACAATTGGAAATTATAAGATATAGATAAGACAAAAACAAAAACACCAAACCAACAATATTAAGGATTGCTAAAAAGATGTCCAAGCTATAACACAAGTTAGATTCAGTCTAATTTTCTCTCCTCCTTTTCACATATTTGTTATTAAAATGGACTTCAAGAAGAATAGCAGAATACGAATTTCTAAAAGCCTAAAACATTAGTCTTTCCGGGGCATACGCTGTCCTCACAGTTGTCACATCAGGGTTAAAATAGAGTTGGAGCAACTCCACCGCCAGAAACTGTGGAACAAGCCGCTCTGCTGTTGCATATATTAAAACACACACTGTCTTATCTACCCAGAATGATTAACTTTTTTGTGTGCTAGAGAGCCCAGGGCCTTTGCACTGAGCTACATCCCCACCCCTTTATTTTTGATTCTGAGACGGTATCTTGCTAAATCACTAAATTGTCAAGGCTGGGTTCAAATTTTCAATCCTCCCGTTTCAGCCTCCCAGAGTGCTAGGATTACAGGTATATACCACCAAGTCTGGTTATGATTGACATTTTTATGGGTAATTTTTCTTTTAAGAGACCAAACTGCCTTCTCTTTACTGATAGGTGTAGTGTGGAAATCATTGCAAATCATAGAATTTCACATATCTAAAGTTAGAGAATTAATTATATTGACCAATTTTAACATTTCTTTAGGATTTGGGGGCTTGAGCTCAGAGAAAACAAGCCTTAGTCTTTCATGTGTGGTTAAGATAATAAATCTGAAGCTGTTAATACTGTGTTTGCAGTGGTGTAGAAGAAGTGCATTAGAGCAGGAAAGAATAAAGCTCATAAAAAAGAGAGATGTAGACACAAGAGACATAAAGGATAAAGGTCCTTGTTTTATTTGTTCCTGAAACTATAACCTACTCTTGTCCATTCTATAATACCCTATTTTTGCCCTCATGGTTTGAGTTAGAATCATGTCCTCGTGAACAAGAGTCCTGGTGACTACAAAGCATTTATTTTGAGTGTAAAGTGGAGAAATATTCAATAATCGTTTTGAAAATGAGAAAATAAATAGAACCACCTTAAGGGAAGTCTATTAAGGTTAAATCTAGAATACCCAGAGTACTTGATTCAAGAGATGTTCCGCACAAAGGACACAGCATAAAGGAGAGGTGCTGGCTCAAAGGTAATATGAGAAGGTGGCCTTAAAGAACCAGGGGTGTGGGCGAATTATTGCCTGGAATCATTTGTTTTAAAGAAAACACTCTATCTGATCTAAATCTTCCTACCTGATCTCCCAGAGGAAAATGAAACAAGGTACCTGGCACAAGAAGCTTAAACTCCAGAATAAACAGATAAACAAAGACAGATGATAGCTATGAATGAGCAAAGCAGTGAGGAGAACAGAGAAGGCCTGAGTAAGGTAGGATTAACCAAGGGAGGCACCACTGGAAAGATGATGGTTCAGACCTTGAAGACTGACATGAGTCAGTTAGTGGAAGATCTGAGAGCAGAGAACAAAGCAGAAGACAAGCTATATGCAAACAACCAAGGACACAAGGAGTCTGGAACATCGAAAAGAAAACAGAAAGGACCTAGGATGGACCAGAGTGAACAAAGGGGAGAATAGGAGATGAAGTCAGAACCTGGGCAAGGTTCACATCATCTGGAGTTCAAGGCCATAGCAAGTGCTTGGAGTTCCTGTAAATACAATGGGAAGGTACTTGAGGACTCCAACTAAAGGAAGAAACATAATCTTAGTTTTATTTTTAGAATATCATTCCATCTATGGTATGGAGAATCAATTGAATGGACATAGAAGCAAGCACAATGACAAATTAAATACTATTGAACCAATATAGGGAGCCATTAGGTAATTTGTCTTTTATAAGGGTTACCATTGGAGATTGAGAAAAATAGTCTGTGAGGAGATAGAATGCATAGAACTTGTTGTGGGTGGAACAAAAATTACTTCTTATCTAGGACTTGAGCAACTGCAAGGAAAGGAGTTCATTTAGTGACAAAGGGAAACTGAAAGGAACAAGTCTTGGTGGAGGTAGGGAAATAAAGAATTCTCTTCTGGCCATGTTAAAATTAAGATACCTATTGGGAATAATTCTGGGCTTTAGTGCAAAGTCCAATTTAGGAGACAGAAATTTGGATGTCATAGCCATACAGCAGGTAGCATTTAAAGCCAGAGAGACCGGCTAAGATTATATAGGAAAACACAGCTGGAAAAAAGGAGAAATCCAAGGAGTATACCACAGAACTGTCTGATGCTTAAGGACACACAAAAAGGAGAAGTTAGTAGGGTGAGCTGAGCAGTTGATGCTACAGAAGTCAAGAGTTTTTGAGGAAGGAGCAGTGATGATCAACAGTGACACAATGATCAATTATATCAAGTTATCTGTGAGAAATCAAATAAGTTGAGGACATAAAAATAAATAAACTCGCAATTTGAGGTCAATAATGACCATGCAATAGCAGTTTCTGGAAAGGTAGGAATAAAGTGGCATGTGTTGTGAAAATCGGATGGCATGGAAGTGGCAACTCGGGCCTAGAGGGATTTATCAAAATGTGTTACTATGACAATGAGCAGAGCAACAAGGACATACACATAGTTGGAGATGGGAGTCTGTAGTGCACTAGAACAAAGGTAGAGAAGGGGGCTGGGGGTGCTTTCACTGGAGTGTCACAACCAACTATTCATGCTTGTAAAAGAGGGGGCAATAATCACAAAGGAACGGAGCCTTAAGAGGTAGGCTCTTGAGATGGCAGAGTCATTGGTGATGATGAAAGGTCCCAGGCATGACAATGAGGATGACCTTGATGAGCATTAGAGGAAGAGATCACTGGAGGTGGGGGGGGGTCAGAAAATGAGAGGTCAGTGTATTAGAAGGAGAGCATATTGCTGTGGGTGGTGTTAGGAGCGTAGCCGAGAGGAAGGTTGTTGCCTGGACTTGGAATCATCCATGTATATGCAGATGGGGAAGACCAAGAAGTGACTAAGAGGATACATTCCAATAAATGAAATTCTGGAAAATTTGAAGAAATAAATGAGAAGTAACTATAAGGCAGGAAATCATAGACTCTCCCTTCAAATTCAGAGGTAAGAGGAGAAAAAATTAAAAGCAGACCCAGCCTCATGTTCAGAGAGATTCATGGATGATAGTGGCCTCCAGATGTCCACAGATGCTCCCTGTTCCCAAGAGGTTTTCAATCAAGTGGGAAAATATATACCTCTTATTAACTAAACAAAAATAATAGAATGATTGCTATGCAGCCTGTATTTAAGATAAATGTTAAACATTTTCTTTGCAGCATACAAATATGAAGCACAGCATTTGCATTAACACTGTTCACCTGGGTATCTGGAGGTAACACAGGGCTGTCAGGCTCCCTGGCAAAAGAGCAAAAAAAAAATCCTCTCTGCCCAGCCCTGAGCCTATGTAGGATCCACCCTCTTGGGGGTTTCCTCTACTGCTGCCTCATTCCTGCCTTTCATTTCAGCATTATGTTCATCCAGGGATAGACATCTGAGAACAGAGTGAGATTCAAAGGAAATAGGGCAGGAAAATAAGCATAATGATCATAGTTCACCTCTAAATATACACTTGGTGGCATTGTTATTTCTTCATTCTAATTTGAAAGTTTCCTTTTAGACAAAATAAAACACATTAAGAATTCATTATTACCTATTTGCTGATTATGGCAAAATTCCAATACTGAGAAATATCAGAGAGAATTTGTGAACATGTCTATAAATGCTAAAACAAATCCTCACCCTTCTTCATTTCCAACATTTGAGTGTTAATTTAGGCATCAGTCAAGCTGCCTTCCTGGGTCTCCTCATATTCAAATAGGTTCCAAGTTTTTAAATACAGAGCGACCCCACCTTACGATGATTTGACTTAGTTTTTTCAACTTTATGATGGCATGAAAGAGATGTATCTTCAGTAGAAATTATATTTATAAATTTGAATTGTAACATTTTCTGGGATAATGGTATGCGGTACAATACTCTCTTGCAGTGCTGGGCAGTGGCACTGAGCTCAGCGAGTTGTGAGATCATGAATGGAAACAACCATTATTCCACAGTGCATCATGCTGCCATGCTGTGATGTTCTGTGCATTGAACGATTCAATACTTACAGTAGTTTCATCTTGAAAGGGATTAATAGGGACTTAACTGCATCATAAGCCAGGAGTATCTGTCCTGTACTAGCTATTGACTAAAGAAAAATAAAGAAGTTCCTGACTCAACAGGTCTTAAAATTTTAAGGTGACCAAGGACATACACTGGGGAATTGGATCTTGCCCATCATAAGGCCAGCTGACACATCCTCCAGGTGGCTGGGTGATGATGTTGAAGCTGAGGAGAGCATCTATATGTTTACAAACGAATTGTTCCAGAAAGAAAATAGCTTGGAAGAATTCATAGAATACAAAGATATATAGGGGCTGGAAAAGCCAAGTTATGGGAAAATGCAACAGGCCAGAGATATGGCTGAAGAATTTAGAGCACATAGCCCTATTCCCTTGTTGTGAGTAGGCCAGGAAGGATGTGGTAAGCTTCTTAGCAGGCAGTGTAAAAGGGCCAATAGTCACCCAGCTCATAGTACCTATGAGATCACAACTGACTCACTGCATGAGAGAAGTGTAACTCCTCTCAGCATGGAGGCCCATCTGGACTTCTGCCTTGGAAGAAGGTTTTGACTAACACAGTGGACAGCGTTCAACAGTGTCTTTAAGGTCCACATAATGACATATTATTGCCCAGCTACAATGTATGAAATTGAAACTGAACAGTTTCACTGCTGGAACTCAATCAAGGAAAAAATTTTTAGGATGTCTAGGCTATTCTTCAAAAACTATCAGAGATTTACATGTGTGTCCTATTTATTTTACTTAAGAGTATAGCCTGAATGTGCATCTGTTCTGCTATAAATGTCTCTAGTTTCTTATTCTTTATGGCTGAGTAATACTCCATTTTATTACAAAACCACATCTTCTTTTTCCAGTCTCCAGTTGATGGGCAATTGGGCTGTTTCCAAGTTTTAGCTATTACAAACTGTGTCGCTATAAACATGGGTGTGCATATATCACTGTGGTATGATTCTTTTAATTCTTTTGGGAAGATCCCCAGCAGAAGAATAGCTGGGTCAAATGGGACCTCTAATCCTAGTTTTTTGAGGTATCTCAATACTGATTTCCACAGTGGTAGTACTAGTCGACAGTCCCACCAACAGTGGAGAAGGGTTTCTTTTTCCCTACTACCCCACCAGCATTTGCTATTGGTTGATTTCTTGATAGCAGCCATTCTTTCTCTAGTGAGGTGGAATCTCAGCATTGTTTTCATTTGCATCTCGTAAAAGACCAGTTATGTTGAATATTTTTTTCATATGTTTATTTACTGTTTAGTTTAGTTTCTCTAGTATGAAAAACTGAAAGTGTAAATAAGAAACAAAATGTATAACAGATAATGTGAAATAGGAAGAAAAGGTCCAAATGGTAAGGGGAAGCAGGAGGGTAGGGGAAAGGAATAAATATGAGTAAAGGAAAAAATGGAAACAAAGTCTTTGTAAATAGGGAGGGGTGGAGGGGTTGAAGGGAGGGCAGGAGAATGGGAAAAAAATAGCAACCAAGATATATCATGTAAAGGTACAAATTCCCAATGATGAATGCCATCATACTATATACCTAAAATGTACCAACAAACTTAATGGGGGCAAAAAACTACAGAGATAGTTATATTCTTTCTAGCAGAGATTTTAATCAGTGTTGGTGGCAGTGACTTCACAGCTGGATGATAAATCCCATCCCTCTCCATTTGGATATGAAATGAGGGTGTAAACCTTGGAAGTTTTCGCATGCACTCTAATGCACTGATAAATGTTTGAACAGATTCCCATATAACATGAATCTGATGGTTTTCTCCAGGAAAACAATAATGACAACAAATGTAAACAGATACACCAATTATGAGTAATCAGAGTAGCATTGTTCTGAGAGGCCAGACTTCTGAAAGACCTGCAGGTCATCACTCATTAGACGTTGGAACCTCATGAAGGCACCATCTGTACCACTACTCCAGACATTCCTGAGAAAATACTGGCTGTCTTTTGGGTGACTGAACAGCTGGGCTAGATATAAATTCAATGTGAATAAGGGCAGTTCGATACAACTAGATATCACAAGTGGAGGTGATCTTTGAACAATCAGGGTATATTATAGAACTGCCTGGATTCTCCTCTGAGTAACCATTCCAGCTGGAGTTTGGGTATCAGTATTCTTGTGCGTGTCTTTTGAAAATTTCACTTAACATCGTAGCATAAGCATTTTGTAAATCTTCTAAACTCCTTGTAAAACTTATTTTAGTGAATGGAGTCAACAAATTTAATTTCTTCTTGTTTGTTCCCTGATATGCTCAATGATTCCTCTGCTATATGAGAAAGCTTCTTAATTATCAATAATTCTTCAGTGACCATTTCTTTTTGAAAACATATTTTTCTCTTCTTGAGTGTGTGTTGAGAGAATACTTAAGACCTACATACAATGTAAATTTCAAGTATACAGTATAAATTTTTTTTTTACCAAAGGTCACCATGCTATATATTAGATTTCTAAAACCTATTAGTTATGCAAAACAGAAACAAAAAATGGTAACAAAAGATGATAGATACTTTAATTAGCCTGATCACAATGATCATTTCATAAATGTATGTATATGCCACATCATTAAGTTGTACACCTTAAATATTTACAATAAAAATGGATCTTCTTCCCAGCACTCTGAAAGGCTGAGGGAGGAAGATTGCAAGTTTGAAGCCCAACTTGGGCAACTCAGTAACAGCATGACTGTCTCAAAAATAAAAAATGAAAATAGCTGGGGATGTAGCTCAGTGAAAAGGCCATTGGTTCAATTTCCAAAACCACAAATAAAGGAAGGAGGGAAAAAATGAAGGAAGAAAGGAAGGAGGGAAGGAAGGAAGGAAGGAAGGAAGGAAGGAAGGAAGGAAAGAAAACAGTGTTTGAGATGAGAGATTAATAGCTAAAAGGTACAGGATTTCTTTTTGAGGTGATAAAAATATTCTAAAATTATGGTGATGGGTTGTGCAAGTCTGTGAATACCTACAGTCCATTGAATTGTACTCTTTAAATGGGCAAAGCATATGATATATGACTGAAGCTCAATAATACTGTTATTTTTACAGACTTGCTCCCTACTAAGAGATTTTTAACTTGAGCAAAGAGTATCAAAATAAAAGTACAGCACCAAAGTGTATGCCCACATGTAAAGCATTTGATACCTCCCTCCCAACTGCTTTCTACTACCATTAAGACAAGAAAGCCTCCTTTCATTCTATGCTTCCAAGAGTGAATCAGCAGTGCTGGTGGTTATTCCTTGAATCTCACTAAGGCTTGGCTTACTAATAGACACTAAATACAACCACTAATTATGTCTTCCTCAAGTGTCTGTTGCTTAAAGTTCATGAAATCATGAAGTATAAGTTTTTTGTAGGAAGTAAATCTTACAAAAGTCATATGAATGAGTACTAACGTATTTCATAATAATAATTATCCTTTAGGGTCTCTAGTCTCCACCAGTGCATTATTAATACCTGCAAATGTCATTTAGATTGCTCTTTTGCCATTTGTCTTCCTTCCTAACATATTCCTCAGTAAATCATCTCACTGAAAACAGAAACTATTATATACAGTTGTATATAACTTTTATATAACTAGTGCTTAGTACCATGCACAATATTGCAGAGGAGGTGCTCAACAGACATTTATGGAACACACAAATGAATGAATAAATGCTTTCTTAAAGAGGTTGCATGTAACTTTAAAATGATTTTGTTCCATTAAATTCTTAGATGCTTTACAAATACAGGCATCAAATATAAAGGAGAAAAAAGAATATGCATAGAGTATTCTCAAAGTAAGGAAAAGATGTACTCAATAAATTCTTGAATATATGAATTTATTATCTAACAATTTTCTAGAGACCTCCCATATCTTATACCATACTCAACACTAACTTAAAACAGATTAAAGACTTAAATGTAAGACCAAAAACCTATAAATCCTAGAAGAAAACATAAAGAAAAAGCTTCACAGCATTGGTCTTGGCAATGGTTTTATGGATATGACACCAAAAACACAGGCAACAAAAGCAAAAATAAACAAATGATATTATAGCAGACTAAAAAGTTTCTGCACAGCAAAAGAAAAAAATAGAGCAAAGAGACTATCTGCAGAATGGGAGAAAATATTTGCAAATAATATGACTGATAAGGGAACAATCTCCAGAATTTCTACAACTCAGTAAGTAAAGATTAATAACTTGATTTAAAACTGGGAGAACTGAAATAGCCAGGCATGGTGGCACATGCTTGTCATCACAGCACTTGGGAAGCTGAGGGAGGTGGTTCACTATGAGTTCAAGACCAGCCTAAACTACATAGCTACACAGAGAGACCCTGTCTCAAAAAGCCAAGAAAAATAAAAATAAAATGAAACACTGGAATAATAAATCTCATGAATATATCCCTTCTGATGATGAAGCTTGACTGACATTTTTATCTAGTATAATATCAGCAGTATCTCATCCATCTCTTAGGGTGATTTTTAAAATAATTTGGTGACTCTAGGCAACTTAAACACTTTATCTTTAAGAACTTTATTTTGTATCATTTTTACTTTTAATCAGAACAGTAAATTATGTAGGAAAAACGTGATGAATATCCAAGAATGTTTCCTTAAGGTTATGCACCATCAAAAATAAGGTATTATCAAGATGGCAAAAAAAAATGAGAAAACTTGAGTAGATATGTCTCTGAAAAAGACATATAAATGTCCAATAATATGCATATACTTACATACATACATATATAGTGTATATGTATATATATATAGTTTGGCATTACTAATCAATAAGAAAATGCAAATTAAACAATGAGGCATTATCTCACAGCTGGTTAATATGAGAAGGTGTGTTGGCAAAGATGTGGGGAACAGAGAACACTCACACTATTGGTAGAAATCTAAATTATAAATTATTACAACCATGATAGAAGGCAGCTATGCTCACCACTATACCACCAATGCAGTACAGCCATTATGGAATACAGTATGGTGGTTCCTCAAAAAATGAAAAATAAAACTACCCTATGATTTCTGGGCATTTATGCAAAAGAATTGGAAACACAAACTTGAAGAGTATTCTTAAATTCAGCACGTCATGTATGGATACAGCTTGCCAGGACAACAGTCATTTTGAGCTGTAACCACCATGATTTCTCCAAAATGACATTAACTGGTTTCTCCTGTATGGTTTCCTAACAAACTACAAGTAGACAAAACCATTAGAGTAGTATCTGGAGCTTTATAACTGGACTCTGGCTCCAACGATATTGCCTGACTCTTTGAAATTACCTTAAGATGAATCAGGTACATTCCATCTAGGATGAATTCAATTTTGTTTTAACCTACGTATGTGCATCTCTTTCTGACCCAAATTGTGGCGATCCGACTGGTCTTGACACTGCTCAGGACCATATTTCTACCCATGTTCCTCAATTAACTGCACTCTGTAATCCTAGATCTGTCTGCCTCTCTTTCTTTGTCCCACAGCACCTTGGACCAAGGTCCTCATATACTAGGACTGGGTTAAACAACATTAACATCCATCAAGAGGTAAATGGATAAAGGAATTTGCTGTACACACACATACACACATGCACACACACACACACACACACACACACACGAAGCTGGAATGCTGTTCAACCTTAAAAATAGAAGGAAATTCTGTGATGCATTAGTGAAGCTGGAGGACATTATGCTAAGTGAAATGTGCCAATCACAAAAAGACAAATACCATATTTCATTAATGTGAGGTTTTCTTGGGTCAAATTCATAGAACTAAGGGGTAGTGATTATCTGGGAGAAGAGAGAAATGGGGAGTTACTAATCAATGGGCGTAAGGTTTCAGTCAAGCAAGATGAGTGTGCTCTAAAGATCTACTGTTCAATACTACACTTGCGTCAATGATAATGGATTATACACAATAAAATCTGTGAAGAGGGTAAGTCTCATGTTAAGTGCTCTTAACACAATATTTCAAAAAACATATCCACAAAAACAAAGATTGAAAATGTTCTGAAAAAAAAGCTAAAAAGATCCTCACAACTATTCATAAAATATCTACATCTAAAGGAAGCTACAGTCTGATTCCTTCTTCTGATATTCACTTGAAGTCTCATCTTGGAATCAAGGAGATATTAACACATGGTTATTGGAGTGTGATGGATTAACTAATGATCAACCTGTAACACCCAGCTGAACTGAATCAGTGTGGTTAAGTGTGGAAGATGCACTGGAGGACTGTTGTCAATGGCATAAAAGGAGTATTAGAGGGCAAGATCTGGGGCTATTGATTTTTCTAGAAGAAGCGTGCTGTGGCTGGTTTTCCTGATGTGAACTTGGCTGTTCTTGTTGGAAGAGGAGGTCAGGGCCTGTTGCTAGGAATGGCTGCTGTTCTCATCAGGGTCACTCTGATCTTCAAGGTGAGCATCACTTCCTGGCTGTAGATCCCTCAATATCCCTCTGCATAGATCCTGCAGCTTGGTGGCACAAATCCCTTACCCTACCATTGTAGGTTTTCTGGCTTCCATCACTGGCCTTTGGGCCTTTCTGGTGCAGATCCTTGATAAAGACCAGCATGAGTTATTGCCGTGGGCTCTAGGCCTCTGGCTGGACTCATTGAGAACATTGCCTTGGACTCTAGGGCTTCAGCTGGACTTGTGCAGGACATTGCTGTGGGATCCAGATCCTTGGCTGGATTCTCTGGGTCTCTAGTGTGTGGCTTATCTCTTGCTCTCCTCTGCATTTGAGTTTTGGGGTGACTATTATAAAATAATCCTATAAATTACATGCCCTGTATTAAACCTATTCCCTTGCAAACCCTGACTGCAACATGGAGACTGAATTTGAATATAAAAAATAGAACTATCTGGAGAATTTCAATGTAAGAGGAAATTCACAAAACTTATAATTCATAGAGATTTTTTTTTAATCTTCCTTTTTTTTCATAGAGATTTTAATGAAAAGCATTTTGAAGTCTGATATTCATTTCCCCAAACACCATAATACCATAATGAGTTGTATTTCTAGAATACAGTAGAATGACAACTGAAATACTCCATAATTTCTTAAGTAAAAGAGTGGCAGTTCAGTTTTAACAGCATATACATTTAGGATTTTAAGCTTGAAAAGGTTTAAAGATCTGTCAACAGAAGCCTTTTATTCTTAGAAGAGAATACTGTACTGTTTAGAATGTGACAGTAGATGCTTAGGCAACATGAGTTCTATTAGAACTAATTTAATTTTACATAAGTTGATCTATTTGCATTTTGAGTCCCCAGTTAGATAACTAGGTACTACTTTCCAGATTGATCTTGTTTCAAGCTCCAATGTGTGGACAATGCTTAATCAGCGTGTACATCAGAAAATAAACATAATCATCAAGTACACTAATTAAGCCTAGAAAATGTTGCGACATGCATACAGTGTATGGATTAACAAGGCAATTCATTAAAACCTTAATTACGAATACTATATTTCTCATACATTTCATTCCACAAGGCTTCAGATGAGTTCAGCAGTTCTATAACCCATTGACCCTACTCTCTTAAGTGAATTTCTTTTAACTACTGACACATCTGTGTATCCTCTCTCTAAATAATAGTTCTGCCTTAAAACAGATAACTTTACATCCTCTGTTGAAGCTAAAGAAGAGTAAGTCAACTGTTAGTAGAAAAGTTGAAAATAATTTAAATTAAAAGATGGAAATGTATCCAATGCAATCAACTAAGCAGCTGTTTCTACATTCACTCTTGAGGTATTATGATGGATATTGAGGTGCTATATAGAATTCCTGTAGAAGAAAATGCACTGAAAAATATTACTGCAAAATATGTGTGTAGAAAAAATATATACATGTGCATGTGTGCTAAATATAAGAAATGTATTCATGCACGCAAAATATTTATCTGTAAAATATATACTTCCTTTACCTGCAAATTTAGCTTCCAGAAATCAGTCATTTTTATAAGTAAAATTTTATCAATGAATGTAACAGAAATAGAAAGAGAAATTGTACCATCTTTCAGTAGGAAAATCTTTTTGTTATGTGAAGAAATAGATCGTTTTCCAATCATATTAATAGATGTAGGGTGAGCAGTAGTAATCCCTGTTAACTGATTTTCTAAGACAGTTTATATTACTGTTTAAATAATAATAGGCTCCTGTGGGGAAGGCTTGATCCTCAACGAAGCAAGATTCAGAGGTGGGGCCTAGAGAGGAGAGTGGATCATCAGGATACTAACCTCAGGAATGGATTAAACTGAGGAAGTCATTGTTGAATGGGCTGTTAGGAGGTGGAGCACAGGTGGAGGAAGTAGGTCAGGGCGGATGTAGCTTTCAGGTGCCCTTGCTGCTCTTTCTGCTTCCTGGCTGCTGAGCAGAGCAGCTTTGCTCTGTGATGCCTTCCACCATGATGTTGCTGCCTTGCAGTCAGCCGACCATGGACTCCTTTGACACCATGAGCTAAGACAAATCTTTCCTCCTTTAAACTGTTTTTTCCCCTGGTTATTTAGTCACAAGAACAAAAAGTTGACTAACACACCTTAACTCTAAACACATAAACTAACTGACCAGCTCTCATGGTTATAATAATCACCACATTAACAAATAGCAAGCCAACTTTAAAATTTGTCCAGATCTTCAATCATGCTTTCAATCCTGTAAAAAAACAGCCAATCTCATAGTTTAATAATTGGTGTATTTTTTCTCTTTTCCTAAAAATTTTACTTCAGAGAAAGCTATTTATTTATAAAATAATGACATTTTATTTAAATTCCATATTTTTACTTGCTTAAATATGGGAAATACACAGAAAAATGCTGCTCATTTTTATCTTAAGTGAAGTCCCTCTACAAAGCTTTACAGCACTTTAATTAAGATGTTTTTTATTGAAAATACTTTTTCTTTGAGACTGGAAACTTGTCAGTATTGACAGGCTTGGTTTCTCCATGACTCATAAAAGTCAAAACCTTAAACGCTAACTGATATAAAATTTGAATTCAAATAAATTTAAATACTTAAAAATAATTTAATCAGAGTTGCTTCTACGTTTTTTCCTCCTGCAAGTACCAACTTAAACCTTGATATTTAACCTGAAGTAGCGAAACTGTATGAGTGAATAAAAGCCTGTTAACCTTGTGAATAGAAACTGTGATGTGTCTTCCATTATCTAGATTATGATGTTGTTTATTTTGTCCTTTTAAAGAGTAAATTATAACTAAAATGAGATGGATGCCTTTTGCTAAAGTTCAGTTCAAGTTTAAATTCATTTGTTGCAGTTTATCAAGTTTGAAGCAATTTTACCTCAGTGCATTTGGTGTGTCATATCATCAAGCTTTGCCAAAGCCAATCAATCACAGCTGAAAGTTAAAGCAATAATCATTTCTTCATTACTGAAATGCAAGTACTGCACAAGTAGATGTTTATCTGGGGTAAGTTATTACATGTCTAACTAAAAAGTTGGAAGAGTTATAGAAAATAAGCTATGACTTCTAGAAACTAAGCTACTTATCTGTAAGATGAAGCTATTATAATAAATCATTTAATACGGCATTTTTTAGAGGGAAGGCCTCACAAGACATTTTATGAACCTGATAAATGCTGTGAACTCTGTTCAAGAGCAAATCTGCATACAGTTATATAACTGTGAGCTAGGGCCGGGGATTTAGCTCAGTGGTTTCACTGCCTGCTGCGAAAACTCAAGGACCTGAGTTCAATCCCCAGTACCAAAACAAACAAACAAACAAACAAATAACTGTGAGCTTTTTCCAGCCCCATTAGCAGTACTTCTACGCCATACAAGAGAGGAGAAAAGGAAACAGGGGAGTTCTTGCGTGCTGAAGGATAGGGCTCATGGTGCAGCAGGAAACGAGCATGGGAAGGGTCCCCTTCTCTGTGGACGCATGACTCCAAGGGAAATACGCACATGCATACAACACATTGCGTCCATCACCCATACACACCACAGCACACCAGAGACACCCCACACAGGCACCCACCACACCATCTACACACCACACACCCCACACATCTACACAACATGCACCATTTACCATGTGTATACACACACCACACAGACACCCCCCATGCCATACACACACAGACACACAGACATACAGACATCTCCTCACAGATACATAGCACACACAACACATATCAGACATACACACATACCACAGACACCCCTCCACAGCCTGCACATCACATACTCCACACCTATACACAACACCCCCCACACACCGTATCTCCCCATACCACATACACAACCACACACACACAAGACACACGCATACACACACCTCATGGATACATACCGTACACACCATACCATACATGTATCGCATGTGCACACACGACTCCACCCATACAATACACACATATCATACACCACAACACAGCTATACACGTACCAAATATACACTATTCCACACACTACACATCTCACACATATGCACACATACTAAACACCACCCAAATGACACACAAATGTAACTTCACACAAACCCTTCTGAACAAGATGACATCCAAGAAACCCAAAGTGCACAGCTGTTCTCCTGGTAAACTATGCCCAACATTCCAAGATGCTGTACTTTTTGGCAAATGCCCTGCCCCCTGTCAAGAACTCCAGCCTTCTGTCATCTTGTCCCAGTTCTGTGCAACAAGGAGCCAGGGTCAGTCACACCAGTTTGAAAATTCTCTGGGAACTTCGCTCAACATTATGGTCTCAAGGCACAATCAGACTACCTTGAGAGTGGAGAATAAATAGTCATTTGCCCAGATGATGTCCAAAGCCTCACGGTCATTGATGGAAGCCTTTTAGATTGCAGATGATCTGATGGAGAGATGAGGGTGAAAGGAGTGAGGTGCTGAACAATGCCTCAAGGAGCAGCCAGCGCTTCCTGGGTATTGAAAGGGAAACAAGCAAAGGACACACAGACGATGTCTACCCTGCTCATGCTGAGCCTGGTTTCTTGGCATCATCACAACCCAACTCGAGTTCTTTCTGTTTTAAGTCCCTTAAATCATGGAGATCATGAGTCTTTCATTCATGCTAAAACAAAATAATACCCATAACAGCAAAATGTAGTACTTCCTCTCACTGCAATGCTGAAATTTTAAACTGAGGAAAAGGATGTCCCACCTCATGATGATCTTAGACATCTGAAGAAATGCATTAAATATTATTACATTTATGTCTATGGGTTTGAATATATACATAGTGCCTCATCTCAAAGAGGATTTGCAATCATAATGAATATTCTTTCAAAAGCATTCTATACATATAAAATATGTATACTTATAAAGGTTAATATTAGCAAGTTGGAATTTAAGAGCAAAAAATAATTACAAAATGCTTAACCAGTACCATCAGTGATAGATTAACAATACTTAAAATACATAGAATTGATGGCAATTTCATTGTTGAAACCAAAAACAGAGAATGAGTTGTTGAAGTATCACATATCATTGGTTTTGCGCAATATGACATAAATGTACAAAATATTATCAAATTGATTTTTATTAGTCCGTGTTTGCAGTACATGATTATTACATTCATCACTGGGAGTTGGTACATGTACATAATACATATTAATTCTTTTTTCATCCCTTTCACCTCCTTTCTTTCCATCTATTGGTCCCCTTCTCATTTGCAAAAGATTTATCTCCTATTTCCTATTATCTATCTTATATTTTATTTTTTGGTGGGGTTTTCATACAAGAGAAACCACACAATAGTTAAGCTTGTGTGTCTAATTTATTTCGCTTAACATTATGGTCTCAAGTTGCATCCATTTTCCTACAAATGACTCATGTTTCCTTCTTCATGGCAAAGTAGCTCTCCATTGTGTGTAAATACCACATTCATCTGTTGATGGGCATATAGGCTGCTTCTAAGATTTAGCTATTATAAATTATGTTGCTATAAACATGGTAAGCATATATATCACTGTAATGTGATATCATTAAACTTTGGGGAAGATACCTAGAAGGGGAATATCTGGTTAAAATGGAATTTCTATTTTTAGTTTTTTGAGGAATCTTTATCCTGATTTCCATAGTGGTTGTAGTAGTCTACATTGCCACCAATGATGTGGAAGCCACCCCCTCCCAGCCTCTTCAGCATTTGTTATTATTTTCCTGCCAATGGCCATTCTTTCTGGACTAAGGTAGAATCTCACTGTTCTTTTAATTTGCATTTCTCTAATGGATAGAGATGCTGAACATTTCTTCACATATTTATTGGCCATTTGTACTTCTTCTGAAAAGTGTCTATTCATTTCAGTTGCCAATTATTTGATCAGGTCTTTTATTGGGGGACTATTTTTTTTAGTTCTTTATAAATTTAGATATTAGTCTTCGGTCCGAGGAATAGCTGGAAAATATTTTCCCATTCTCATGTTTATAAAGATGTAGCATGTTCCAGTAGAAAGAGAATTCTAGAAAATATTAACAATACCACATCTACTAATGACTGGCAACTACAATTTTCATATGGCTTACTTTGGGCTGAATACTGTTCAATATAAATGTTAACATCATGCTATTGATTTTAGGCCAGGAATGTGCACGATGATTGTCCTCTGGCCAGTAAGCTCTGGGTTCTTTTCATAGATGTAAGGCTTTACCATACTTTAGGCAGATTTCATTTGCTGCCAATATTTAGGTTCAATGGTGTAAAGCTAAAGAACACCTTCTCATGGAAAATAAATAACAACAAAAGCAAAATGATTAAATAATAAATAAATAACCTATATGTAAGTAAAACAGGAGGCTCACAGACATTTTGAGAACACCTGCCAATTTCCCGATCCCTGGAGCTCTGGTTTTAGTCAGCTATGAAAAAAGACTGGAGATAAAGCCTGAGGCTATGCAAATTGGAAAAGAGATTTGGAGATACTACCTCTTACCCTCTGGGAAGTGTAGGCCCTGGGCAAAAAAACGCCCAGATGAAAAGAAAGCTAGGGGAAAAAATATTCACTTTCACCAAAGGTAACTGAAAGAAACTACCAGGCCTTACCCCAGGCTCTGGAAGAAGAGGAAAACTTGCCTAATGATATGCAGAGTGAAGTTCCCATCTTGAAATGACTAGATCCTTTATGGATTTGGCACTAGAATTCCCCTACCTTGTGGCCTTCCAAAAGAGTTTAGTTAAAAAGCTGGTCTGGGTTGCTTACTGGTGGAAGCAAACACAAATTTTCCTGAAGGAACAGACCTGCAGTTAACCCTCAAGAAACACCGTAAGTCAGGCTCTTAGGCATACGGGAGTATCATGTTTAAAAATGCATTGTTAGACAAATGAAGGAATATTTTCTAAAAATGAACAAATGCTGGCTGTGGTCTCTAATTCCAACACTCTGGGAGGCTGAAGCAGGAGGATTACAAGTTCAGCCCAGCCAAGGCAGCTTAGAAACACTCAAGATCTTGTCTCAAAACAAAAAATAAGAAAAGGCTGGGGATATACTTCATTGCAAAGGCCCAGGGTTCAATCGCCATTACCATAAAAATAAGTAAATAAAGGACAGAGAACATAAAGAACAAATGAGTCTGAGCCAGTGCACAAAAGCAAAAGACAACAGTATCACACCCATAATAGATCTCAAATTATTTATACTTGAAACTACTCAGAATCAAACAGAGATTAAGAGATTAAAATATTAGGGTGATAAAAGAGATGAAACATAGAATGAGGAAGCCTAAGGCACAACTAGTGGAAATCCAAAAAAGAACTATCAGGAAAAGACGGGGAACAACAATATTCAGAAAGGATGATTTCAGATTGTGTGAAAATTTCCTCACATTTCTGAATCATACTGAATTCCAGTCAGAATAGATAAATGAAATCTTGCAAACATGATAGCAAAACTACAGAATACTTAAAAATAAATAAGAATATTTGAAAAGAAATGTAAATTGATGTGTCTCCTACCAAACAAAAAAAAGCATGCAGGGATTCACAGAAGCAATGGCAGAAAACTTCCCAAGCAGGGAAAAAGAGCTGGACATACAGATAAGTGAGGCATATAGGACTCCAAATAGCCTTGATCAAAAAAAATCTACACGTAGGCATATAATTGTTAAGATTCCAGCAATACAACAGAAGAACAAAGTTCTCCAAGCAGTCAGAGAAAAGAAACAAATCACACACAAAGGAAAGCCCATCAGAATCACAGCAGACTTCTCAACACAAACC
>NW_004624735.1:3143828-3168799 GCF_000247695.1 Heterocephalus glaber | reverse complement strand
GGTGGAGGGGGTGAAGGGAGGGCTAGGAATGGGGAAAAAATAAGAACTAAGATGCATCATGTAAAGGTACAGTTCCCAATGAGAAATGTAATTGTGTTGTATACCTACAATGTACCAATAAAAGAATTTAATACAAGAAAAAAAAATGTGTTCTCTAAACCTGCATTTTCTGGGAATTTGTTAGAAATGCAGATGCTTGATCCCTCCTGAATCAGAAACTTTCGGCCCGGGTCCTGGAAATCTGTGATTTAACACACTCCCTCAGGTTTTTCTGATTACATATGATTAAGGCGCATTCAAGTTTGGCAGCTACTGGTCCAAAAGAAGACAACTGAGAAAAAATGTTTTACCCACAGAAACCAAGGCTAATTTTTAAAGAAAAATGGTTCAGAAATATCCTAGTATTTTAGTAGGCCCTTTTAAAGATAAACTTTGAGATACATTAAAGGTAAAAACAAAAAAGAAGAAATTCAAAGTGATAGCCTGCAAAGTCCCATGTACATAGGATCTATTTAAGTATCAACAACTTTGCAAGGATTGCTGAACATTTTTTATTATGACACGATATGCTAAGATTACAGTAAGGTTTTCTGGATAATGATTTGCTGTTTTAATAAGTTCAGTTTTCTTCAAGTTCTTATATTCAAGAAGGTAATGGTGGGTGCTCTTTGGGGCAGGAGAGAAACAGAGGAGCCTCCAATCCATTCCATCTTATTTTTAAAAGAAACAAGCGAATAAATACGTAACCTTAATGCTTATTTCTTGTATCACTTCATTTTGTCTTGCTATTACAGAAGACCTGAGGCTAGATACTTTATAAAGAATAGAGGTTGATTTAACACACAGTTGTGGTGGCTAAAATTCCAAGATGGGGCAACCTCATCTAGCCTCCCCTGACCCCTGCTGACTACCCCACAGTGTGGCAGAGAAGCAGAAATGGAAACAGTCACCTGAGGAAAGCGCCAAGTCCACAGGATGGTCTCACTTTACAGCAACTTATTTTCCAGGGCTGTCAGAGAGAAATGACTACTCCACAAATCCACCATTAATCCCTTTCAAGGTGACGAGTCCATGACCTAATCACCCTCCACCCCTGAAGGTCCCACCACCTCTAATGTCAGCACACTTTGAGAGGATCGCTCAGCCCTATCCAGTCCACAGCCGACCTGTCAGCAGGTTTTCACACATGGAGTAACATCCCAAACAAACCCTTAAAAGCCATTTCTTGCAGAAGAGGAAGAGAGAATCGGAGAGATCCTGTCAAAGAAGGAAGGGAGCTGAGGTGGGGGCCTCAGGAGCAGTACACAGAATAAATAGACAACCCTATTTCTGGACACTGCACAAATCTGAGGGTGTGTGAACCCCAGATAAGATTCAAGCAAAGTATTTCTGTTCATCTAGCATAATAGATGCACGAAACTAGAGACTAGGAGGGATTTTATAGATAAAGTTCATTATCAGAGTTAGTGGGTTGACATTTCACCTGTCACCCTCAATTTACACTCCAGTTTTACAGTAGTCAGCTAAGCTCCCTTGGGCTTCAAATAAGGGATCCAGAGACCAAACTGAAAGCCCTAAGATCATCTGAAATGGCTTCAAGCAACAGCTTCATACATACCTGAAGGCAGAGGATGCTATGGACTCTGAAGAAAGCCCTGGAGCCCACTGCTGCAATGAAGCTAACAAGTGTAGAGGACCACAAGGCTGTGACACATCAATCACAGTCACAAACTGAGGCATGATAAATAAGCACTTTGGAAACCTTCTTCACACCCAAACAACCTTCTAAGGAAAGCCCATAGCAAACAGGAGTAGAGCCAATGTTCAGTGTTAAATGCCCACTCAGTCTCTCAGGCCGGAGCCCAGTTCTGTCCTGTTGTCACCATGTCCAACACACAGGATAACTGTGCCATCTTTGGCATTGCCCTGAGTAGCAGTAGAAGTCGCTTTGTGTTGTTCTATTGGGTTGGGTAGGAGCATTGCCTTGCACAGATTTGGAGAATAAGGTGCTGAAGGAGGTGAGGAACTAACAAAACAAAATGTGGCCAAAATAGAAAGTATGATGAAATAAAGCCTCAAAAACAGCAAATGCAGATAATCACTGTCTGTTAAGAATATTACTATCAGGAAGTTTTTGAAGGATGAAGATTGTGGTAACAAACCCTCAAACATCAAAAAGCCCTCAAAAATATTGATCTGAGCAGACTCTGAAGAATGTGGGATAGAATTTAGACCAAACGGGATGAAAGAAGAACAGGGGTAAGAAAGAGGAGCAGACAGCGGTGGCAAGGCCGGCAGGCAGTGGGGCCTTTCGAGACCCAACCCAGCTCTGCCTTCTTGAACACCTGGAGAGGAGTGGCCTTACCTGCAAGGTCCTGGGCCTCTTTCCTAGTTTCCCAGAGGACCATCACAGATGCTGTTGGGAAGCACTTTGCAGGCATCCGCACACTGCAATGAAGTGTGACTTAGCTGTAGCCAACAGTCTTTCCTGTCCTCTAAAATTCACCGTCCCAGCCTCCACCACTGCAGTCAGCCATTTGCCACCTTCTGTTTGCACGCACCCAGGGACAGACAGTGGTAAGTGGATTCCACGGTGGGAAATACAAATGCAAACACTTAAGAGGCAGCTCCTAACTGTACTAGGTGCTTTTATAAATCTTGCCTTCTACCCCTGCTTAGAGATGGTTGTGTTTTGTTGTTATTGTTTTATTTGTTTGTTTGTTTTATGGATTGGGAAATGATGATTCAGAAAAACAAAGCAATTGGCCCAAGATCATGGAGTTAGTAGGATGGAGGCAGGGTAGGAACACAGACCTCAAGGCAGGGTCTTAGGATTCATGGATGCATACTGCACACTTAGCACAACTCCAAGTGCTGTGAAGTCTCCTCATGTGAAAAGTGAGCTTCTGTTTCCCCGGAAATTCAGTCCTGTGCCGACTTTCTCCCTACCCAGCACCAGCTACGAACTCCTCCTCCTCCTCCTTCCCTGGGACCCCTACATGGCTTTATAGGCTCCCATCTGAGAAACATTTTCTCTGGGATAAGAGCCCTTAGTTGCGGAAGGGCAGGGCCTGGGTCAGGATTTGAGACTTGGGAAATGCTACGATTCAGATCTGCTCTGGTGTGCAGATGCTTAACCAATAAGAATCTGAGGTATGGAATGTTTACTCAAAATAAATACATAAACATTTTCAGTATTATCCTTAAAATACCAAGAACAGAGAAGCAATAAAAGGTTGATAGATACTTGCTTTATTTAATATTAGAAAGAGAGGAGGTTAATCTGCTGAATGTTCTAAATCTGCAAATTTGCTAATACAAAACTTTGTGCAAAAGTAGAGACAGTAGTTTTACTCCTTGGAGTGACCCAAGGACCAAGAACAATCTCTTATTACTAACCAATTTTCAACTGATTATTAGACCCTCTCTTAATATTAACATCCTGATCGTTACACTTAATAATCATGGGAAGCCAATATCATCTCTCCAAAGAATCAAATACACACAAAAAAGCTACATGTCTCTGTTTTCTTTTTTTTAAACCCAGAACCTCACACATGCTAAGTCAGTGCTCTCATCCATGAGCCCCTAAATATTATTTATACAAAATAGTTTCAATTATAACATTTATAGCCACAGAACTAATCATATTTTACATTTTTTTTAGATAATTGGAATTTTTTTTTATATTTTTATTTTTTGGTACCAGGGATCGAACTCAGGACCTTGCTCTTCCAAGGCAGGCACTGGAACCACTGAGGTAAATCCCCAGCCTCTGGATAATGGGAATTAAATCCAGGACCTTATACATGCTAGGCAAGGACTTCAGCTCTGAGCTTCATCCTCACTCTTTGTTCTTTTGAAACAGAGTCTGGCTAAGTTACCCAGGCTTACCTTGATATCCGTCTGCTGCAATCCCTGAATTATATTCTTTTGGATGCACTGTGAGGACTAAAAGCAGGACTCTCCTCTTTATGTTACATATTAATTGAATCACAAAACTGGTGTGCATCTGTCCTTGCCCTTTCATCCAACAGCATGACGCTTCCAGCAGCCCCGGACCGCCATTACCCACACCCGCTCAACACCAGCCAGACTAAGCCAGGTTTTCCTAACCTAGAATTTTAGGGACCCCTGTGCCTTTTCTCTCCAGCTTCTTCATAGTACTATTAGTGTTCTCTACTGCCTTGTTCCTACTTAAGGCTCTGTACTGGCCCTTCCTGCTGAGGAACAGCTCAGTACTATCTACAGATCCTCTGACAGCTGGTTACTGGTATGTGTCCATCACCAGCTCAGACGGCACTCCCTCAGTGAGGCCCCAGCTGATCCCCTCACAGTCCTATCGCTGCCTGGTGCTTACTGCTCACTAGAGATCCCTCAGTCACCACACTGAGCTCCAGAAGATGAGAGGTCACATCAGCCTTATTCACTGCCCCGTCCCCAGTACTGGGTGTCACTCAGTATTTCCAGGATAAACTTTGGTACTTTGGCAGACACTTTTCCCCCTGGAGACAGGTCACATGTGCTGCCTTGAGTAGCTCCCTGGTGCCCACAGCAGCTGGTAAGGGCTGCCCAGCATATAGGCCACACCAGTGTGTGGAGATACTGAGTGATCGTCAAGGATGGCTCTCACAGCTGTTTGCTTTGAAAAAGCAAAATGAATTTACCATTATGTTTAGCTTAACTGTTTATCAAAAAAGTGTGTTGGAAATTGTTAAATTGAATATTAAAGTAATCTTAAAGCTTTTCTCTTTTGTGAACAAATTTTGTAATATAATTGGTGAGTACTTTACATTAATTATAATCCAGCAAGTTTCATTTTATTTATTTAGCAATTCTGGGAGTTGAACTCAAGGCCTTTTGCATTTTAAAAAAAAATTTCACTGTGAGACATAGTCTGGCTAAAGATATATAACTGCTTTTTTTTCCCAAAAAAATATATGCCCACATTTTTACTTTTGGGTTTAGAAAAAAAAAAAAACCCTTACTATGTTGCAGCTCCTTTTAAATTCTCATTCTCCAATGTCATTAATAGATGTGTTCTCCATTTTTTTTTAACATGTTAAGTATACAGTCTACAAATACATACATAAACTTGACTGTACTGAAAATTTCTAAAGTTGATATTATTAACTCTTCTTTTAGAAAAATATTTAACTTGCAAAAATGTATATAAAACTTGACTTTACTGAAAATTCCTAAAGTAGAAATTATTAACTCTTCTTTGAGAGAAATATGCAACTTGCAAAACTTAGCAATATGCTCCCTGATATCACTTTTAGCACTCCATGCATTAATGCTGAGAAAATTTATTTCTGCTCAGTGTTTAAGAACTACCTATTTATATGCTTTAATAACGCAGTGTCACTTTACTTACACACAGAATTGCACTGATGTAAGAGGTGCGGGTGGTCGGATGCCAGATGGTACTACATCATATGACAGTGCGAAGACAAATAGAACTGGCTACACTTTGTGCATGTGTGTGGCAGTGGAAGAAATGCTTGATTAAATATATTCTGCGTGCATAAAATATCTGCTAGGAGATGTGATGGTGCTAGAAGATATTACTTCTTACAAGTATATGTACTTAATGGCTTAAGCAGCCTCAGGTGTGGGCCTATCAAACCAAATCTGCACACCCTGGACTGCAGCATGTTATTAACATAAAATGAATAAGCTACTGTCACACCGTTCTATAGGGAAAAGCTTTGGCTCAGCCTTCCCTTTGGTGATCCCAGGGAATACAGAAGAAGGCATTTAACTCCAATGTGTGTCTATTGCGTTTAATTGTTTTTTTTACTTTTATTCAGATTTACAAATGAGTGTTTTTAAATGATGGGACTCATCTACAATTCCTCATTCCACAAGCAAACAAACACAAAGCCTTGGTTTTGTAATACCAAGACGCTAATGTTTTGAAATTGGTCTGTCAATCAATCCCGTCTCCTCCCTTCAAATAACGGACGAAAATCTCAGATATAAGATCTGTGTACAATGAAGTTATTCTGGCCTCTTTCCCATGAACAAACAGGCACACAGAACTCATCCAATTAAAAATTGTTTTGTGAGGGCCTCAACTCCATCCGTAAGAGGTTAGAAGTTAATACAGATCATAACAATTAAGGGTTTCCCTCTGGACCTTGAGTGCTGTATGTAGATGTTTATGCATCCACACAGATCTCCCCCAAACATGGCTTTTCGATGGGAGTGAAGGGGCAGAAGCTTGCATCCTGCAACATTATGTAGGAAGTGTTTTAACCCTTCATCTTACTTTCACCACTCCTTTAGGGTCACTAAGAAAGGTAATAACAGGTACCCAAGGAGACAGGGCTGAGAGTCACAGACAGAGCCCAGCCCTGTGTTTTGCAGGGCCAAGCTGGGTGGTACAGAGCAGCCCCAACTGCTGAATGGACCAGAACTGCCAGGACACTGACCAAAGGGGAGGGAGAGAAGCCAGGGTGAAGAGGCACACACACGATGGGTGACACTGTGATAGGTAGCTTAGAGAACACATGGTGTTAGAATATACTTGGCTACCTGCTTGGTGTTGAAATAGCTTCCTTCTCCTTTGAAACAATAAAAGTAGAAGCAGAGTGTTTTTTCCCCAGTGTTCCTGTTCATGGGGTCGGTAGGCAACATAATGTTTGTCACAACAGTTTGACCTTTCATTTCTTGTCCCCAGAACGCGACCCTTGGTGATTTCTTCACAAGGAAAATAGAAATCCACCTTTTTTGCTATTATTTCCTTCTTTTTTGTATTCTCTATGAAATTTGATTAAATTTATTAGAGACTCAGTTTCTGTGCTAATAAGCACAGATATTGCCTTCTTCCTATGGGTTACATGTGTACTAAATAATATACTGTATTATTTATAAATGATATATTATTGTTGAGCTATAACACACTGCACAAATGTTAGTAATCATTTAAGGCCCGCTCCAAGACCGTATTAATAATTTCTTGTCCTGTGATTGAATCTGAAACCATAACTCCAAGGGGAACAAGATCATTACCTTTAAGTTCAGACTCAAGTGACCCTTGAAGCTGATGTAGGCTTTGAGTGGTGGCTCATAGAGTGGTTTTCCATGTGTATTTGCATTTGGTGTCTCCCTCCTTGCTGCCTGGGGCTCACAGGTTTATGACGTCCAGTGGTGAGTTCTGGCCATGTCTTGTCTGCTTAGCTGGATTCACATTTAATGCAAATCAGGGCTCCAGCCCTATAAGAGCTTCTTTGTGGCCTCTGTGAGGCACAAGGAAGGGACACTTTCACATAGTTTATAAGTAGGATACTCTTTAAACACATTTTCTGTAAATAAGATGGGAAGCATCACTGTCCCTAAATGAAGCCAACCTGAGATTCTTCATTTGCATCTGACCCTGAACCAGAAGGGAACTGAAAAATTGACTGGTTGAACTGCCTGAAAGAAATGATGCTTGAGTGGTTTCATGCATAATAACTGCCTCTGATGTAAATGGGGCCATCCGTCAGCAGCACCCACGCCACTATCTAACCTCCACTCCTGCAAGGCCCTTTAAACAAGGACCAGTCCTCAGGAGCTTGCTGTCTTGGCACAGATCAGGCTGCAGAAAGCAAGTCCAGACTCCTCATATCCAGAGTCCGATCCTTCAAAGAAGACTGTGGAAAGGATTCAGAGGAAGTGCTGGTGGGCAGAAATTGGCAAATGTTCCTTCAGTCAGTATTAGTAGAGAGTTGTGAATTTTAGGTTTGGCAAGCTTATGTGCTGCTCATGCAACAGGAAATAAGATGCTGTTTTCATGAAGTCTACGAGAAGGGTTGTGGCTTTCAATATTATGCTCAGACATAAAACTAAAAGAGATCTGTTCCTTCAGCTTCATATCTTCCTGTCCGTGGAGTCAACAGCCAACATAAGACTTCCCTCAACATTTTGCCCTCTCATTGCTTATGTGGAGCATGCCATTCTTGACAGGGTCAGGCTCCAAATTTTGGCTAAGTTTCCCAACTCAGTGCTAGTTTGTAGAGAGAATGGTATTGACATAGAAGCTGAGCACACCTCCCTGCCTGCTCACATGTATTAGCCAGGTTCTATAAGCTATTGTGCTTTATTTCTTTTAAAGCAAATATATGCTTATGTGCTTGCAGATTGTATGATGAACTTAGAATAAAAATGAAAGGAGATGAATAGGAGTCATTTTCAGACAAGATTTACCTCCAAGGAGCCTACAAAGCAGCAATTCATTTCATCACCTCTAGCCTGACAAACCACTGACATTAAAGTGAAGGCATGTACTAATCGTCACGCATGTAACCACTTTTTTCTTTTTTCGCATTTGTATGCTAATCACGAGAAGCAAAAATAGACTTAGATTGGAAATCAAAGATTGGTTGTATACAGGTAATAGAGTGCTTGAACGCTTTATTTAAAGATAGAAGGCTCTTGAACCAGGCTTTATTATTGAACTAAGACTATCTATCCTTTTTGACACTTTTTAAATTAAGTTCTTCCTCTAATTTATGTTTTTGTCAGCTTTCTTCCCTTACCTGGTTTTAAACTGGCTTTTCTTCCCCTCTCTCTCTCTCAGTAATAAACTACTCCAGAGCAGAGAAAAAAAATTTTAATGACCCTCAAAATTCAGATTAACAAAATGGATCATTTGTGTATGGCCACAGAATTATGAACCCTTCTGAAATATCTATGCAGAAATTTTACCTGGTACAAAATTTCATTTTCTCTCTCTCTGACATATCTCTGACTTCCCTCTTTTAAAAATGGAATAGTTACAGTACCTCTTGAGAAAGGTCAAACACAGAAAAGTAAAGGGGGTTGGGAGGGTGATTTTGAGGCTCAAATGAAAGAGCTTTTTTTTCTTTTTGGAATTAAGGGAGATGAACTCCAAAGATATGTTAGCACATAGAACAGAAAATAGTTTGTCTAAGCTGGATTTGCACCACGAGCTCTGCCTGCCTCTTCACTGGATGCTCAGTCTGCCTCCTCATTCTTGTTGAGCCAGCTTGCCTCCCAGTATGTTCTGTTTTTCATCTGACTTCCGCAGAGTTTGAAGGAGCTTAGGACAAACAGAACAGGGGAGCAGCTGCGTGGTGATAAGTGGTGGCAGCCAGATAATCTACTATATGTCTTGTTGGAAAAAAAAATTTGAAACAGTGTAATTACCCCCACTTGCCATAACCTCTGCCTGGGAAATGGGAGCCAAATTTAACATACAAATTCTTCTGCTGCTTGGCCTTATTTTAGTTGTAACATTGTGCATACAGTAAAATAAAAAGATAGAGCAAAGATGGGGAAAGTAGCATTTTAAATTGCTGAGATTCAGTGAAGAAAAATTAAGAATTAAAATTATGTAGAAATGATTTGTTGGAAACATAATTTCCCCAGAGTTATTCAGTAACTCAACAAATATCTTCCCCTGAGGTCTGGCTGATTTCCACAAATGGCATGTTTCTACTTTCCCCATATATCGATGCTGGTTTTTCTACCCAAAGTGCTTTTATACATTCTCTCAACTACCCTGTTTTTTACCAGCCCTCCTATACCAAGTGGAGTTCTATGTTCTCTGCAGGAATGTCAGACACATCCATCTTTCAACACCTCATTCTCCGATCAGCAGAGGACCATGCACCACAGTGAATTCAGGCTGTGCATGCTCAACCCACCCAGCCCAGGCTCAAATGCCTTTGCTCCCACCTACCAGTGTTGCTGCCCTTCATGCCCCACCTCTAGAATGGGGCAATAATTAGTTACTGCCTTAGCAAGTTGTGGAGTGCATTAGAATAAAGTCTTTTTCTGCCTCCCATCTGCACTGAGGACAGAAGCTTTCCTCTGCCACTCCCTTCCACCATGATATTGCTGCCTTGGAGCCATCCAGCCCTGACTGAATCCCCTGCAATAGTGAACCAAAATACACCTTTTCTCTGTGTACAACAGGTATTTTGCCCCAGAAGTGAAAAACTAATACACAGATTTGAAACAATGGTGCAAGTAAATATTAAATAAAATAAAATCAATATTACAATGAATCAGAACTTTCAAAAATGAATTACAAAAGAAAATATCAATTGGTTATCACTGAAATTCAAAGAATGTTGAAGAGCAATTAGTTGAGGGACTCTTCAAAACTTAGTGGAGAATGCCAATTAAAATGAGAAAATAATGCATGAGCCAAAGAGATAAATGGGACTGAACTATGAGTAAATATCAATTTGTGCAAGAATTTGTTTGTAATCAAAAAAGCATCGAGTCAGGAGTGGTAGCCAGCAACTGGGAGGCTGAGGCATGAGGATCATTAGTCTGAGACCAGTTTGTGGTAAAGAAGCAGCATCTCAAAAAATGAGAGAAAGAGGGAGAGAGAGAGGAGAGAGAGAGGAGAGAGGAGAGAGAGAGAGAGAGAGAAAGAAAGAAAGAGAGAGGAGAGAGAGAGATGAGAGAGAGAGAGAAAGAGAGAGAGAGAGAGAGAGAGAGAGAGAGGATATGAAAATGACCCTGGATTTATGAGATTATGGCATGGTACAGTATGGAGGAGCCAGACAGCAGGTTGTGGGATGTGGAGTCTGGAGTCAGATCCCAGCTCCCCCACCCTGGCTGTGTCATTGTAGATGAGAAGCTGAAGAGCTTCCTAGCTCCCTTTTTTATCTCTACAATAGTATGTCAATAGCGATATTACCTAACTGGATTATTGTAAAGATTGAAGTACTACGTGCAAAAGAGTTACTATTTGCTTAACAAGCATGCACTTTTTTGTTGTTCTTTCACAGTTTTTGAAATGCTAGTTTAAATGTTAATGTCTAACCCATATGTATAACACAATGAATTCCAGGCAAAGTAAAAACTTAATATACAATTTAAAGCAAGTTTAGAAAAATATATGTTTGCTCTAGGAGCACTTAGTTTCATACAGAAATAAATACAAAGGTTATAAACAAAAAAAAGCCCAATAGGTTTGACTTCATAAGATTTTAAAAATTAAAGGCATCTGCACAAAAAAATTACAAATTATGAAAGCTATCAAAGTGGGAAATACTTGTAATATACAATCAACTCATAGATAAGAGAAACAATATTCTAAACTAATCAGAAAAATGGCAAAACATAGACAATGACATGTCACAAGAAAAGCTAATTGGGCATTTTTCTAAAGCTTCTGCTCTGGTGTGATCATTACAAACTATGAGGAGTATTTCTTAAGCCAAAAACGACCTGGTTTTCTCACCTGAAATTAACTAACAGCTATATAAAAATATTTTATGTTAGTTGTTTTCTCTAAATGACATTCCTTTTATGTTATCTTCTGTAACCTCATGAGTATATACTCTGAGTGCAATTTAAGTGGACCTCTACCTCTAAGTGGACATCAACAGGAGGAAATTTGAACCTAGAATCAAGGTTGGTTACTAGGGCTTCATGAGCCCTCTACTGGGCTCTGACTTGAGCAAAAGTAGAAAACGAAGAGACATATTGTGCCCTGATCTAGAAATGGTACACTTCATTTCTCCACATACAGTCAGTCCTGTGTTGCTAAAGGTTCTACTTTCGTGAATTCAACCAAAGATCAAAAATACTTGAAAAACAAATTGAATCTGTACAGAACATATACTTTTTATTGTTATTCCTAAACAATAGAAAATAGCTATTTACACAGTATTTATATTATATTAGGTACTAAAAGTCATCTGGAAATGTTTTAAAGTATATGGAAAATGTGTATAGGGTTATATGCAAATGTCATGCTATTTTGCATAAGGAACTTGAGCATCCACAGATTCTGGTATCCATCAGAGATCCTAGAACCAGGGTCAGGGGTTTAGCTCAGTGGTGCTGCACCTGCCTGGCAAGTGCAATGTCCTGAGTTCCATTTCCAGGACAAGAGAAAGAGAGAGAGAGAGAGAGAGAGAGAGAGAGAGAGAGAGAGAGATCTCAGAACCAATCCCTGAGGGATACTAAGGAACAACTGTATTTTACTGGCCAGAACACAGTTGTTGGCCCAAAATAATGCCAGAAAAGCTAAGAAAAGTAATTTTTATCCAGAAAGAAGAAATGGGATTTCTATTTCATTACAAATAATCTAACTGATCATTCTCTTCAGAGGTAAGAATCTAGCTGGTTTCAGTTATATCATGACACATTTGAAGGATGGAGTATTAAGTAACAGTATAAAGTGATTCATCCAAAGAATATTGGATGTAATAGAAAATGTCCTATTTTATAGTAATGATTCAAAAGAGTTGCATTGGATAAGCAGCATGAATCTAATTAAGTAAAAAGTATAGATAAGTTTAAAAGTAATGTATCAAAATATTAACAATGATAAATTATGGATGTTTTACATTTGTTTTTATTTTTTGTTTTCCAAACATAATTCTGCTTATTTATAAAATACAAAGAGGGTGAAAAACCTGCTATTGAAGGTGAAGATTTGAACTTTGGATTCAACTCCTACCCAATGCTGAAAAATAGGAAAGTAGGGTGCCACAAAACTATGTATAAGAAGTTGTATCTACATATTTACCACTATTTTCACACATATTTCTGTATCTTACACTTTCCACTTGAGATATTATTTTTATCTAAAATAAGGTAGGTAATAATTTTCTTATGTCCTCTCAATTTTGCAAATTTGTTTCTCTTAGTACAATGAAGACTTTACTCTCCTTCTGGCTTCCATAACTGCTGTTAGTAATCCAGCTGTCTAACTTTTATTTCCCTGCAAACTGATCATTCTCTTCAGAGGCCAGAATTTATATTATTATGTGTAGATTTCTTCATATTTTATTTGATTCTGGAATCACTGAGTTTCCTGGATTTGGACCTTGGTGCAATTCATTAAAGCCCCTAGCTATTGTATTTTAGAACCTTTCCTCATTCCTTTACCTGTTCTCTCCCTCTCAGACTCTGGGATATAATATTTATATCTACAAGCTTCTCAGGCATCCTATCTCTTAGCTACTCTTTCATATTTTATTTTTCTCTCTGGGAAGCATTTTAGATAATGTTTTTACTATATTTTCTGTTCATGAATGCAATTCTGTTAGTTCTGTCTAATTTGTTGCTTACCTGTATGTCTTGAAACATTTTCAATCACATTTTCATCACTGGTTGTTTTATCTTGTTCCTTTTCAAATCTTCAAAGTCATTTTTTAAATTTCATGCTCCATTCTCATATTTTCAAGCCTCTCTTTTTGTCTTTAGCCCTATAAGATCTACTTGTTTTAAATTTTAAATCTCATCATCACACTACCTGAAACTCTTCAGAAAGAGTTTGCTTTGTTTTTCTTGTTATTTCCTTTGGAGACTTTAAAATGTAAGTCCATATGTCTTGCAGAAATTTTTTCAGAACTATCTGAAGTAGTACTGCTTCAGAGCCAGTTTTTGTTTGCTTTTCTGCCAATCACCTTCAAGTATCATCAACCTATGACCACTTCAAATTCTCAGTTTCAGCTTTTGTACCACATAGGTGGCACGAACTCAGGCTATAAGTGGGAATGAAACATGACTCTCAGTTACAAATACTTGTTGAAGTTTATTTTTCTCCTACAGAGTCCAGTTCAAGTCATGCTATGGTAATTGTGTTCACCTTTCCAAGGGATACAGTCCCGGGAGCCCTCACCTCCTCCGAGAGCTCTTCATGGATTCCTCCCCTCCTGAGTCTCTTTAGGCGTCAAAACAGAAAAAATGATGAGAAATCGAAAAAATGGAAATAAAGTCTTTGTAATAGGGAAGGGTGGAGGGGGTGAAGGGAGGGCTAGGAATGGGAAAAAAATAAGAACCAAGATACATCATGTAAAAGTACAAGTTCCCAATGAGAAATGTAAATGTGTTTGTATACCTAAAATGTACCAATAAAAGAATTTAAGAAAAAAAAACCAACAAAACAAAACAGGAGCTCCACACCACAAAGGTTGGTGGATCACCCTCACAGAGCATGGGCTGCTCTGCCACTTTCTGATAAACCCTTTGAGGTCCCTGATTTTAAATGTTTTTAAGCCTTCTGTTGGTTCCTTCTGTTTACCCAGCTCAGTGGTATCTTTCAAAACATAGTGAATCCAGATTTTTTGGTTTGTAAAACAGTTTCTACTGGGAGAGTTTGGGAGTTAGTTTGTCTTCCATGCTGCCAACAAAACTCCATTTTTTATTTGTAATCTCCTACACATTAGCCAGATAACAAGAACATGACTGGTTGTTATAGTACAAATTTTTGTATGCTTCAATATTCATAAAAATAGTAAAAGAAAAATCAAACATTTAAATTCAAGAATATAGAAAAATCAATATTAATAAAATAGGAAAGAATAACTAAATTCTTAAAACATTAAATTATTTACAGTACAAAGAATTAGATATAGATGTGGTAAACAAATCCAAGCGTCATTTTCATTTGGTTGGGCTTTATTTCCCCCAAAATCTATGAAATAGCCTAGAGGTTGGAAACTATGGACTGCAGACCAAATTCTTCTTGCCACCTGTTTTTGTATGACACTCAAGTCAAATGGTTTTTACAGTTTTAAATAGTTGGGGGGAAAGATGGAGAATAATGGTTCAGGACACATGAAAGTTAAAATTATATGAAATTTAAATTCAGTGTTTATAACAAAGTTCTACTGGAACCCATCCACAGTCATTCATTCATGTACTTTCTCTGGCAGCTTTTGTGCTGTAAGAGCAGAGCTGAATAGTTCTGATAGAGACCACATGGCCCACAAAGCCATATTGACTCCTGGCCCTTTACAGAAAAATGTTCAAACTCCTGAAATAAACAAATTTCTGGTAGAACTGCCAGAAAGACAGATATGAGGGGGGAAAAGGGACTATAGAGATACATGACAATACACATTTTAAAAAGGAATATAATCCTCAAATACAGAAAAAATTGTATGCATTATGATTCTCTTTGAAAGTAAATTTGGAAATATCAATAGAACAAATAATTTTCTAGGAAATGCACATTGCTAAAATGCTATCAGGAAGAGAGAGATAGAATGACTGAATAGATTGCTGACAAGGAAAGAAAAGTTGAAAGTTGTCATAGAGATAGACCTCCTTCCCTTCAAAATGGCCATATGTGCTAATGCTTTCACAAGCAGGTTACCTCAAATCAAATAATTTCCATTTTACTTAACTCTTTTGAGGCACAAATTTGATAGGAAATCTTTTCAATTTATTTTCAAAAAATTAATATAACCCTGATACCAAAATATGAAAACAGTAAATAAATGATACTAAATTCCTGAAAAATAACTAATGATGTGACACAAACAAATAGTCCTTTCTTAAAATGTAGAAATATTTTAATATAAAAATACTTATTAATGTATCTACTCGTGTCACTAAATCATAGGAAAAAAGTCAAACTGTGAACTTAATATATGCAAAACTTCATTTGATAAGTCAACATTCATTCTTGACAAAAATTTTGTATTCCTGATAAGAAATTCTACCTCCAAATAACTACTAAGGTTCGTACAAAATTGAAATACTACACACATTTTCAATTAAGTAAGAAAAATATTTTTCCCTACATTATTGAATGTTTTCCTGTAAGTAGAGTTTAACAAAAATATTAGAAAGTCAGTAGAGAGTCCATCATTGCTTGTAGACATTATGATCTGATTCGAAACCTAAGAAAAGCAATTGAAAAATGATAAGACGTAGTATGCCTGCCTGATTCTTTTTTGCCCTTCCTCGCTGTTTCATTTCTCTGTTCCTCTCTTCTCCCATTCTGGCACCAGGTGAAAAAATCCAAGGGACTTGAAGCAGGATCCAAGGAAGGAGGCACATGTTGACAATCTGGCACGGCTACTGGAGCTCAGGCCAGCTGAAGGCAGTGTCCACACACACGGGGACCAAGGAGGACTGGTAAGGGACATCAGAGCCCTGGTGGGATGAAGACTCCCCAGGGGGTGCTGCAGTGACCCATCAGGGCCTCCCACCTTGTAGAGAGCATTGTGGCAGAGAAGAGCAGCAGTGTGTCGGGTGTTTGAAGCAGCATCTGCATGAAATGCAAGGGAGGTCTGGGAGTGAGGGGGGGTAGTAGAAGCAGTGACAAGAGATCGGTTAAATATTGGGCTGTTGCACATGTAAGAAAGCAGGTCATCGATGAGGGTGTATCTCAGTGGCACAGCACTTGCCTACCTCTGGAGAATCCCTGGGTTCCATCCCCAGTACTGAAAAAATAAAAATAAATGTTGAGGACATTCAAAGCCTTGTCTCCCACTGTCAGAACAGCTACTTACCAGTGTGGAAAGGAAGAAAATTAAACCCATGTTTATGCATTGGAATTGAAGGTATAGAGTGTGAATCACAGTTTTCAATAGATACATAAGTAAATAGATGTAGAAATGAATATAAATTGCAAAGATTTGTGCATGTCTGTATTCATACATGTTTCTTTGTAGACACAGAAATGTACTCCTGAGGCTGTTCCCTGAGAGGGCCTCGGGCAGCATTCCCCACTACAGTGGGCACACCCAGCAGCCAGAGCCTAGGTTCTAGGTTTCTAAGCGCTGTTCTCTACTAAAAAGGAACTGGGGCTCTTCCAAGAAGCTGCCTGACTCCCTGCCTGAGACAGTATGTCCAAAGATCATGAGAATATGTCAAAAGGACACAAAACTAGCTGGAAGTCTCCTGTTGGCTATACCTAGCAAAATTTGAGCACCAACATAAATAAAGATAATAACATTAATCCTGCAGTAAGGAATCTATACGGATATAAAAATATAACGAAATACATCTGGGAACAACCTTTTCCTTCGAGTAGATTGTTAATAAATCTATGTGATGCCATTAGAAAAATTACCATTTGGCATTCGATGGGTGGTGGGAATGGAGAGCAGCCCCCGGAGCCCTGTGCAGTCGCTCTGCCAGCCTATTTACCATCACTCGGGGGAGGAGTCACCGCCACCAGGAGCAAACAACAGGGCTCAGAACCCACCGCTGCCCTCTGCGCAGCGTACCCCAAACCAGGGTCCTTGGTGACCCCGGCGACTTCTCTTGGGCGCCACCTGCCGGCGGGGACAAGAAGGTCCTCTCAACCAAGCTTTGGGGCAAGTGCTTCCCTCTAAGAAGCAAATACGGCTTCTTCACCGGAGTGACACCAACGAAAGGGGATTTGTGCACCAGACTGACATAAAGAGGAAGGATTCCAGGAAGTGCCTTTGCGGTGTCGGACATGGGCGGGCTGTGGAGTCTGAAAAGGGTACGGAAGAAAGCAAATGGGAAACCCTGGTGATGCTCTTCAGGACGTGAACTGTGCCGCGCATCTAAACCACTTCAGACGCCTTCCATGTCATGATAGGCGTCCATCCGCGCAATCACCGAAATAGTGCACGAGCGAAAAGAAGACATCCGGTAGCAACCCAGGCCCCACAACTCCGGCCCGACAGCAGGCACAAAGGTCCGCGCCGACCACTGCCGAGACGCTAAGAGAGACTCGCCGTGTTCTGGCCCTGCCGCTGGGGAGAGGGACGGAGGGCGCTGGATGGCGGGGCAGGAGAAGCAGGTGGACCGGTGAGACCCAACCCGCACCCATATTATAGATCCCGTGATTCCATGGGAGCCTCCTTTGTCAAGAACAGCCCAGGGAGGACAGCAATGAAGAGGATGCAGGAAACCCAGGAGATGAGACTCAGAGTCCACAGCCACCTCAGAGTGGCTAGGGCCACAGCTTCAGTTACCAACGCAGTGACCCAGAAAAGCCTGATCCAGGAGGCAGCCGCTACAAACGGATCCACCACCCTAGAATGCACCAGCTCTGGAGGTGGAGAGGGTGCAGCTGAGCACACGCCATCTCTACCTCTACCCTCATCTGTGCGGTCATCCAACAAGAAGGAAAGAATAGGAAATGCCAGCAGTAAAAATGAATAAAAGACTGGAGGTAAGGTGCTTGCTTTTTGCCCATTGACCGTCTAGAACTATCTGCCTTGTCTATGCAACATGGGCTTTTATTTTTACCTAAGATGCATTTTTGTTTTGTTTTGTTTTTTAAATCCCCGGCCCCTAAGATGTCTCCTTTTGGCAATGGCACACATCTTTTGGTTTTCGAACTCTTTTTTTTTTTCCTTCAGTATATCTTTATAGGTTTTTTAATTGTTTTATATCTGGTCTTAAGATTGTTTTTAGAAACTTCATTTTAAATCTGTAAAAATGTTCATAATTTTTTTCAAAAATTCAGTGAACGCCAAGTACCTATTAATAAAAGTTTGAAATAATTGTTTTAAAAAATCACCCTTTGGCAATCATAACAATAATAACTAAAACAAGAAACATCAATGGATGCTAGAAATTAATGGTGCAAGTGAGCTAAAGGACTTTCTTAGTCTCAAAGGACTTATCCCTCCAAAACCTTATTTATCATAAAAGAAAAACATATATGTTTATTATACAGAAACTTATAATATCCAGTTTAACTCAAGGTGATCTTTTATTTACCTGTACAAGACTGTAACCTTTTTTGTGCTTTTATTTTTCATTTGTGAAAACCACTGATTGGTATGTTCAATAAACTTGTGTATACAAAGAAATGGATAAATCACTGATATATAAGGGAAACTACCTTAAGAAAGAATGTTTACTGAATGTTCATTTTAATTTTTTTTTTTTTTTTACTCTAGAGTGAGGGGTTGTTAACAAAGAATATATATTGGTCATTCTTACAACTACCATTTAAAGTCAGCAACTTTTCACTGAATTTGATAGATTTCATGTTTGGCCATAACATCATGCTCATATTTGATTTCTGAAGACCTCCTACATACACTTCAATAAAAGTTAAATGGACATACTCAAAAAAAGAAAAGAAAAGAAACTTGTAATATGCCACCTTCTGTTAGTTTCCTGGAACTGCTGTAATGGACTACAACAAACTTGGTGGCTTAAGATGAAAAAATTGATTATCTCTCACTCTTGGAGGCCAGAAATGCAGAGTCAAGGAGTTGGCAGGGCTGTGATCCCTCTCAGAGCTCCAGAGGAGGATCCTGGGGTGTTGGCAACACTTTGAATCCCTTCAGTTTTCGATACATCACTAAAATCTTCACCTCTGCTATCAGGTGGGTTCCTTTCCTCTGTGTCTGTGTCTTCACAACTTTCTTGTGAGAACACCAGTCATTGGATTTGGGGTCCATGGCAACCCATCATGACCTCACTTAATTTGATTATAAAATCATAAGGGTGGAGCCTTCAGGAATGGGATTAGTGCCCTTATAAAGAAAGCTCTAAAGACACCCCTTCAACCATGTTAAGCTACAGCAAGAAGACAGCCATTATGATCCACAAAGGCCGTATTTCTGAATACATAGCTTTTTCATATTTACAAGTTTTGGGATTAAGAGTTAAGCATATCTTATTGAGGGCAGAATTCAATTTATAACACACCTTAATCAAGAGATTAAGTAGACATTAGTAATGGACCAGAGAAATTATGCACATCTAATAGGATTCTCGAGAGGAATAGCGTCACTTCTGAGTCATTCCTGCCAAAGATCCATAAACTGATTGTGATCAGGAAGAAACTCAAATTCATATTGACTGACATTCTATAAGGTGATCAGTAATATAAAAAAGTGTCAAGTTCATTGGAGAGAAATAAAAACCTAGGAACTGTTCTAGATTGAGGGAGTTTTAAAACACATGACAGTAAATGCAGTGTTTTTTGCCTGGGCAGGATCATGTTCCTATAAAAGACATGGGGCCACTGGATTGAATGGGTCTATGGATTGCATGGTGCAAATAATCAGGTAATTTCCTTAATTTGATGATAATTTACTATGCTGTGATTATCTCCTTGTTTGTAGGAATTACTAAAGTATTTCAGGAAGTGGAGCATCAATGCTGGCAACTTACTCTCAGATAGTTTTGTACAAAAATGTACTTTTGGTTATTCATGTATCTTTAAATTTGCAATTTTAAAATAATGATCATGCTAGGATAACAAAGAATTAAAGATAAAATAACTGACGGATATATAATAAACTTAGTTCAATTAAAAACATACTATGTTTCTAGATGGAAACAATCTATGTATTTAAGATGAAATTATAAAAATTTTAAGCAATTCAAATTAAAATTCTAGAAGGATTTATCTTAAATCCAAATAAATCTAAAAAGTCAATATGTGAGTTCCTAAATACACATTCACAAACCTACACTTATAAAGTAAAATATAATGAGAAAATTAACACCTGAGAACTAAAATCAAGTATAAATTATATTAATTTAAGCAGTTAGATGGATTTTTTTCAAATTATTTGAATCCAGAAATAATAATTTCAGAAATTCATCTGAAGAAAATTACTTTATATAACCTAAGAAATATATATGTAAAAATGAGCTCATAAAAACTATATTTTCAAATCAAAACTTACAAAGTTAAGTGAATAGTTTTAATCATGTTGTTGGATTTTGAATTTTTTTTTTTTGTTATGCTTTGTCTTAGCACATACAGACTGCTATAACAAATTACCATAAACTGGATAGTTTAAGCAACCGAAATTTCTTTTTCACGGTTCTGGAGGCTTATCGAGTGCTGGAATAGTCAGTGGCTCCTGACGGCCAGCTTCCTGGTCCCTAGATAGCTGTCTTTTTACTATCTTTTAACACATGGGAAAGGGTAAAAGGTCCTTCTAGAACCTTCTTTATAAGGGCATGAATCCCATTCATAAGGGCTCCACCCTATGGCCTAACCAATTCCTAATGTCATCACCTTGGAAGTCAAAACTTCAATATGAATTCTGAGAAAGACAGTACACTCAATCTATAACATGCTTTATTTATATTTACTTTTTTGATGACTATATAATATTTAGGTAATATAATTAAAATTTAAGAACTATTTCATTGTACTGAAATGTTGAAAGCTCATTTCTTTAAAAAAGACTTGAACAGCTGGCAGAAAATTTAGGGGGATAGTTCATGAATACCCCCAAGGCTTACATAATTCAAGAATAAAATATGTATTCGGCAATGTCTAAATGATATGGCTAGAAAGTGCCTTATGCCAAAGAAGATGGAGGCATATTACACATATTACACAATAGATCATTTCCTCTTTGTGGAAAAAAGTTTTTCACTGGAACTTCTTGGAAAAATGTCTCTTGGTTTTGCTCCTCACTCAGTGGCCACTATTGCTTCTCATTTTCCTATGCTGGGTTCTCCTCATCAGTGTCACTCTAACTGTAGAAAAACATGAGCACTCAGTTGTTGGAATCTTCTTTTTTTTCCTTACACTCATTTCTGTATTGGTATCATTGGATCTCATGGCTGTAAAACAATTTGTAAGCTAATAATCTTCAGATTGAAGCTCCAGCTCATACCTCTCTTCTGAACACCACTGTGCTGTATACTGCATGGTTTACTTACATTTGCTTTTGAATATGAAACCAACACCTCAAGTATAATAAGTCCAAAAGTGAACGTCTTGTCTTGCCTTTCCCCATACCTGCTCTCTTCAGGCTCTGCTGGCCCAGTTAACGACCACACATCCTTCGAAATACTCAGCATCAAAACTGAGAAGCCACTCTGAACTCTGGCTTTCCCTTACTCTCTGTATCTTTTTTTTTCCATTAAGTTTATTGGTACATTTTAGGTATATGATACGGTGACATTCATCATTGGGAATTTGTACCTGTACATGATGTATCTTGGTTCTTATTTTTCCCCATTCTCTTTCCTTCCCTTCCACCCCCTCCATCCTTCCCTATTTACAAAAGCTTTGTTTCCATGTTTTCCTTCTTTTCTAATTTTTTTCTTTCCCTTCTTTCCTTTTCCCCCACACCCCTTCCCTAGTTCCCCTTCCCAGATCAGCAAATCTTCTAGGCTCTTCAGAATCTTCCCACATAGGGCCATTTCCCACCACCTCTATGATTCCTACTGCCTCAGCCTGTTTCATTTTGCTAATAATACAATACTATATTCTGAATAAGTTATAAAGAAAAGAGATTTATTTTGGCTTGTGGTTCCAGTCCAGGTTGAGAGACCACATCTAGTAATGGTCTCCTTGCTGACAGAGTCCTGAGGTAGCAGCAGCATGGTGCATCACATGGTAACAGACAGAGAGCACACAGGGGCCTCGCTAAGATGGCTTTTGTAGCAAACCCATTCTAGAAATAACCCATGAATTCATTAATAACCTCAATGGCTTAACCTATTCATGAGGATAGAGCCTTAATTACCTCTTAAATTCTTACCTGGTCCTACCTCTTAGTAACTCTTAATAGGGTTTAAATCTCAACATTAGTTTCAGAGGGGGAAAAACCATATTCAAACCAGAGCATTTTCCTACCCCTTGGCAGAAACACCACAACCTCTTGCTTGGATTACTCCAAGTGTCTCCCAACAGGACTCCTGGCTTCCACCATTGTCTCTTTACTGTACTTTTTCAATCCAGCAGTGAATGTTCACTTCAAAGCGTTTCTCAAATACAACACATCTCAAATACTTCAAGGCCTCTCTAGGTCTTCAAAGGAGAAGCCCTCAGCTTACAAGGGCCTCGAGGCCATAGTACCAGTGGCTCCCATTGCCTGTCTAACGTCTCCTCCTACAATTCACTCTACCCACACACTGTGGCCTAGACACACCCACTCTGCATCAGGTGGTCAGTGAACTCTTCTCTCAGCTTGGAATGTTCATCCTCCACATTTCTATTGCTTGTTCCCTCATCTCCTTTGCTACGTTACCTCTTCAATGAAGCCCACTTTGGCCATCTCCATTAAAATTCTAATTTGGTACCCCTTTACCCTGAACTATGAATCCTCTTTACAATGACCACATTCTAGCATACTTATAATTCACTTATTTATTATGTTTATTTCTGGCCCCTTTGCTGCAAGTAAAATGCTGAAGGGCAGGGAATGTTTATCTATTGTGTTGGCTGACATGTAGAACGGGGTGACGGAGAAGGGATTTCAATGAAGTTATTAAAAAAACAAAAACAGGTACAAGAAAATATGAATACATGAAAAACAAATTGTGGAAGGCATTGTGTGCCAAGGGGAGGAGGATATGTTAAATTTACTGTGTAGAGGTAAAGGGGAAACCCAGGAAACATTTTTTTAAAAAATATGAAGTACTGTTATACTAGGCAGATAAATCTGCTAACAATTTAAAGAATAAAGCACAATGAGAGGCAAAGAGCACACTTGTTGGAATGCAGTAGCCCAGTACAGAAAGGATGAAGGCCTGGAAAGAACACTGACACTGGGAATGCAAGCCAGAGGCCCCAAGAACCACACATCTACCTAATTTAATTATTTTTGTAATGCAGGCAACAAGAAAGAGACAGAAATCAAATCGATTTCCTTGACTTTGACGATGAGGGGCACAGAGAGTAATGGCAAGAACTCAGGGATTCTGAGAGAAAGCTAATGGGACAGGAAGTGCAAAGCATTATTCTGGATGAAGTGCACGCAAGTGCAGGTGGGAAACCCAAATCAAGACTACAGAAGGCAACTGAAAAAGAGGCGCTGAGCTCAGGAATCAGTCACTCTGGAGAAGGACTGTGGAAGCTAAAGATGTGAAGAAGGAGATTCAGGGTCAGTGGGACCTTTGTGAAAGATCAGTGTGTATCAATATCAAGTAAATGTTTTTGATACTGAAATAACAAAAACTGCAGAAAACAATTAAATCTGAGTGCCCGAGTTTTATTAGACAACAGGCAAAAACAGTTCAAATGTAGACATTATATTTATATTTTTATTTCCCAACATTAACTTGAAGTGTAAAATAACATCTATGTGTGTGTGGTTCCCAGACACAGCCTTCAAACTGAGGTTCTGAGTATACAATTGAAAAATCCAAGATGTGAACTGATAGCTTTCTGACTTAGGAAGACAATATACCGGACTCTAGAGCAAAAAAGACATGACATAAAGCAAAGCCCTAATTAAAGTTCTTTGAATTAGGTCAAATTTCTGGCTCTAAAATTTGTGATCCTAATGGGATCCCAGGGAAATGTAAACAGTGAACAAAACTTGGTCTTTGGAATGACCAGAAGAGTCTTGTCACCTTCATCAGACTTTGGGGTATTCTACAATTTCCCAACTAGTAACTAGAGAATCCAGGAAATCATGTGCACATTAGATAAGAAGAATCAGCTCTGATCTTTTAAACCAAATAACCCACTGTTACGATTTTTATATATCTCTTCCATATTATTTCCTATGAATGGGTGCACATATCATGCCCAGATAGTTTTCAAATGCTTTATATGCTCCTGTATTTTCTCACTTATCCAAATAGTATAAGCAATGCCCTGTCGCTGAAACTCTTTTCATGAATCATTTAATGGTAATATATTCTGTATATATAGTAATTTGACTCATTATTCTCTACTGTTCTATATACTGACATTTTCCACAGAATGGCAATTTAAGTTTTCACATCTAAAATGAAGAGAGAGGCAAACATACATGGGTAGCATTGATTTCTTCACCTTCATACAAGAGCATAAAATGGGTTTTTTCTTAAGTGTTAGGAGGCTTTTGTTTTCCCACTGATTCCAGACCTCAAAACAGAGCAAGATGGGCTGAGGATTTACCTCAGTGGTTCCATTGCTTCCCTTGCAAGCGCAAGGACCCAAGTTCAATCCCTGGTAATAACAAAAAAAAAAAACCAGAGCAAGAAAGTCTTAAAAACTCTGCCAGGAAGAGCTAGAAAGAATGAATAAGCATCCACAAACCCGTCCTTTGCCAATTTCAGACATATTTTTTAAACATTCACTCTAGTTTGCTCTTCAACACGAAGACTGGTCCCAAAGCACAATACCACTAAAGTTAAAACGAACAAACAAAACAAAACCATGGGCTTAGTGACAGCACCGTGACACTAAGTTGCACATTTCTTACCATTTTTTTAAATTAAATTCTTTTATTGGTACATTGTAGGTATACAACACAATTACATTTCTCCTTGGGAATTGTACCTTTACATAATGCATCTTGGTTCTTATTTTTTCCCCATTCCTAGCCCTCCCTTCACCCCCTCCACCC
>NW_004624735.1:3093642-3141068 GCF_000247695.1 Heterocephalus glaber | reverse complement strand
AGTTCCTCTCTAAATGTCTTGTAGAATTCAGCACTGAAGCCATCAGGCCCCAGGCTTTTCTTAGGTGATAAGTTTTTAATTCCATTTTCAATTTCATTGGTTGATATTGGGTTGTTCAGAATTTTTAGGTCTTCTTCGTTCAACTTTTTACCATTTTAAAATATAAAACAAAGTAAAAGGTATTACTATGTTTTTTTCCTGTCCCCCAAGAATCCATGTGCTGAAATCAATTCCCGCTGTGAAGTATTAGGAGGGCAAAAATGTAACCTGACTATGGTGTTTAAAGCTGGGATCCCTAGAAGGTGCTGAGGGTAAATGGTCCTGAGGGTGGAGTCCCTGGGACTGAATACTGGTGGCTTTATAGAAGGGCCTGAGACTGAAAGATGCACACATACACATGCTCCCTGTTTACTGCTACACAATGCCCAGCACTACCTCAGGACTCTGCCAATGGGAAGACTATCACTGCATGTGGCCTTCATCCTTGACTCCAGAACCATGAGACAAAATAACTCTTTCTTCCTTTATACGTTACCCAGTCTCAGGAACTTTGTTATTGGAACAGAAAATTGATAATACAGGCATTCTTTACATTCTACACTTTGTACATTTTACTATGAATTTTCTCACCTATTTTTGAAAATAACTATGACTTTGGCTGTGTAGACAGCAATATCTTTTTACATTTGATAAAGATTGATTCATACAGTCTAGAGAATCTTTTTTTGGTACCAGGGATCAAACTCAGGACCTTGCAAGGCAGGTGCGGCACCACCGAGCTAAATCCCTGGCCCTAGAGAATCTTTCTTAAGGATTATAGACACAGAAATAAGTGGGGCCAAGACTCAAAAGCAGGCCTTTCCCACTCTTTTCCCCATTCTCTCCATTGTATGCTTTCAGAGGGATAAATGCTCAGCTACTGGAAATGCTCAAGTCAGAAATATTGTCCAGAAACCTCGCCTCAAATTTCTTTGACGTACAGGAGTCCTATGCCCATTTCAGAAAGGCAAACTCTGGCCCACGGCTGGCTTGGTCAGTGTTTCTGAATCCATTCCAGGGGAAGAAAAGAGCTCCCTGGGACTGACCAGCTGGTCTCCTCCTCCAGAGGACGGACCTTCGCGGAGCACTGGGGTGAGACGCCGGAGACGGCACTTGCCCTCTCCCAACCTCATTCTTCCCATTTCTTGTCTAGACTGATGCCTTTGTAAGCTCAGACAGGCCAGGATCGTTGTCCAATTCCCAAGCCAAGGCTTTAGTTAATTGCTGCAAATCTGCTAGTACTCACTGTGGTATGCAGATGAGTGTACCTTATTGTTACATTACTTCATTAAATAGCAGCTAAGTGACTACTGTTTCACTGTAGTAAACACAGGGAACCTCGAAGGGACCAAATGAAGATTCTGTTCTTAAAGAATAAAGATATAAATAGAAATTTTGCTTATAGGCTCAGCAAAGAAAAATAAAGCAGAGTAAATGCTGAAGGGCTGAAGGGAGGTGGGTGGCCATGGCCGTCCAAGGCAGAATGGTCAGGTCTGTTTTCCTTTTGATGGCATTACAAATGCAAACAGTGCGTCGAAGCTATGAAGTGGAGGTATCATTGGTTAGTAGGAGGCTACCATGCATTCGTTTTAAGCTGAGTTTAAAAATACTGATAAATAATACTAAAGTGATGCATACATGTAAAATAAATTAAGAAAATAATACTCAGTAACACACATGCAGGGATGGGGGTGGGGAAATCTGTGTGACATCATCTGCATTGTTCTCTCACCTAGAGACACCTGGAGCCACTGCCCACTGTCAGCTTGTCAGGTTTAAGAAAGAACAGAGTCCACAATCAGCAGCTCCGTCCCTTACACCAAACTCTTTTACTCTCCCCACCAAGAACTCAGAAACAGAAGCCCTTACTACGAAAAAATAAAAAACGGGATGTCATTGACACCATTCTTTTTCTACCTGCCCACATTCTACATTATGCATATTAATGGATATTGTCCATGGGGATGATGGAAAGACGGAAACCAAGGAGTGCTAATTTTGTGTCCTGAATTCAAAGAGGTCATTGGTCTAATATTTTAGTCATTCATAATCTCACTTAGAGTTTTATCCATCTATATTTCCCATCCTACCTTTGTGACAAGTTCTGTACCCATGGCACTGCAATGTTTAAAATATGGGTTAGAGAGAGAGAGAACAAGAGACCTCATTTTTCTTTCCTACAGTTTAATGGGAGTGGTGGTGGCATGGCAATTAAGCATCTTGGTTGCTATAGATATTGCTAGTGTTAAGAACAGATAGAAGACAGATAAAGCAACTGAAAGACTGTGCCACTGTGTCTGCTTCTCACAATAAAACAACATCAGCACCACAACTAAGTTATGCACACGACTACACACCTGCATTATAAGTGACACTGTGTAGCTGGTGTGTCTTTGTTCTCCCTAAAGGTTGCTCAATATTTCCACCATATATCCTGGTTTGTGTGTAATTTTTTATTACATTTTTTATGTAGAATTATATCTAAACTGTAAGCAGACAGGTGGAGTAGAGGTGTTGGTTGTGGCATTCTCTGCTTTGTTTTGATAGGGAAAAGAATGCTGAAGAAAGAAATCAATTCCAAAAGCAAAAGTAAAGGGAATTGTGAAAAGTCACCTCATTTTACTGCATCCTCTGCTCCAGGGACCATGAATCTCTCCACAGTTCCAGAGCAGTGAAGAGACTCCTGCCTGTTTTTCCCAGACTCCCCCGTTTCTCTTCACGTGACCTCCAATTTAACCAAATGTTGGCAGATGAGCCTCAGAGCCCATAAAGGAACTGGAATTTCATTCAAGGTCCAGCAAGAAGTCAGGGGAGCTGTGAGCATGGGAGTTATGTGTCTGAAGTCACACTCCAAAAGTTTTTGGGCTGTTGAGATGTAGGCCAAGAAACTACTCAGAAATCTATGGCAACAGTGGGTAGGAATGTCACCAACCAGCATAGTAAGAAGAGCACAGGTAAGCAGTCACCTTCATGACATACTTTGGAGCTATTACCAGTCTTCTTAATGAAATGGACATAGGGATGATAAGACAGGGGACTCCTGCATTCTCTACAATGCAAATGGGAGTCTGGCGAAGGCTGTCGGGAGAAGCAGACGGGAGAGTGGTCATCAAAATTCAATCTGGGATATATTCTGTATGAAGTACTTATCAGTCCCTCTGGGGTGATGCCACATGAGTAGCTGGACATTTGTGTGGGGCTCAGCAGAGAGGAGGAAACACACCTGGGAGTGTGAAGGCATCTTCCAAGTCCCTCTCGTTATTTTCTCACCCTTAAATTTTAAAATCCTTTTCTGTCTAACATTATCCTTGCTCTTGGCACCTGCTAAGACCCCTGCTGAGGCATCACTGTGATCCTGGTTCCTCCTTTTTCACCTGTGCAACCCAGGCCAAAAGACTTCTCCCCTCTATAGTTCCAGTCTATGATCTCATTTCTGAGGTTTGATTAAAAGTATTTAGCACAATACCTAGAAATTTTAAAAGTTACTGTCAGCATTGAGTCGTTGCTGGGTGAAACATAAGTTTACAGAAATTATGTCTTGTCTGTGTGTTTGCTGACACTTCCACATGAGCCTATTCAGAAGCTCTTTGACATTTATCTCTCATAGACTCTCATCAAACATGTTAGAGGTTAACCCTAAGTTTACAATTCAAAAAACTAGTGGAGAGATATTTATTTCATATCTATCCTAAGGCAAACATCCAGAAAGCTATGAGACAGGCCTAAAAGCTTTATCTAAATGTTTTGTCCATCATTGGTCTGGTCTGGTTCTCAAACAGTCACTCCACTCCTTGAGGTCAGAGCTGCAGATATGGACAGGAAAGACTTCACTGAAAGGAAGACAGTTAGAAGGCTGCCTCCAGCAGCCAGTGCCTCCAGACCACACATCCTCTTAAAGAAGGCTCTGTAACTGATGCTGCCCACCTCACCTTCTACCATAACTAAGACAGCAAGTCAAAAACAGCATTTGACCCAGGGGAGAGGGAAAATGCCAGAGACCAACACCATCCTTGAGGCTTTCTAGAATCCAGGGTCGTGTTCTTCATCCTATCTCAGTTTGACTCACCAAGGTAGGTCCTCCAGGAGACAGAACAACTCTGGAGGTGCACCCTCATCCGCACTATAAATGGCCAATGATTTAGAGAATGCGATCTTCCCTATCTTGATCAGCAAAGAGGACCGGAGATGTGAAACACTCAATAGTATTCATTTAATGCTGCTCCCACCCTCAGGCATGGTGATGAGAAAAGCAGCCAGCAACAAGGTGGCCTGGAGTAGGATGCAGCTCCACACAAGTTCAAGCTAGGCTGTCAGCAGCTGTGCTGCTTCAACCTTGTGAGCTGCAGGCTCTATGATCCTGGAGGTGTCAGAGGTGACAAAGAGACACGATGCAGTGTTCAAGATGTACCACAGTTTACACCAAGCCTCGAGCAGAAAACACAATGCCAGCTTCTAGGATTCTAGAGCAAGGACTTGCCTTCTTCAACAGAGGACCTTGCACATGTCATTAAAAAAAAAAATAGCTCCTGGCTATTACATCCAGCCTAAGATAGAGGGCCCAGTTACCAAGCAACCCTATTATCTGTGTCTCCTCAGTAGCCCACCCTGAGCTGGGTCCTTGAAAAGTGATCTTAGTTGAGTTATAAGAGCACAGGCAAGCTACATGATTCAGGCTGAAGGATTCTTCAAGGGAAAAAATACCTCCAGGTTTTTTATAAGGTGGAACAGGAATATTTGTGTATAGGAGGAGGTGCGTGTGTGTGTGTGTGTGTGTGTGAGAGAGAGAGAGAGAGAGAGTTTTATTTGAACTGCTCTGGGCACTCAATTATGACTGTGAGAAACATGTGTGTTGCAACCACCCTGGCCTGAGCAGGCGCTCAGACTCTCGGGAGGGAAAGACTGGATCCCAACCCGGGGGAGCCACCAAGAAGACTGGCTGAGGGTTAGAGAAATTCAGAATGGAGAAGCGGCTGCCCCAGGGTCAACTGCTGAGATGGCAGCTGAGTTTCCTCCAGATCACTTCCCTCTTGGAAGTTTCTGCCCAGAAAGAGAGGCCACCGGGACCCAGAAAGTGCTGCCCATAACCATGGGTGCACAACAAAGTGAGCTACCCAGCTTCCCTTGAAGAAAGAGCTTTCTTAGAGCCACAAGAGTGTGATCTGCTGACAGCCCCACTGTGCTCTCCTCTGAGTACACCTCAGCCCTCTAGCCAATGCCAGACTCTTACTCGGCAGTCACAGCTAAGGACAGCGCTGCAGGGAACCCAGGCGTGCCATTCCTGCCGGACACGGGGTCTCCTAGTGGGTGGTCCTTGCCACAAGTTCCTGTTGATTAGCTATGAGATGTGTTGCAGAGGCTCTTCCCTTCTGTCTTGCTTCTCACCCTCGTGTCTTTTATAGGCCTTAACCCTCAAAAATCTTCTTGTTGTCCTAACACTGCCCCTGTTTCACAAGACAACCATAGTATAGAGTCCACCTCCAGATTGCATACACAGTGTAGTAAGCTACTGGATGGACAGCAATGTGGCTTGGAGAATGTGCCACCTTTTAATGGTCCGATGAGCTGAGTCCTTTGGATGTATGAACAATTTCCTCACCTTCCTATAGGGCATGTAACATCTGATGGGTATCACAGCCTCTGTTCTATGAAGGAATTACTGCACCTAGTTCCTTTAGAGCTATTAATGGCACTGTCTCATACTCAGATTAACAAGAAGTAACTCCTAGTCTTAATTTTGTATGCATCACCCAGCTTCTCTTCTCTCTTTGCCTATAACATTTGTATTCATGTACTAAAAATACCTGTGACTTAAAATCTTCAAGCCATCACAGTCATTGTGCTTTCCATCATTTTCCAGACCACTTTTCCCTCAACTCCACAGCACCAGCTAGCACCTTCACAGTCCGGCATTCATTCACCTATCTCTGTGCAAGTTAGCACCTCCCACACAAAGAGACTGAAGAGGCCCTCCCTCCTTATCTGCAGACCAGCAGGAATCAGTATATCCATCTGAGTAGTAGCTCTAGGAGCGCATTCTATTCAGACCAAGGCAGAGGAGGTAAATGCTACAGACTTTAGTTTTTGAAGGATAGTGGAGCCAAGCAGGAGGGATATGGATACTGGCCTCTGCTGAAGATGGCATGGCTTTAAACCACTCTTCATAATGCCCTAAATGCTCACAGGGACACTTGAATTTGAAGACATATCAGCTTTCTTCTTTCACATATAGCCAGTGCTCTGATGTACAGGTAAAATAAAATGAGGCAGTCAAATGGGGTTTGATTTTGTTATATTCTATTTCCGCCCTTATATAGAAACAAAACAGGCTATTCAATAAGGGAATTCAATAAGGCTTTGCCATATTTCCATGGTGATCCTCTCTTCTGATGTGGTATTAAAGAAGCTATTTATTAAGAGCCTTCATTTCAAAGACAATGCATTTTAAATTAGGCAAGTAGGACCACCCCTCACTGACACACTAACCTCAAGCGATAAGTGACATCACCAGCACATCAGATATCCACGTGGGGAGTCCTTCACCTTTCCAAAGCTCTGCTCAGGTGTCTCACCTTCAAGGAGGCCACCCAGGTTATTTCCGCTGAAAACAACTCCACCTATTTCCTTAACCTGTTTTTTGTTTGGTTTTCTGATAATAGCACTTATCATCTTCTGGTATTCTCTTTAATTTGCTTATTATTATTGTATTGTCACCTTTTCTCTTAGAAATGTAAGCTTCCAATTAACAGGAAGCCATAACCTTTTACTTGTTTTGCCTCAATACTAAAAGCCCAGAATAGTAGCCAGATTAGGGTAATGCTAATAAATGCTTGTTGAAGATATATATATATATTATAGATAACTGCAATTTAGCTATATTCCTAGCAAGCAAATTTAAATTTAAAACTTTTTATTGAAAAATATTTCCCTTCTTTTCTTGGTGATATGCATCCCCATTACTTGTGCCTTTTGTTATATGTCCTCAAGTGAAAGAAGATTAAATCTTCCCTATAAAAGTTATTACATGTAATACTAAAGCTTAACATCACCCCAAGACCTAATTTCTAAGAGAAGTCTAGTGTGTAGTCTTCTAGAATCTTCTCTACTTATTTATCTAGACATAAAAGGGCCCATTAAGCATGACCATGGTGTTTCGTGATTTTTAGGTAAATAGTATCATCATGTGCATATTCTACTACTTAAATGTTTTGTTGAAGTAGTATATGTATCTTAGATAACATAGGTCAAACTTATTTTTTACTTATTTTTCTATTTTGTGGTGCTGGGGATGTCATACATGCCAGGTGAGTTCTCTAGCACTGAGCTACACCCCTAGGCCACAGGTCAGCTTTAAATTGCCAATTGTGATGAGACCAACATTCATTTAGTCATTCTCTTCATAATGAATGTTGAGGGTGTTAGAGCATCACTGAATATCCAAGTAGCTCTTGAGAGTAAATAGCAGGTAGAATTTCCAGGCAATAGGATAAACATATTTAAATCTTAATAATCACTGCCAAAATGTCATCCAGAGACTTGTGTCGATATAGACTCTTCTCAGCAGCACAAGAACATTATGCCAGATCCATATCTCTACCCCTGACACTAACAAACTATAAATTTTGTCAAAGTTTTTATAATTTGTGTAAAACTGACAGTTTTATAATACTGAGCCTTCCCATGAACACGACATAACTTCACATTCATTTAAGTCTTATTTTATGGACTTCATTGATTTTTTATAGCTTTCTCCATCAAGACCATGGTTATTTTGACTAGATGTTATTGTAGGCACTTTATAGTTAGGATTTTTTTTTTTTGGTACCGAGGGTCAAACTCGGGTCTTTGTGCTTGTGCAGCAGGCAGCAAAACCACTGAGCTAAATCCCAGGTCCTATAGGCACTTTATAGTTACTGCTACTATGTTGAAGTTAGTCTTCTTTCCCTAGTCCATTTCCTAAGTCCTTATTACATATGGATAGAAAAGCTAATCAGTTTTGCTCTGCTGATATCTTCTTTTCAGAATTTGTTCTTCATTTCTATTTGGCATTCTAGTGGCCACTCAGAATACTTTTTCAGAGTTTGCAAGGAATTCATACAACTAATAAGCACACGTGTGCGTGCACACACACACACACACACATCTCAATTTTGAAAAAAGTAAGCCCCAGTTATAGCAGTCAGTTCATTGAGAAAGACATCCAAATACCTGAAAACTAAAATGCTCAAATTCATTAATAACCGGGGGAGTGCTAACTGAAACCACCATCAGATATCAAATTGGCAAACATAAAAAAATTATCACAACACAAATACTGATGAGGAAACAAAAAGAATCTTGAACACTGCTCTAAATTAAAACAAAACCAGCCTGGAATCTCCTGGAAAAGTGAGAGATGCATACACTTAATGACCCATCTCTTTAGCTATTCAGGAAAATGCTTAAAGCCACTCTAGACTGTGCACAGGAACAAGCACAAGGATGCTCATGCTGTATTGTTTATATTAGTGGAAATAAATAAATGCTCATCAGCAGGAGCATAATGGCATGGATTTGTGGAATATAATTAAAATACTTGCCTAACTTATCTTGTGGCATCATATTTCGATTTAATTAACATAATGTGGAAAGAGAAATTTCAAGTTGCAGAAAGACCTTTTAGTATGCCACCAGCAACACAAATTTCCAAAGTCACACAAAAGCAGTGCCATGTATTGTTTATGTGTATCGTACCTGTGGAAAAAAAATAAAAACCTGGATAGAAAGAGTCCACTGCACATCAGGGTGAGGATCAGCTCTGAGGTCAGTGGAAAGCCCAGAGGAGCTGTGACCTGGGCATGATCATGTCAATCTCTTAAAAAAACAAAGGTCTGAACAATTTAGCAAAAAATATTTTTTCTATCTGGGTAGTGTGAATTAAATTTTAACTCCTTTTATCTATACCTTTGTGTCATTGAGATATTTGGACGATGAAAATCAGAAAGAATTTTAAACGACCTTATAAAATTAATGACTAAATAATATCTAGACAAGTGCTAATGGTGTGCAAACAAGTAACACAACGTTTTTGTTGGTTTGTCTGTTTTGCTGCTTTGGGCTGATGTGAGTGGGAATGAACTGCAAACATTGAAAGAAGAGTCCCATTGTCTCCTGGTAGGACTTTTCTTTTTTTTTTTTTTTTTTTTTTTTTTTTCGAACTCCAGACCTTGTGTTTGTATGTCAGGAACCACAAAGTGATGCCAATACAAATCAACAGGTATATAACTTTCGAGTTTCACAATTCCTATCAGGAACAGTGGTCAAAAATAAAGCTTTACAACATGGAAGTTCCTTTAAAATCTAAAATTAGAACTCTCATATGATCTAGCAATTCCCCTCCTGGGTGTTTATACAAAAGAGATAAAATCATGATATTAAGGACATGCCTACACTCCTATGTTCATTGCAAGACCACTGGCAATAGCCAAGATTTGAAATCCACCAAAATGTCCGTGAGCAGGTAAAGGGGTAAGGAAAATGTCATATGCATACCAAATGGAATATTATTCAGCCATTTAAAAGACTTAAACCCTGTCATTTGCAGCAACATGGCTGGAAGTGGAGGTCATTATGTTAGTAAAATAAGCCAGGTACAGAAAGACTAATAGTACATATTCTCATTCATTTGTAGAAACTAAAAGCCGATCTAACAGAAGAATGAGATGGAATAGAGGTGAGGAGAGACTGGGAAGGGCGAGGTGGGGGTAGGAGTGGAGAAAGGTTGGATAAAGGGCATCAAAACACAGAGAAGAGGGAGTAATTCTGGTTTCCTATGGCACAGTAGGCTAATTACTGACTACAAAAACCTATATTTCAAAATGTCTAGACAAGCTCAAAATTCCCAGCACATACAAATGATTATTGTCTGAAGAAATGGAAGTGCTTGTCATGTTGGTTTGATTATCACCTATTACATGCACATATTGAATTACCATACTGTACCCCATAAAGATGTAAAAATACTGCACCTCAATACAAATGAAAAGGAAAAGTTTTAAATAGCTAAATCAACAAAATTTGCTAATATTTTAGTTTTACAGAAAACTCACTATAGGATTTATACAGTAAAAAAGGTAGTTCCTCCTGATGCTGTCGCAAAACTCGAAATACATCATTTGAATTACCGTTATATAGAACTAGTGATTTCTTTCTAAGTCTTCACCCACTACACAGAATTATCTCTATCACTTCCTCAGTAATTAGGTGAGAGCCATATTTTTAAAAAGTTCTTAAACTAGACACATTGCTTTTGTTCCCAGCCTCCTGCCTGTCCCCTCCCACCCAGATGGCAACTGGAAGACCAAACATTTGTACAACACAAGGCTGCTTTCCTGGCGCTCTTGATTGGATCACAAGTGAGCAACTAACAAAGTTGGGTCAATCAGAGTTGCTCTCTGAAATGTTTCTGTAATGCGGAAAAGCTATTCTATAATGAGACAGAAGCATGCAGCCAATAGAAGGGGTGGGGCTGATGGAGAGGAAGTCTGGCAACCTGTGAGCATCTTTCTCCAGTTTCTCCTGTGCTCTTCATCCTTTCTGTGGCTTGGCTGTCTGTGTGATATTCAGATACACTTTTAGTATAGATACCTCCTTTTTTATTTATTTAAATTCCAATTAGATTCTTGAAACTTGCAACAAAGTTTCAAATTGCGTATTCTTATTGGCTGTCATTTATCAAATGCACAATAAATTAAAATGAAATTATAAAAATTTTGACGCTAATATTTGATCAAGTTTGTTTTACATCAAAACACTTCTAATGAAATAACGCCTTCAGTTATGCAATGAAGAATAAATTAGACATAATAGGGTTATTTCCTGGTGCACTCTTTTCGACAAAACATCACTCAACCTATTGTCTTCTCTCTAAGATTACTTTTCCTGCTGGTCCTGAGAGACAGTTCAGTATGATTACAAAGCTGTCTTGCTCCTTCACCTGAAGGCATTTCTTTCCCATAGAGTAAATCAAATAAAGTGCTAACTGTTTTGATATCCATATCATCAGAATCTGCTTTGTCAGCTAAATTTAGTTAAAAATCAAATAATAAGCATACATAGTGAAGCTGCAAAGAATTTAATTTACCTGGATTCAAGAATTTACAATAAAGCAATACTAATAGCTATAGTCTGTGACTTGCTTTGCTATTGAATAGTTTGAAAATATCACATCAACTATTGCCACCAAAGGAATTGGTAGCTAGCTATTGCTAATCAATCAATTGATTCACTGAGTACTGAGTCAGCACTGGGACTTGCTCCAGGGGTTCAAGAGCAGCAAACAGGTTGCCCCAGAATCAGGCCTGTAAAGGGCCCAGGACCAAGAAACGAGGTCCAATTCCACAGAATGGCTATGCTGCAGAAACTCTGTGAACAAGAAGGGAAAGAGGCAGTGGATATCAACACAAGGAGTCCAGACTAAAGAATTTTTTAAATCAAAATAAGGTAGGAGGGCCAACAGACTAAGACTCTTGACTCTCACCTTTAACCATAGATGTGATCCTTTTTATTTGAAAGTCAAAGAAAATTAATTTCAAGTAGGTGTATCATCATTAAAATCTAAGTTTACATGTCACCAGGCAGAGTAGGAGTTAAGAAACAATCTCTCCCCTGGAGGAGCCAACTACTGTGTTCACAAAGAGACAAGCTTAACAAGTGTTACTGATTTATTGAGTGGGTTCCACTTGCTGAGATATAAACCTGGAAGAATTTCTTTTCTCAGGCTTCTGTCTCCCATTGGGCTGCCCTGGTTTCTGTCTTTCCCACAGGATAAGGTATTCTGTGGCCTGGTGAAAGTCAGAAAAAGCCAAATCAAGCTCAATAACCAAGTTGCAGTAGAGTACGGTCCTGTTTGCATTTAAGAGTTAATCTCAAGTGTCAAAGCTCTCTGCCTCCCACCCAAAAGCTTCTTGAACATTTCTCCCTAAAGGCTATTGGTTAAAGTGTAGGATTTCCTCTTGCACATCTCTCTCTCCAGCCTCTTTTAGATGCTAGCTGGGCTCACTTTTCTAGGCAAAGAATAAAATGGAGATGGGAAAATATGACTTTTGCTAGGCAAAAAGTGCAAGGTGCTCCAGTTCTTCTAAATGTAATTAGTTGTCTGAGGGATTGGTAACCTTGGGAAGGTGTCCAACATGCCAAGGGCACATGTCCAGCTAGGACATAAGATCTCATCTACCCTCCACGCTTCACAGCTTAAAGCCAACTTGATGGCCCTTGGTTGTTAGGGGACAATGTATCCTAGCTTCTGCCACAAACAATATGCCCTGATGAGAAAATCATGTAGCTGGAGTGAAGATGGCTCTGGATGATATGTGGGCTCCTTTGAGCTGGTTTCTCTCATGAAGCCTTGGGGAGAAGCAGGATGAGCTTTATAAGGTCTTTAGTGCTTGTGGGTTTCACATTTATTATAGTCTGAAATTACAGGATAGTAGGAAAAATTTTACTAGCAATCAATTATAGATTGACGGATGAACAGACAGAATACAGGGCACAGGTAAGCTGTATGATCTTACTGTATAATAGAGGATGAGTGGATGGATATGTGGACAGATGATAGAATGACTGCCTAGACATCTCGAATGTATAGCATAGGTAATAAGAATTCTGTGGACAGGTGCTGGGGTGTAACTCAGTGGTAGAGCATGTGCTTAGTATGCAGGATGCCCTGGGTTCAATCTGAAGCACCACAAAAAATAAAAATAAAAAAGAATTCAGAATTAGAGCAAAAGGAATTCTTTCTTTTTATTACTTAAATTATTTTATTGGTACATTTTAGGTATACAGTACATTTACATTTCTCGTTGGGAACTTGTACCTTTATATGATGCATCTTGGTTCTTATTTTTTCCCCATTCTATAGCTATAAAAGGTACTTTGAAGAATGGATTATACAGAAAAGGATAAAAACTTTCCAGATGAAAGGAACCACATAGGCAAATACGTGGAGAAAGGAACAAATAATGAGGAATGACTTTAGAAGTTCTGATTATACCCTTATAGGGTAAGAGGTAAACCATGCAATTTACCCAACAGGCTTTCTGTGGAATGGTTAAAACAAGAGCCATTTCTGTGCTCACCTTATGTTACATATTGTACTATGTGCCTGGCCAAAAAAAAAAATCATTTCAATGAATCCTTATAGTAACTTTGTATGGTGCCTATAAACAATGCTCTTTAAGGGGGGGAAAGTAATCAATACTTTTTAACAATTATATCAGACATAGAAAAAAAGATCTGATGTGTATTATCTCATTTAATCCAGGTAAGAGTTAACAAAGGAAGTCCTATTTCTATGGCATTAATTATAGAAATTATATGTTCTTTTAATAAATAAAACTGATACATGGCAAAACTGTGCTTAAACCTTTTGGCTCTCCGAGCAGCACCATGGCGGTGGGCAAGAACAAGCGCCTTACAAAAGGCAGCAAAAAGGGAGCCAAGAAGAAAGTGGTTGATCAATTTTCTAAAAAAGACTGGTATGACGTGAAGGCTCTGGCTATGCTCAACATAAGAAATATTGGAAAAACACTAGTCACCAGAACTCAAGGAACCAAAATTGCAACTGATGGGCTCAAAGGTCATGTATTTCAAGTGAGCCTTGCTGATCTGCAGAACGATGAAGTTGCCTTTAGAAAATTCAAGCTAATTATTGAAGATGTTCAGGGCAAAAACTGCCTGACTAACTTCCATGGTATGGATCTCACCCATGACAAAATGTGTTTCATGGTCAAGAAATGGCAGACCATGATCGAAACTCATGTTGCAAGACTACTGATGGTTATTTGCTTTGTTTGCTCTGTATTGGTTTTACTAAAAAACCGAACAAGCAGATATGGAAAACCTCTTATCCTCAGCACCAACAGGTCCGGCAAATCCGGAAGAAGATGATGGAAATCATGACCCGAGAGGTGCAGACAAATGATTTGAAAGAAGTGGTAAATAAGTTGAATCCAGACAGCACTGGGAAAAACATAGAAAAGGCTTGCCAGTCTCTTTATCCTCTTCATGATGTCTTTGTCAGAAAAGTAAAAATGCTGAAGCAGCCCAAGTCTGAATTGGGAAAACTCATGGAGCTTCATGGTGAAGGGAGCAGCTCTGGAAGAGCTACTGGAGATGAGACTGGAGCTAAAGCTGAACGAGCTGATGGATATGAACCACCAGTCCAAGAGTCTGTTTAAAATCCAGATTTTTAATAGTGATAAATAAAATCCTATTTGTGATGAAAAAAACCAAAAAACTGTGCTTAAAGCCTAGACATGTATGGTCAAAAAGGCCAGTCAAGACCTCCTTTGTAAAACCACTGGAAAATAAGTTTGGAAAATTAAGCTGGCTTTCTCTTAAGTTTTAAAAGCCAGTGGCTGGAGGAATTAATTTTTAAGAACCAAAAGAGATTTTAAAGAGAGCAGTTGCCAGAACTAATGTTGCTTTATGAAGATCATCCAACCTGCAATGTTCAGAGCACACTGAGTCAAAGAAACATGAGGAGGGAGAGAAGTACTCAGGAGATGATCACAATAGCACAAATCCCAGTGGTGGAGGGGAAGTGCAGAGAGAAAGAAAAAGGAAAATACAGTTAAGAACAGTACCAAAAAATCACTGAAACACTTCATGGTCAATTTGAAGTAGTTCCAGCTCTGAGTAACTGAGAAGATGATGGCACCATTGACAGAAATTGGAACGACCTGAAGAGATCACTTGAAAGGGAAGTAGTTTATTATTCCCTACTAAAGAATCTGTAAGTGCCTGATTCCAGGCTGCTTAAAATTGAACAGAAATGAATATGTTTGTACTGGATCTAATCTAAGAATGGTCAATTTCTGGTATTACTGTACCCAAGAATGATATATTTGCTATAATTTTTATGCATGCTGAATGCTTAACGAGAACAAGGCATCTGTGTATTGTTATCATTATTTCCACATAGTACTAATGAATTAATGACCATGTAATTTTCAAAAACGAAATAGAGGACAGAGAATAATTTGCTTATGCTTTAAGTTTAGAGTGACTCTTCTGTCTTCGGTGTCTTTACCCTAACATTCAAATGTAAAATTCTTTTTTTATACTCCCCTATTATATAAAATTCTTTTTTTTATATATTTCCCCATTCCCAAATACCATCAGCTAGGAAACTTTACTCAGACTCTCTTCAGACAATATTCTGAGCCTTTTTCTGCTCTTACTTATCTTTATTTTGGAAAAACTGTAGATCCAAAAGAAAAATACCATGCAATCCCCTCAACTTCCTAAGTAAATTAAATGTGGACAACTAGGGACTGACCACATAATGCTTTGTTGAAAGTCCCAACACACGTTAACTTTCTCCCTAAAGCTCCTTTTCAATATACTATAACTGCTTCTGAAATCGCTACATAGAATACCTACTCCTTGTGTCAAGAAACATTAGGTCAAGTCCTAATCTGGCTTCAAATCTTCATCCTTAGTGACCTGGGGTCATATGTATAAAAATACAAAGCACAGGCAAAAATTCAAACACTCCCATGCCTCTCAAAATACAATAAACACATTTCCCACTATTTGTACTTCCAATAGTACATTACAAATTTTTTTTAAAAGGCTAAACTTCTATTGGCAAGCCCCCATATTACTATCCAGTCCTGTTTCCATGTTGGTGGTAACTGGATTCAGTGATAGCAGTAGGAAAAAGGGAATTTACAAGAACTGGAAATGAGAAAATTTACCACAGACAGAGGCACAGAATGCTAAAATCAAGACTTCCTTGGCAACTTTAGGTGCCACCATGCAGGAATCATTTACTGGTGTGACCTTTGGTTTATTGTGTGAAAGCTTATGTGCTTGGGGGGACCACAGGATTCAGATTTGCAGAAATGAAAAATGCATAGTAATGAAGCCCCTTCTGTGTTAAAACAGCCATTATCTAACTATATACTTAGCTAGGTGAGGCTGGAGGCATATTACAAATCAATAACAAAAAGCAAAGTCAAAAGCACTTCTCTTGGCCCCAAAACAATGCATAAAGGTGTATATTTATTTTAAAGACAGAAAGTGACAATCACGGGAAATTCATGGGAGGGATTTCTGAAAAGCAATTTAAAGGCCCAGAAGCTATAGGGAGTGAACAATTTCATAAATTCTGAAAAAGAATCATTGCAAATCCCCCACTGAGACCATTATATGTGTCAGAACTCTGGAAATTTTGAGGAAAGTGATTTAACGCCTGAGATGGTGACTGCCAAGAACGAGTATGTCACAATTTCTCATAGGGGCAGGGAAACCATCACAAAGCCAATGGAAAGCCTGAAAACAGTACACTGGCCCAGGCCAAGGCCAAGTAGCATTTCTTGGGAAGCCACCGAGGTAGTGCTCAAAGGAAACCATCCACCTTGCCAAAGGTTGCTACTGAGGAGGGAGTCCCATAGTCTCCATTTGGGCTTGGCTTTACAGTGGCTTGGTACACAATTGCTTGCAAACTTTTGCAGTCATTATAACTCAAAGGCAATAATGGGCACACACACAAAAAATGATACTTCTACTATACTGTCTGCAAATATCAAAGCAATAAACTACTGGTGGATTTCACCCTGCACTTACTCCCAAGCATCTCATGAACATATTCTGAGCACAGTCATCTTTGGGAAGCCGCATGTGCCCAGACTCATGGGGTACCCTGCTTGGGTGGAGGTGAAGTTGGATGCAGTAAGGTATTTTCAGTTCTCTCTATTTCTTGGCTGGCTTCATATAATAAGACTGGTCAGCTTTGATATTCCTTGAATTCGGTCGAGCCATCTCCACTTACCAACAAAGCCTGTGTGTAGAATCTACTTAGCCTTGTTCTGCCTCCCTCTGAGGTAGGACACAGTGGGAAATGGGCCACAGAGATTTTTTTAAAGTGTCTTCTTCTTGTGATCTAGAGTAGCAACCTGAGTTTCCAACATCTCTCATTACACTGATATCCCCAGCAACTTGCTGGTTCCGTTGTAGAGCATCACTGATATTTTCCAGGCAGCATTTTTCTCCATATTGTTTTAGACACCGTGCCATTATAATCACTTGCAATTGACCAGTAATTGCTGCAGAAGCAGGCCTCCCTCTGCCAGTGCCACCCAGTTGCTGGACTACACCCAGCTGAGTGTAGTAAGTTCCAGAATCCAATCAAAGCGAAACCCCATCAGTATCCAGGTTTCTCATTATGAAGTTGAGCCAACACTTGCTTCCATGCAATCTCTCCCTCCTACGGGGCACACACAAAGGCACTCTGTTTTAGCTGTGACTAAGGTCTCTGCAGTGCCTCCGTAGGAAAACTGAAATGGATACTCAGCCATGGTCATTAATTCATGCTCACAGATCTTATTTTTGCTATGGACATAGGTGTCCATATGCCATCTGGAAAATGGGAATAGAGACATTTTCTTTGAGGAATATGAGAGTAGTGTTAACTCAAGAAAATAAAGCTAAAGTGCATTTTATAGCCTTTGCAAAGTAAGAAGGAAAACTACCTCTGAGTGTTCATCTTATCCAGTTTATGACTATATTAGAATCACACATGGAAAGTACAGATATACAATCATGCACTAATTAAGCCTCAATAATTTTCCTAGGTTCTAAGGTATTCAGTAATGAAAACCTACAGAAATAGGAACAGAAAGTGAATTTATTAATGGGGCACTCACTGCCAAATAACCTGCTAAAGGTAAAATGGCACTGATAGGACAACGATCCTTGCCACATGAGACTTTGACAGAATTCGTGCCCAATATGGCTTTGCTTCCTGATATAACCTCCCACCCCATCTATTAATAGCAATGGTGATAATAACAACTTGCATTTATTTACTGCTATTGAGAAATAAAAACAAGTATGTGCATCATGGCTTGCATTCACAATTTAGCACATGGTATTTAGCTCTCCAGAATTTACAAACCCCTTTAAGATTTTTTTAATTATAACATAAGCTCCCTCTGACACTCAGTTTTGGTTAAGTAATACCTCAGGGCACATGCTCAGTAGCACTGAGATCTCAGCCTATTTTATACAATATTATCTTGGGCACAGGGGACTCTCTACATCCTTAAGAAGGATGACAACTGAAAAAATCATTACCAAGATGCAGTCTTTGAGGGATATTTTATAGTTCTTTTTTACCCAATAAAAAATATCAGCATTTTCCAGCAAGTGGGCTGAGTGTGGATGAGCACTGGGCTGACTGCTGATAAACAGGGGGAGCTTCAGTCTGCTGGGTGAAGATGTGTCATACGCATCTGCTGGCACTGGCATCCCAGGCTCTCCACTCATCCACGCTCAAACTCGGGATTGGTACTGTTCATAAAACAGAACTCCTATTCCCGCATTTCCTTTCTTCTCTCTAATGTCACCTTTGTGCCCTAATGATTCATTTATTTCATTCACTTTATCTTTCACCAGTGTAGCCCAGGGACTGTAAAAAAACAGAGGCTCTTTTTAAAGGGAGGATGATATATGTGCATATTTGTGTTTTTGCATCTATTTCTGTGTGTGTGGTTTTGTATACTAATTTCTCTGTGTGACTACGTTTTGTGCATGAGGTTCTGTGTTTGTCCATTTCCATGTGTATTTCTGGGTATGTGTACCTGCATTTCTCATGTGTGCCCTTATTTGAGTGATTCTGTGTGTTTGCAGGTATGAGTTTCTATGTACATTACTTCCATGTGTGAGCATGTATGTGTATTTCTTTGCAGTGGGAAGGGTATATGAGTAGGCTTCATAAAGACATCACACAGAAGATCCAAATATACACATCCATGACATGAAGGGGTCTTCTCTAGTTATGTTCCCTGTTTGCAAAATCCTGAACTCTATGAGGAAACCAGGAAGTGTTGAATCAAGACCCTATTTCCATTAATACTCCCCCAATGCTTAAAAAGTTCAAAATGTCACTTTTTCTACTTTGCTATATTCAAAAATATGAACCCCTTTTCTTTCCTAGTTGATAGTGGGTTTGCTAGACAATGTTTGTGTCATGCTATCGAGTGTAACAGTTGGCTCCAAGGGCTCTTTGTCTTGCATGTTTATGTGTTTTATAAGTGACTGAGTATAATAGGGCCCTGATCATCTTAAGATTCTCATTGAATAATGAGCAGCAGACATTAAAAATCATCTTAAAGTATGCATTTGTGCTGGGATACAGAAGGAATTTTACACCATTTTCTTTATGTGTCTAGTAGATTAATATTTCCTTTATATTAATAGGCAAGTTTATTATTCTTGTTATCTTCATTTAATGTCCTAAGGAACCAGGTGAGACGATTTTGCGATTTTAATGATCACTACTGGCATAAAGTACACATGAGGGTCACTCAGGACATGCCATCCCTTTTGAGGCATTTTGCCAAAAGAACCTGAAGTTAATTGATTAATACTAAGAAAATCCCCCACCAGTCCTATATATATATTCATCTAGGCTGAAGGCCAACATACTTCTATGTCCTTTTTCAAAGAACAGAAAATACAGATTTCATTATAAGCTATGTCCTTGTTTGTGTGCATGTGTGTGTGTATAACTTTTATATATTTTCACATGGGTGACCCAGTAACTTTCTGATACACATGCATATCATTCTCTGTGATAAATCAAGTTACCTTGACAGCTATGATGGAGTTTATGTTGATAAATACATAACTTCCATGGATTATGACGTCACATTCAACACATACACATGACTCCCCTGGGCACACCCCAGTGCTCACCTAGTAAATAACAACAGGGTGAGCAGGACCATGTGCAGCCTGAAATTGCATGAACACTGCCTGGGCAATGGGCAGAGAACTGGAGAAAATAAAATCGTTAAAAGTCCCTTGCTGCTTCTATAAACCATTTTTGTATGTACATCTTGGCATGTATGCAGACGAAAAAAGATAGAGGCAGAAATCAGGAGGGATTGAGTAAGAGGCAGAGAAAGAAAGAAGAAAGCCACAGAGACAGAGACTGAGAGATAGACAGGCAGAGGGCAGAGGAACAGGGCAAGGGGCAAGAAGGCAAACAGTTCCTGGTTAACTCATTCCTCTGACTGGCTGCTTCTACAGAACCGTTTCCCTGGCTGCAGTTGCTGTGCAACTGCTTCCTGCAATTAACTGACTTTATTTACTTTATCTGTTCCTCCCTCTCCATTAACCTCTTGTTTGCCAAGCCATCTGAAGAGCCACAACCGCGGCTGGAGGAGAGAAGTTCATACTAATACACCATACAGCCTTGTTAACCTGCCTCCAACCGAAGTCCTGAAATTTTTACAAATATACATATGTATTCATATTTCTTCCGTATTCACATTTATGTGGTTATGTTTATTTGTATTTGTAATATTTATATTATAAATATATACATACATATATGTATACACACATATAAATGTCCTAAATTACTTTAGGGTTCATGTGCATAGAGCATAAATTTATCAAAAAGTCACTTTCAAACTACTGTTGATACCTATGCACATACACATGCCCAAGTATCCAGGTATTAATATCCACCCTATTTCTACAATGAGAAATAAAGACAGAAAAACCCCAGGACTGACTGACTGACTGTTTCAGGTGTGACATTTCTGTCTAGGTATATAATAAAATCTAGCAGAAGGCCTCCCCAAATCCTAGCTACATAGTAAATTTAGTGAGTGAAGGATGAATTATGTTTGCAATTCTGGGAATCGCTGGCCAAATGGTTTAACAGGTTCTTCATGGGAGCCAAGTGTGGGTCTTGAAGTGCAAATCTGCTTATATTTGGCAAGCACTGAAAATATTTTTAGACAGTGGAAGAGAAGAGAAACTCTTCTTAACACAGTCCAACATCAGCACTACCAAAAAAGTTAACAATTTTTTTAAAAAATCTATGTTACAAAGTATATACATATTTATATGATTTAAAGTGTGTGTATATATAAATATAACAAGTATATATGACAAATATAACCAAATGAATTTTTGAACTATAAAGTATACCCATTTATTGTTGCATGTTATATATTAAATATATTCAATATTATGCTGTGCAATCTACCAGGAATCAAAATCAATTGCTATTTTGGAGAAATACTGTATCTAATGGGGCAGATTTTCTCCTGTGGTGCTGGGGATCAAACCTAGGCCCTGCACATGTTAGGCAAACGCTCTACCACTGAGCTACACCTTCAGCCCTGGGAAGAAATATATGATTGGTCCTAATTTTTGAGCACGATCCCACTTATACTGTCTTGATGTATCTTTTTTCATTTCTATGATCAAAAAATTTTCTCTAAGAAACATCTTGAAATCCCTAAACCTTCCTCAGGATTTCTTTTCACATTCAATTTAAGAGAAGAAAAAATTCTCATGATAAAAGCATATTTACTGGGTTCCCTAACTCATTCATTCTTATTGCTTCTAGAAGGCAGACATAGCAAAGATATCACCTCCACTACACCAAGGAGCATCCAATATAGCTCATTTTTTGAGCTAAAATTAAGTGGGCTGTGCCTTGCACCAGGCACCTAGTACTAATCATTCGACAATACTAGAACAGCCTTATTATTACTAACACTTGTGTTTTGCAAATAAAGGAGCAGGTTCATGCCTAAGTGAGATAACTTACCCCAAACAATAGAACAACAAAGCAAAATTCAGGACCGGGTCTGTCTGACCCTAAGCCCCAGCTACTCATCCATCTAGCTAATTTCTACCTGCTCAGAGGAGAGAACTGACTTTGCTTTGAGTCACTGATGCACTAGATACAACAAAATATATATTTGAAGTAGTAAAGAAGAAATTCTTCCAAATAGATTATCCTAAATGTTTCCCAAGGACAAGTTTTCTGTATTTCTTCTATAACTAATTCTTCCAGAATAAGACTTGCATAGCATTTTTTACAAAGAAAAAGAAAAAAAAAAGTTTAAATAGAAAAGACAAGTGGTTGAGAGGACACCACTGAGAATTCTTTAAAGAAAGCTACCAGCTCAGCGGGGGCACCTATATTTAGCCAATTAGTCAGACACATTTCTTACCTAGGAAGCCACTGGGCTCAATGATCAGCTTGTGGTTTCGGTTGAAAGGAGACAGGAGAAAATGATTTGAAAGAAAAGAACTCTGAGAACAATAAGATTCTTGAAAAGAGCCAACTGCAGGAAAAGACAATGCCAAAGTAAAGTCAATGAAAAAAATATTCAGGGCAAGATGAGGGAGGAGAAAAGGAAACCTGAGTTTCAGAAAAGAAAAAGAAGAAACCTACTCTTCTATATTTTTTCTTTACATTTGATAAACTTTTGGAGACTGTGTTCACTTTCTCAAAACCCATTGGTGCAATGTGTAAATATTTGAGTCTCAGCAAAAGGTGAGTCCCTTGTTACTGAAACTTGGCCACCCTAAACAGAGCATCTCATTTCTGTAATTACTGAGTATTAATAACTGCATCAGTGGTAGCTTTTATTAGAACAAATAGACAAGTATCTGCAAGGCCTTGGAGAAGGCAAAGAGGGCCCACTTCTGAAAGGGAGTCGTTTCTGGCAATTGAGTCAGCCCCATCCAGGGAGACCTTTGTTAGCTGACAGCCACACTTAGACGGATGGCCAACACTCAGGCTCTGTACTTTCTCACAGAAGGCAATAAAAGCAGTTGGAAGATAGACCTACTGTACATTTAGAAATTTGTTTTATAGTCTCTGTGAGATATTTGATGCTACAAAATACCTACTTAAATGAAATAATTTGAATCCCATTCCCATACTTTAGTCAACAACATTTAGCTTATCTCTACCTGCTTCTATCATTCTCTGACTTAAAAATGAATAGATAAATAAACATTCATTAAAAATCATACTTGAAAGCTCTGTTTTCTAATTTCATTTCAATTGATGATATGGCTTAAAATGTGAAAGAAACATATTATTTCACCTGATTTACTTTTTTATTCAAAGTGAAGTTTTGGCTAAAAAAGAAAATATCCAAATATAGAACTTACTTTTAAAAATTTTCATAGATAGGAAGATCAGTCTGCCTCAGAGAAATCTGCATCATGGAATTATATTATGGGCGAATTTAAATGTAGGCAATTTACAGACACATACTGAATGCACATACTCATATGCAGACACATACTGAATTTGGATTTAGTTTCTTTTTCCTGCTCAATGGGACATTTTTCTAGGCAAACAACTTGCCTCATTTTAAGGATCTGTTTAAAAAATGATTCCAAGGATAGATGCTTAGGAGGGACTGTGGAGCTTTTTGTGTCTCTCTGCTCAAAAATCAAACTCAATATTATGCCTTCCAAAGGGAGCTGTAAGAAAACATGTTTTCCCTAAGCTGGCTCTATATTTTCCCTCCGTCGTTTGTTATGGTTCCAAGGTTTGGATCAAACCAACTCACCTGCTCTCCATCCCTGTTTCCCTCAGCAGTGAGGATAAAGCCCAAGGAATAATTCACCTACTACACTCTCCCCTTTCCATGACCTAACCCACAGAGCTCTTTCTAAGCTCCCTCCATCTACTTCTTATTCCTACCACCATTTTTTTCTCTCAGAAATTATAACAAATTAAAATATTGCCACAATATCTTGGCAAAATGTAAAATTATAGTATTTGGAAGAAGTATTTTGAGAACTAAATTGGCAATCTCAAATTTCTATGATTTTTTGCCTTAACCCTACGGAATTTTATTTCTAGAATTCTACCTTATTTCCTTAATTCTTTTTCGCTAGATGATAAAGACAGCTATATAGTACCACCTGGACATTTCTTCACTGTCTAAAATGAATCCTAAGTTAATTACATCCAAAAAGAAATGCAAGCTTTTTATCTGAAACAAAGCAAATTTTTAAAAAAGATCTTTCCTAAGGTTCTAGGCTCCAAGAATGCGCAGCCATCCTGAACCCAGGAATCTTCCACGACAGCCCTCCCCCCACCTCTGCCAATCCATCTGCAATCTGGGATCTGGCTGACATAAATTCCTGAATAGTGCTGCAATCTTGCCATCCTTCTGCCGCACCATCTCCAAAATCCAAGGAAATGTTAGCTTTTATGGGGACTAGGAAATATCCTCCTGACTCCCCTATACTCTGCTCCTCCTCTAATCCACCCTCCATACTGCAGCCAATCAAGAGCCCTTCATAAGCAAAAACCCCATCCTCTAACCTTACCCCTTCCTAGACCTCCCGTTCTTGATAGAACTTAGACAATATCTGTAAAGTGGCAGGTCATACTGTTAGGCCCCAGTACCCCTGCCCCTATTTTCCATCATCTGGTCCCTGCAGCCAACTGTGCCTGTTCTTCCTAGAGAACGCCCTTCTGTGCCCTCTTCACCTAGTTAACTTCTGTCTCCAGAGTCAACAAAAAACAGAAATGCAGTTCATGATTTGTTACAGTTACCTCTACCTCTTGGACTATTCAGGTGAAAACACAACACAATTCACAGAGCCATCTCAGGAGCCAGCTGAATTTTCTATTCTTTCAAAGTAAGAAAGAAAAGAAGAGGAAACAAACCCACTGCATAAGAGCAAGAGCACCAGCATTAGCTTGGAACAGGCGTTAGAAAAAGCTTTGGGATCGGTCTCGTGCATCCACGGTAGGTGGATGACATGGGAAAGGAGCAGGTAGATCCACTGAAGTCTCCTTTTGCAGCTTGTCAAAGACATGTATAAGCTTATCATGAAAGAAAATAAATAACCCCTGGGATGTGAGTGAGAAACCTCACTTTTGTCCACTAAAAATAATCAATTGTTAAAAACTAAAGAAACCAGTTTCTGACATGTGAAGTTCCTCTATGTAAATGGTGAATCTAAGCCTGCCCGAGCTGCTGTGAATCCTACTGCACTTGCTAAGAGTGCATAAAATATTTTTCTGCTCTGAAAATAATAGAAACACCATATTCTTTCATTCGGTAGGATTTTTGACACAAAGTAATGCAACCAGTTTATAACAAGTCAACCAGCATTCCCAGAATAACATAGGCTTTTCATATGCCCACTCCACTAAAATATAGGGAAATCATTTTCAGAAATTCTTTTTTTCCAAATTTTTCACGAACCAAGGAAAGATGTTTGTTTTTTCAAAAGGTTGCTTAATGATCATTCTCTCTGACATTACATGATGGAAAGTCAACAATGTGACATTTGCCATAAGAAAAACAGAAAGACCGGGCTGAGAAACACAATAAGGCTGCCATCCCAGCAGCCAGGAAGTCTGCGATGATTTTCGGTGCAATTTGTTTCTTTGAGTCTGGCAAAGGTTTTGGCTTCAGTCTCATGTTCTTTGATTATTATTATGCCTGTCTACTCATAGAAACTGCAAGTACTCGCTCTGTCTTCCCACCCTGGAAGAGTGAAAAGAAGAAACAAGCCAAAATGGCTTTGAATACAGGTTTAAGAGAAAATGATCCTATTATTAATTTGACAGACTCAGAAAGGAGATTTATCTATATAGACCAATTTTCTAGCTAGCCAAGTATTTATTTTACCCTACATGAATAGAGAAAAGCCCCCAATAAACTAAAAAGGGGGAGAAGCTAAGCCTAGAAAGATATACCATACATTCTCTTGGAAATAATTTCTTCAGGCTAAGCCACCAGCCACCTTATTAATGATAAGTGGGCATTTCTCAGAGTACCACTGTGGTTTGGTTTAGGTTTGAAATGTTCCCCAAAAGCTTTTATATTGAAGGCTTCATCCCTAAAGTAGCAGTGTTCAGAGGCAGGGCTGTTGGAAGGTGACAGGATCATAAGGGCTCTGACTTCATCAGTGAGTTAATTCGTGAATGGATACATAACACAATGGCCTTCTGGGAAGCAGTGGAAGCTGGGAGGCCGAATCTAGTTGGAGGAAGTGGGCATCTGGGAGTGTGCCCTTGAAGGGTACATTTCGCCCCTGAACCACTCTCCTTCTGGCCATGATGAGTAGCAGCTTTGCTCCACCACTGGACCATGACGTTCTGCCTTACCACGGGCCCAGAAACGATGGAACCAAGTGACTACAGACTGAAACTGCTGAAACCGTGAGTCGAAAAAAAAATCTTTCCTCCGTAAGTTGATTGCTCTTGAGTATTTGTCACAGCACTGAAAAGCTAACACACAAAGCTTCTCTATTTATGGTGAATCCCACGGGAAGGCATGTCAAAGGGCAACATGACCTTGGGTAAACAGATGTATATAACTTGCTTCACTATGCAGTGGTCTTTGGATAGCGCTCATGTGAGGAAATGTAACTAAATTCAACCTACCAGATTTTTCTTCTGCTGCCTAAATTTTAAGCCCAAATTGACTTAAAAATATATTCCACGCTCTTTGTATTTGGTGATGATAGCTAAAAGAGTAAGAATATCTGGATGAGGTGAATAACGTCTTAAAAAAATTATTCTCAGGGTGAACTTTTTAAAAATGTTGGGAATATGGCTACATCTATTTCAAAGAATTGTGATTTTTAGTGGCATATCTTCTGGTGACACTTAATGCACGAGTAAAATATATAACTTCTATTTTGAATATTTTATGAAGTCATAGCATAGTAACACTCAGGAAGGAAAAGATGTTTCACTGAACTCCATTAATGAAATTTTTTTAATAAAATTAGTTTAGCGAGTCATTCATTTGTGCATTTCTGTTGCTACATAATAAACCATCACAATTGTTACTGCTTATAATAACACACAGTTATTGGCTTATGGATTTTTTAGGTTGGAGGTTTATGTACAGAGTGCCTGGGTCCTCCACTTAGGGTTTTACAAGTCTGAAATCAAAGTGTTGGCAGGCTTCAGGCTCACTGGGGGTGGGGACATCTTTCAACGTCCTCCAGGTTATGACAGGATTCAGATACTTGTGGCTATAGGACTGAGGCTCTGTTCACCTGCTGGCTGACAGTCAGGCAGCTTTCAGTCCTAAGAGGCCATTCTCCATCCCCTGCCTTCCAAGGCAGCAGCAGGTAATGTCTTTCACACTGAACCCTTCTCCTGCCTTCAGTCTGTGACTTTCTGTTCTTCTGGCCTCTAGGCTCAAACATAAAAGACACATGGGAAGAGGTCAGGCCATCTTTGAACAACCCATGCTGTGCTACAAAACCAAATCATGAGCTTGTCTCCATGCTATTCAAGTCCCAGGGATCATGCAGGACATGTACATCAAGAGCCACAAATCTTGAGAGGGCAAGCTTCAGATCCTGCCCATGTACAAAATTTTGAGTTCTTTTTTTTTTTGGTACCAGGGATCGAACTCTGGTCCTTGCGGTTGCAAGGCAGGCGGTGGAACCACTGAGCTAAATCCCTGGCCCAAAAATTTTGAGTTCTTTAAGGACTCCCAATTCCTCAGACTTTGCTATTGGCTTTTCCCAAGACGTTCGAGTGGGGCACAGTGTGATAGGAGAACATGAGCCTGAGGTCCGCAGTCTGAGTTACAATGGTAGCTCACTCATTCTTTCAATTCCACTGCTTTATATCCTGCTGGCTCAGGGCCAACCGAGGGCCACTCACTCCCAGCCACATGGAGAAGGCTCTGGAGGCTACTGCTCTGAGCTGTCACCTCTCCCTCCGTCACTTCTTCATTAGTTCTATTTTGGTTGCTTGGATGTTACTCATTTTTGTGGATCTTTTGACACCTTTAATTGCTCTTCTCTTCCCATGCCTATTAAGTTTTCTCACCCTTTGATATTGGCATTAGGAACATTTTAAATAATTTGCCAAATAATGTTTTACCACTGCTGTTTTCCGTAAGTTATGTTGCTTTGCCTTTAACCCTGAATTAATTTTGCTGAAAAGTGTTAAGTAGCATGAAGTGGGGTTATTTTACACACAAAATTGTAGGACTCCTTAGAACCAAAGTCTTCTTTCTTATGTCTTTTAACTCAAAGTATAGGCAACCAAATACTACAAATTTGCTTTGGAACTGAAAAACTAATTTGTAAAAACAATTTCCTCTTTTGGCACCCAGCCAGCGTATGCCTACCCAGCTAGATCCTGAATACCACTGAAAGATAGAGTCATAACATTTTTCCAACACTGCAATTCTTCCCAACTCATCAAAAAGGTAAGTATAGAACTACTGCCACACATATCAGAAGGACAATTCTGCCAACCCTGCCAGGTCTCCTAGGTGTGCTTGGGTTTGCCTCTCTCTCTGAGTCACAGAAATTCACAGGGAAATCCTCATTCTTCCCTTCATCCTCATGCCGGGAGCATGGTTCTTACTGGGAAAGCAGAAACAAGACATGACTCTAGGACCACAGGCACAGAGTAGAGAAGAACCACTTTCTTAGGTTTCACTAAGCTTACTCACAATGCTTTCATCAAGTGTCTATGACTGGAACATGATTTCATTCCTACTTCAGAACAGAAGGGTGGATTGTTCCCACTAACTCTCCACTATCCAGAGCTGCTCCAGTACCTGGTCCATCCTCGCTTTGTTACCTATCCTTTTCTCACCGCACCCCCCAAACTTTCTGAAGCGATGCTATCATGCTTTTTACACAAGGAAGAAGGCTGCTGTGTGTTCTGTGCTTACTTCCAAAGTACCACTTCAAATCTGTCTCCTTGTTGTCACTGAACTCATCTCAGTTGTGGGGTGAAAAAAGAAACTGTGACATCCACGGGAGTGAACCTCAAAAGCAGTGAGAAGGGAGAGGCCTGAGGAATACTTCAGGAAGGAACTGAGAAACAGAGTTTCCATGCCTTTCTGCTGGGCTTAAGATAGACACACTGAAAATGTAAGATTCCCCAAAGTTCTGTGGCCACAAGATAAAAGTATAGGAGTGGATTGAGCTGGTAGTTGTCCTGACATCATGCCAAATGCAAAGAAAGCAGATTTTTGTAACTGCCCTACTCCACCTAACTTCACCTTACAGCACATGTAACCAAGGAGAATCTTCCCAGGACATCTTAGATTTACATACAAAATTCTATCCATTCCCCACCCCACAAAAACGTGATTGTCTTTTTTTACTCTGGACACCTCAAAATCAAACACAGAGGTGATTCAAAGCCATTCCATCTGGCTAATCGTTAGGATGATATGGTTGACTATGAGTTGAAAGGAATACAACTAACAAGGTTTAGTGTTTTAAGAAAATGAAGGAAAGAATCTTGAAAATCTGTAAAATTTATGAAAACTTTGAGACCTTTTCTTTCACCTACTTGTGGTGCCTGGAATAATGGTCTCCTAAAGGAGTCCACATTCTAACTCCTAGGGCCTGTGACTCTGTCACTTAACATGGTGTATTGGTCAGCTGGAACAAAGTACCTGACATATACAGCTCATAAAAAGGAAGGTTTATTTTGACTTATGGTTTCAGAGGCTTCAGTCCATGAACTCATCAATGGGTTATAGTCCATTGACAAGGATAGTTGCACACCCATTTCTATTCATCTTCCAAAAGCCTCACCTCTGAACACATGGGTCTTTTGTGGGACATTTTTGATCTAAAAAAAATAACACATGGCAAAAGGGAATTAGGATTTGCAGCTGGAATTAAAGTTGCTAATAAACTGTCCTTGAAGTGGGGAGGTTATTCTGGATTATCCAAGCAAGCCCAATGTCATCACAGGGACCTTACAAGGGGAAGAGAGAGACAGAGAGGAATCAGAATAATGAGAAGTGAAGAAACTCTACACACCCTCAGCAAGACTTTGAAGATGGAGGAAGGGGCCAGGAGCCAGGCATGCAAGAAGTTTCTAGAAAGTGGAAGGGAAAGACAGTGGAGCCTCTGAGTCTACAGGAAGAAATGTGGTCCTGCCAACCCCTTGATTTTAGCCCGGTAAGACCTGTGTCAGGCTCCCAACCTACAAAACTATAAGAAATAAATTTGTGTTGTTTTAAGCCCCTAAGTTTGTGGTAATTTGTTATGTAGCATCTGAAAACTAATACAACATTTAACACATTTTTACTAACCAATTCCCGAGAAGAAATATTTTAATTGACCCATCTTAATCAGTACTGAGACTTTGTCCTTTCTTTAAAGCCCAAAGGGCTTATAATAGTAATCATTAGGTTCCCACAGTCCAACCGCTGGTCAACATCTTATATCTGCATTGTGCTCCATGAAAAGGCTATGTTCCTATTTGTAATTCATGATTCTTCCTAACTGAAATTCTCTAGAAACCCTGGAGAACGGTGAAGCCACTTGTTATATGTCCCAAAGGTTTTGTGGTGGTGGATTCTAGACAAGAATCTAGGATTTTTGTTTCACATTCTATTCCCCAGTATTCATTACAAAAGAACAAATATGTTTTTTACCCAAAGTAAATTCCAAGAACAAAATGCACTCTAGCCACAGACAATTCTCCATCAATTTATCTAACTAATCTTAGGATTTATGCGGTATTTTGGATATTTGTCTGGATTTTTGATTATTCCTAAAAGTCTGAGGTTAGAATTTTCCTGTAAATAAGAAGATAGACTTGGTTGTGCTCCCTGGGATTCATTTTGATAGACTACTGAGGTTTCTCTGGCACTTCCCACCCATTCCTACAGCGCCACACACAAGATCCAGGGTACATGGTCAGACCCCTTGGCCCCAGTACAACTCAGAGCTGTGCTGCCAGACTCAGAATGGCCCTTTCCCTGAAGGATATCAGCTCTGCCCCTGCCTGGCCCAGGGAGGGCACCAGTAGTAAGGCAGGGTTCCCTAAGGAGCTGCAAAAGAGTATATTCCCTTCTTTTATTTCTTTTTTGTTGTTGTTGTTTTGGTTTTTTTGGTACTGGGACCGAACTCCGGTCCTTGCCCTTTTGAGGCAGGCGGCGGTACCACTGAGCTAAATCCCTGGCCCTGTCCTTCTTTTATTTAAAGAAATAGCTTTCCAAAGAACATGCCCCTTAGAAATATGTTGGATTTGGGGGAGACACAAAATTTTAGCTGAACAGGAAAAATAAGTTCAGGAGATGTATTGTACATCATGGTGACAAGCTAATAATAATATATTGTCTACTTGACAATTGCTAAGAGAACAGTTTTTAAGTATGCTTACCACACACAAAAAAGAAGTATATGAAGTCATGCATATGCTAAATAGCTCAATTTAGCCATTCTACAGTGTATACATATGTCAACACATCATGTTATACACCATAAACATACAATTTATCTTTGTTGATTCAAAAATATATTGTATTCAATGCTGATGGGGATGTGGGAAAAAGGGAACTCTCATAATTTACAGTGAGACTGTAAATTAGTATAGCCATTCTGGAACATAGTGTGGCAGTTCTTTAGAAACTTAAAAAGAAATTGCCAGTATGACCCAGCTTTCCCACTACGGGGCATATATACCCAAAGGAAGTGAAAACAGTGTGTCAAAGAGATATCTGCATACCCATGTTTATTGCAGCTTCATTCACAATAGTCAAGACATAGAATCAATGGAGGTGTCCATGGATGAATGACTAGACAAAGATACTGGTGTATATACACAGTGGAATATTGTCCAGCCATAAAAAGAATGAAATCTTATAATCTGCAGCAAAATGAATGGACCTGGAGGACACTAAATTAAGTGATATAAGTCAGGCACAGAAAGACAAGTACCACATATTCTCAATCATATTTGGAAGCTTAAAAAAAGGTAATCTTCAAGTAAAAGAGAGTGAAATAGTGATTAGTAGAAATTAAGAAGGGTAAAGGAGAGGAGATAGAGAGAGAAGTTGGATAACAGGTACCAAAATACAGTGAAACAGAAGGATAAGTTCTAGTTTCCTACAATACAACAGAATGATTATAGTTTGCAATAACATATTAATATTTTATGAAGAACTAGAAGACAGGTATTAAACAAAAAATGATAAATATTTAAGAAGATATTTAAGAAAAGAAATAAATATTTAAGAAAATAAATATTTAAGAAAATTGTAAATATTTAAGAAAATAAATATTTAAGAAAATATTTTAGAAAATGCTGATTATCCTAACCTGACCATTGTACATTGTATACATGTATTGCATTATCATACTTTACAATAAATACACACAATTATTATGTGTCAATTAAAATAAAATAAAAGGTATTGTGAAATAGGAAGAAAACATCTAAAGGAGTAGGGGGAGTGGGAAGGGTAGGGGAAAGGAAAGAAGGGAAAAGAAAAAATATGAGAAAAGGAAAAACATGGAAACAAAGTCTTTGTAAATAGGGAAGGGTGGGGGGGGGTTGAAGGGAGGGCAGGGGAAGGGGAAAAAAATAAGAACCAAGATACTCATGTAATGGTACAAGATCCCAATGATGAATGTAACTGTATTTTATACCTAAAATGTACCAATAAACTTAATGGAAATAAAATAAAGTAACAGGGCTGGAGATATAGCTCAGTGGTAGAGCACTTGTTAACATGCACAAGGCCCTAGGTTTGATCCCTAGCACTACAAAAAAAAAAAGGAAAATAAATAAAAGTATAAATATATCTTATATCCAGATCTGAGAGAGAGAGAGAGAGAGAGAGAGAGAGAGAGAGAGCGAGCATAGTATTCATGGGAAAAATACAGACCAAAAATGAAGCCCAAAGGAAAATAGGAAATGCATAAGATTTCATGTAACTCTCATCCCCCAAATGGTGCAAAGCTATCTGGGAGACCAATAACTATAGTTAAGGAGGGACTCAAATCCTTTGTTTACTCATTCAACAAACATGGAATGTTTATGATTTTCCAGACCACTCTGAAGATGAGAACTCCAGTTTTACTATACTATATTGTGAAATCTCTCATAAGAAGTAATGAATGAGGGCTGAGGATTTAGCTCAGTGGTGCCGCTTCTGCCTCACAAGCACAAGGTCCTGAGTTCGATCCCCAGTACTGGAAAAAATAAAAAAGAAGTGATGAACTAAACAACCTTCCATGAATCAGTCAGCTGGGGCAGGCACCTCCATCTTCAGCATGTACACAGCTCTCCTGGGGTCCCGGGGAAGGCAGATTCTGATAAAGGGCTGGGTGGTGCCTGGAGCTGTGTTCCAATGGGCTCTGAAAAGATACAAAGCTGCTGGTCCAGAGACTGGGTGTTAAAGAGCAAAGAGATAGAACCAAGGATGCCTGGCCTGTTTGGGCTGCCTCATTCAGTATCGCTCTCCTGAGAACATGTGATAAAATCCCTAAAACAAGATATTTCTTTCCTGTCACTACTGCTTCATTAGATGACACCAGGCAAAACCTTTTTTGATGGTGGGGGCCTCTGTCAGTGTCATATAAAAGCGACTGGTAAAATGAAGTAACAAGGTGCATTTTTGTTTTTGCATATGGAGGAAAGACATATGGGTGAGGTAGCAATCTGGAAATACGTTGCCTAAATCCATCAAAACAGAATGACTCAAAATGTCAACAGCTCTGAAACTCTCGAACTGACGAAGCAAGCAGGTGCTGCATTTGTCAGCAGGACATGTAAACTCACATCTGTCCTAAACAAGGGACTGGAGGATTCAAAAGCAGTTCGCGCTGAAGTGCAGCTCTTTAGCCAGGACAGAGATAGGAGCACAGAGTGGAAGTGAATGCCCTGTGTACAGAAATAAACCAGGCCATCACTAACCACCAGGCAATGAAGCTTCAGGAGAGTTGCGTTTTACTACCACATTTCACAAAGCGCATGCCTTGAACTGCTCCCAGATGCACAGTTCAGGTTCACGCTCCTGGTCTCCCCTTTCTACTTTGTATGGGGTGATGCTATCTTTTACTCACAGAGCCGGGAACAATGTCCTTGAATGTACCAACCATAGACATTTCTATCATTAAAGCTTGATTATAAAATCTCCCCTAAGAACAAACGGTGGGGACCATGCTGGCTTTATAAAACTTCCATTAGTCCTAGAAGCAAAGTCTCTGTGGCCAAAAACCAAATCCCTCATACACAGTGGAAACATCGCTGTTCAGAAAGGACAGAACAGGGACGACCTTTCACACAGAGTCATTTGTAAGTGAATTAAAAGTATCACAAGGGATTAAAACGGTCGCTGTGAATCAACAGTTCTGCTAGGGGATGCTGCTCACCAAGCTAAGAAGTTAAGTAGAATAATGGGATTACCTTATTTAATTACAGATTTGCAAAACATTTCTTTTCAAATCCTCACTCCACATCCATAAAATATGTTTAAATGTATTTTAAGTAGACAGTTATCTTTTCAATTGAAAATGTTAATACTTCCTGCTATATCAAAGAAAATGTTCTAGTCTATTGGCAAGGCATTCTCAGCTAATATAAACACGCAGTACAGGTAAGCTCATAAGCATTTTTAAACAGCAAAAAATTACCATTTTATGTAGATGATAATGTAATGTTTAATAACAGTAAAATAATTCTCTCATTTATTATAAGAGCTGTAATTATAATAGCTGTATCATCATTAATAGCTATATAATAGCTGTACAGCTATTAATACTAGGGTACAAAATCAATTTAAATTTAGTCAGAACTTTTGTTGTTATCAAAAAGTTATTAAGACTCCCTTTATGTTTAATTTTAATGTGCCCCCAAAGCGTTCCAAATAGTTCAGCCAATTAATAAAAAGCAAGATATCATAAAAGAAACTTTATTTTCCCCAAACCAAGAGAGATTGCATACCTCAACTTTTTTAAGATGCAGAGAAATATAAAATAATTTAACTTAAGGCCCTTGAAGACTGCCTCACATCCCTGATGAAAACATTTTGGAGATCCAGTGTTTGGCAAAATGGCTATAGATATTAATAATGCATTCTATTCATGTAAAGGTACAAGTTCCCAAAGAGAAATGTAAATGTATTGTACACCTAAAATGTACCAATAAAATGTACCAATGGAAAAAAAATAATGCATTGGATATGTGAAGATTAAAAAAGAAAACTAAATGATTTCCCTAGTTTTCTTTTATTTGAAAAGATCATGTCATAATTATAAAATATAGTTATGGGAAAATCCCATTAAATAACTGCCACCTCTAATAAAAGAGGACTTTAACAGATAACATGTCAGAATACATACCGTACTTGAACATACTAAGATCTGAAGTTCACACACACACCCATATATATCTAACTTTAAAAGTAAAAAAAAAATCAACAGCTAATAATAGCTAACATTTCATGAAGTTTTTACCATATGCCAGGAACCATGTTTAGCACTTTATATTTAATCTATCATATGGTGGTAAAGTATGTAATATTATCATTAGCATTATTATTCCCATTTTATAAATGAGAAACTCACAATGCTAAAAAGTGGCAGCCATAAACTTTGAACTTAAGTCACTCTGATTTCAGTGTTTACAAATATGCTAAGCTAATACGATGTGCTTTCTTAATATTTATAATTATAGCATATTTAACAGTGGTCCAAAGTGCAAGTGTGGTGAGGCAAAGGATGCACCAAGAAGGAAACATGGAAGGACAGATTGATTTACTCTAGGGTGATGTGTTAACACTGTAAGGCACAAGGGAAAATCATGGTGTATAAAAGCTTTGGTACTATCTGAGGTCCCAGGACTCTGCTGGGGCTTATGGGTAAGGGGAGACTGCTGCCTTCGGTTTTCTCTAGTGTGTGCGTGCATGCGTGTGTGCATAACAGAGTCTCTTTTTACAGAGCAGCTATCCTAACACTACATTCTGAGATGGATCTGTTTTCTGAGACCCCTTACACGTGAACGTAGTCAGGGGTGCATGAGACAGCTCTCGCCAAGGACATCACGTGCCAGCAGTTACGAACGAGTGGTTCTTCTCCACCCTCTCTGTCCCTTTCGCCTTGTGGTAGCCAGATAGAAAGGATTCCCATAACCTAAAGGGAGAAGAAGCTACAAGGTCAAAGGAGCCTGGGTCCCTGATTGACTCCTGGGCAGAGTAGCCCATTTACATACACAATCTGCCAATCCACAGTAGATGTTGATTGGAAGAAGAAATCAACTTCTTAGTGTTAAACCAACGGAAGTTGGAGCACTCTCCTACAACAGTGAACTCACCCTGACTAATAGCCTAAGAATGGCAGAGATTGCAGCACTATCCAATATCCACTCACTTCTTCCTCTATAGCAGAGGCCAGTGCACTACACTTCATAAGCCTGTTTTGGGTTGATATGTGAACTATGAATAACATTTTACATGGTTTTTAACATTTTACATTTTTAAAGGATTGCAGGAAGGAAGACAAAAAGAGGACAGAGGTGAAGGGAAGAAAAAAAGAAAAGATATCTCATGTGGTCCACAAAGCCTAAAATATTATTGGTCTGGCCTTTTATAGAAATGATTTACTGACCTCAGTTCTTCAATTTCTGTGGTGAGAGCTAAACAAGTGGATGCCCAAAATAGAGACTACTTTTCTCAGCTTCATTTGCGACTATGTAAGAGCTAGCGGCTTCCCCATGGCTGAAGTATATGGACGTGTGGAATGACTGTCTCGCTAAGGCATTACCTCTCATGGTTACCATTTTTGTGGTGGGAACACTGAATACCCATTCTCACTGTTATTCAAGAATACATTACAGTAACTTCATTAATTACAGTCACCATGTTGTGCAACAGATCTCATGAACTTATTTATTTCTTGCATCTAACTGCTCCAACCCCTAATAACCACCATTTTACTCTCTGCTTCTATGAGATCAGCTTTTCTTATTTCACTATGAGTAAGATCATGTGGGATTTGTCTTTTTATGCCTGGCTTATATCATTTGACAAAATGTCCTTCACTTCCTTCTGTGTTGTCAAAAATGGCAGGATATCTCTCTTTTTTATGACATTTTCCTTTCTTTGCCTCTCATCCTTCCTACTGCTGGACAAATGGTTGACAAGCTGGGCTCCTGAAAGCTTTGTGGAGCAACCCTGCCACACTTGTCCTGGACTGCTGCCTTCTAAGTTTTACGTGAATGAGACATGCATTTGTATCTTTTTTTTTTCTTTTTTGAGACAGGGTATCACTATGTAATTTAGGCTGGTGTTGAATTCACTATGTCGCCCAGACTGGCCTCGAACTCATGGCAATCCTCCTGCCTCAGCCTCCTGAGTGCTAGGACTACAGGGGTGCACCACCATGCCCAGCTTGCATTTGTATCTTGATTAATCACTACTGAAGTATTTTAGGTCTTGATTTACTCAACTAACACTTTGCTAACCAATAAAAACGTGAATGTGTTACTCTGATTTTTTAAAAATATAACTTATTCAAAGAAATGTGACATGGAGTTTGAGTCCATTCCAAAAAGTCATCTAAAACAGATCATGTCCCTATATTACAGGGTAATGCTTTTTTAATTGAAATAAAATGACCACAGTAAATAGTCATTTAACTTGGGTTTCTGGGACAATTTAGATTAATTTATAAGTGGAAACCAATCTGACTTATGGAGACCAAAGCAGAATAAATTTCTGATTTCTAGCACAAATGAGTAGCTCAAGTCCCTAATCTGGTTTTTCTGTGTATCCCTCCGGGTCCTGGTGGGAAACAGATGGCACACTGGAGCTGGGTAATGTGAGGAGTGTTAAATAAAGAGGCTGCAAAGTTGTGAGTAGGGAGGGGGAACCAGTAAGGGAGAGTGGAATATTCCAAGCAAACAAGGAGGGGCAGGGGGAAAGGGGCTGCCTGGGGAGCCCCTGGCAGGGGCTGTGGCTTTTAAGAGAGCCACACTCATCCTACATCAGCTAGCAGGGATGCACTTGGGGTCAAGGACACGAACTCTATGTCCTTCCTCCCAGCCTACCTCTTGTAGGGACTCCCAGGTGGGTCTGGAGGGGCAAAATGAAAATGTCTACCCAGTGTTCCCATGACAGAAAACCAGAAGTTTGTATTTTAAAATATACAGTAATTCTCCCTGTAACAGAGAATGCTACTGTACAGACTCCCAGTGGGTTCCTGAAAACATGGGCAGTACCAAACTCTGCATATACTCTTCTTTCTGATGCCTACATACCTATGATGAAATTTAACTTAAATAATAGGCATAGTAAGAGATTAACAACAGCTAATAATAAAATAGAACAATTATAACAATATGCAGATGCTCCCTGACTTACAGGAGATTGACACCCTGATAAACTCACCGTAAGTAAAAAATATCCTAAGTCAAACATGTATTTAGTACACTTTACCTACAAAAAAAAAATCATAATTTAGCTTAACCTATCTTACACATACTTAGAACATTTACTTTAGTCTACAGTTGGTTAATCATCTAATACAAAGCTTATTTTATTATAAAGTGTTAAATATCTTGTATAATTTATTGAATAGTATACAAAAAGTGGAAAATAATGGTATGAATATGCTTTTGACCACCATAAATTCTAAGAACTATAGGTCGAGGGCTGTCTGCATTATAATAAAAATTATATGAAAATTCTCGCTGTCTCTCTCTCTCTCTTCTCTCTCTCTCTTTCTCTCTTTCATTATTTTACTCTATTGCACTCACACTTCTCATCTTGTGATGATGTGAGATAATCCAATGCCTATATGATGAGATGAATTGAGTCTCAATATTTTCTGGTGCAACATGCTGCTGTCCACTGAAACACATTTTGCATTGATGTCTTCCACCCACAGATTTAATGCCTTTTTCATTCCGCTGTGGTTATAACACTTGCAGTTCTAAATGCAACTGCTGAACTAGCACAAATTTCATTTTCCTCCTCTGCAATTTCAAAGATAGAAGATTTGATCTTACAATCACAGTAATCTCAGTATAGGATTTTTTTCCTTTCCTTATTAAACTGAGAACTTTTACCTTCTCACTGAAAGGAGCCACTTTATGGTTCCTCTTTGGCATGTGGTAATTGCCAACTTTTGAGCTTTGGAGCCATTATTAAATATAAGCATTGGTTGAACACAAACACAGGAATTCCATATCTGTTGATCCAAGACAGATATTAAGTGACTATTGGATGGGCAGCATATAGCATGTGAATATGCTGGACAAAGGAATCATTCACGTCCCAGATGCAACAGAGCCACAACAGCATGAGATTTCATCAGGCTCCTCAGAAAAGGATGAAATTTAAACTTTATGAATTAAATCTGAAAATTTTCATTAATATTTTCAGAAAACAATCCACCATGGGTAACTGAAACCACAGAAGGTAAAACAACAGATAAAGGAGAACTACCTCCTTGGAGGTTCTAACTTGATGAATTATTTAGCTCATAAAACATAACCATTCTATGAGTATTTGAACCCCTTATTGGGCACCCAAATCACTGTAGTCATTTTGAGGACAAAGAAATGCAATGGATTGCTGCACCAGAGAGGTATGTTTTCCAAAAATCACAGAAGAAGTGAAATTCTTTGACATATCTGACCTTGGGACAAACTAGTGTATTGATATCTTGAGTATAAATATATGGGGTCAGATTTAGAGAGTGGAGACCCTCCAGTTAGAGAATTGGCCATGAGAGCCACAAACATGTTGCCATCATCCCTTTAATGTGAAAAAAGATACAATCATCTTTCATTTGGAAAAGGCAGCAATTAACCAACCATAACAATTTTCTAGCTCTTAAAAACTTTTGTTCCAAGTTTGAGATAGATTAAGTTCCCAGACTTGAGTGGGAAGGGGCTGTAACAATAGGCTTTGCTTCATAATCTTCTGTGCAATTTTTACTCTAGCATTTCTATAGTCACCTGATATTTTCTCATCTATTTCCTTTTTTGGTTGCTGTCCCCAATGAATGTTAGTGTCTTGATGCTAGAAACATGGGTCTGAGTTGGTATAAAATATTTTCATTGCCTGAGGCACTACTTGGTACAGCATTACTTGGTGTAAAGTGGGTAATTTAAGAACAGCTCAGTATCACCTCCAAGTCTGCCAGCACCTGATGAGAAGAAAAAACAACAAACTTCCATTTCGAGTGATACTGCCTCCGGGAAGCCACCTATGATCAATTCAAGCTATTTCCACTGAATTTGTAGAGTATGATGACTTGCCTTTCAGAGCTTGTTAGTAATTCTTGCTACGCACTACTTATCCCTCACTTCCAGATAATTCTTTACAGATTCCATGAAGTCAAGAATTAATTGCATACTACCTTTTTCTGAAATAGTGTTTCATTCCTCATTGGAGAACAACAAATATTTACTGAATCAGCAAGACTGAGATGTACTAGAACCCTTGTGACATAAGGACATCTTTTCTATTTGTCACCTTTTTTATATATCCTTTATGTAATTCTATAAGCAAACACATGCCTGAATTGCCCTAGTACTATTTACACCACCTCAAGTGGGAAAAAGAAAAAGACTTTTAAAAAGTCCAATATGCTCTTCAAATATTTATCATATTATAAGTGAAGATTTGGGGCCAACTTCTTTTAACTTCAAATTAAAACTACACTGATTTAGCTTTGATTAACTTTAAGGACAAACAGCATGACTTTTGGGTGGTAATCAATTAGAAATCTAGACTCTAAAGGTCAGTTAGAAAAATAAATAATTTTTGTGTTTTACAGTCACAGAGTCCAAGAACTGTAATTCAATCCTCAGTTTAAATATGTGTTAAATCCTGAAATCAATTTTAAGGCATCCAAAAAAATGTATGCAAGTGACTACAATGAAAATTCAGAACAATGTACATGTGGCTTTGATGAAACACAAACCTGCTGAGTGCCTGGAGTTGGAAACCAGGTAGATGAAAGAGCCAGAAATGCAAAGTGTAGTCAATCTGGCAGGTTTCGATGCCAAGCTGCGCACCTGCCCCCCCACCTCTTTGTACTCCATATACATTGGCACAGTGTGCCACGTCTGCTGAGAGGGGCTCTTGAGGAGTGAGACGTGACCAGAAGACAATGTCAGCCTAGACTCCACTTGGCTCAAAAAGGCTACAAGCCTCTGCTTTCTCTGGGCATTAGTATCACTTACCCATTGTGTAACATAAGGTTTCTCCAATACCCAAGTGATAAGACAGTACAGAGACAAATCAACATCTTCAAGTGGGTGCTTTTTAAGTTTTAACACATGAAAACATGATCATGCAACTGAGACAGTAGTCAGAGTTTTACTGATCCACAATATCCATTTTCCCAGAATCTACATACATATCCTTTCTATATATATTTATCACTATATTTTAAGTGAAAGTAATGGAGGCAGCTAAATGACTCTTCAGGCAAAAACAGAACTATTTTGCAGATGAAGTTGAGTAAGAGTTTTGGATCAACAAGAATCTAGGGAGCATCTACTGTCTTCCAGACATGTAGTAGATTCAGCAAAGGGCATGTGAAGAAGATACAATCCTCAAGCCCCAGTGGGATCAACACATAAACCTAATATATTTTCTGTCTGCCTGTATTGAAATTGAGAAAAGCACTAGATTGGAAAAGGCATCATGGAGAAACATTAACTGCTGCATTATCAACTATGATACAGGCAGTTTATGTCCAGCTCGTAAGGATTCTGATTTAGGCAAATGTTATTTACTTCACAAAAGGGCCAAACTGAAGCTTAGCATGGGATGAAATAGCCAAGGTGTGATCTCAAAACGATTATGAAGGATGCAGGATCTATCCAGTTAAGTCTGCTAATCAAACCAGGTTCTTTCCTCTCACCCACACCATGGGCTCACGCAAGCATGCACAGTACAAACGACTGGTGCCCAGCAGCATGTCCTGTGTTAAAGGGAGGAAGATGTGCTGTTAGCTTTCCATTGCTATAACGAACAAGTCAAGTGTGTCCAACCTGTAGCTTGCTGATTTCTTCCCTCCATTTTTTATTGTTTTATTTAAAAACTTTTCTTAATTTTTATTTTTATTAGTACATGTTTGCAGGACATAATGATTACATTCATCATGGGGAGTTGGTACAGGAACATAACATATCTTAGCTCCTTTTGAAAGGAAGCTTTGTAACTTCTATACATTCACTATGTTATGTATTTTATATACAGCCCAACACAATTCATCTTTGCTCAGAAAAGGGGCAAAAACACAACAGGCGGCAGGTTGACTACATCTGCCTGAGATAATCAAATTACAAAGAGATAAGGTTCAATCCATGATCAGTGGGCCCTGTTGCTCCGAGCCCAGGGCAGCACATTATAACTGGAGTACATAGGGGAGCCAGAGTTCATAGCCAGGCTTAGAGGGGAGAAAGGAAGAGGAAGAGGGTGAGGACCCCACAGTCTCCCTCGAGGACGTGCTCACAGTGACGGAAGACTTCCCAGCAGGCCACCTCTGAAAGGTTCCACTGCTTCCCAACAGGGCCACAGCCTGGGCACCAAGCCTTTCACAAATAGGCCTTTGAGAAATGTTCCAGATCCAAACTATAGGAGGTGTAGACATAAACAAACATAATCTGAGATAAAACTATGTGCTGAGAGACGAATAGAACATGCGAATATGGGAGAGTTCTCAGAAATTAATAATACAATTTATTGAGCATTTAATTAGGTTCCTAGAACTGTTTTAAACACCTTATATGTTTTTGTCTCAATTTTTGAAAGTATAAAATAAGCTTAAGTTTTCTTAGGTGGCTTATTGTAAATGCATTATTTTAAAGCCTCCAAACATAATGTACTGCCCTGAGGTAAATGATATTTTTAAACCACTGTAAGGAATATTTACAGAAAGTCTATTGGGCACAAAAATCATGCTACTAGATGCTGAGAGAAGATAAAAAATAAAAAGCATTATCTACTTTTCCAAAAGAGCTTCTAGTCTAAATCAAAACACACTCCAATCGCCACAAAAAGTGTATGAGCAAGCAGGAATTAATACAGAGAAACTGTTTATACAAATATTAATGGAGGAAAAGTGAATGTATTTTGATGGAAATAAGAGTATTTGGTCAGATGTTTTAAAGCATTTACCAGGGAAGAATTGAAAGATAATTATAGATAGGGAAAATGGGCTGAAACTGTAAGCAAATAAGAGAAGGGAAAGACTGAATGTAAGATAATCAGTGTCACTCACCTCGTGTGGTGGCTGACCAGAATGAAATGTTCAGTGATGAATGTCAGTTTCTGCCTCTTCCTTCCTTAGCTAAGAATCTGGGTTTTAGGAGATAGAAAATACAACCACATCTGCTTTAAACTAACCAGGATTATTTATTGGTCACTGGTGTTAAATGTAGAGTCCAGAAAACACCTCTCCATTTCTCAGCCTGTTTCCTCTGGATTTCCCTATCAGGTCAACCCGCTCCAACTGACGAGCAGCTTCCTCCAAATCCAAGATTTTACTCTCCCACCCCAAAGGTCAGCACCAAGACAGAAGCTGTCTTTCCAAAAGTATAAAATCGCTGTCATATACATGGTGTTCACTGGCCAGAATGGATTGTGTGCTCACCACTTGAATTCCAGAAGGGTTTTAACTTTCACTATAAATGAAGCAAGGAGCTCTTGGAGGCTTTTGAAAAGAGAATATGACTTGAATTTATAAGAGTCACACTAGCTATGCCAGGTAAGAGTGAAACCTGAAAGTCCAATCAGGAGTCCCTACCATCACACAAGCCACGATAGTAACCCTGACCAGGTACAGGGAGTGAGAGATGTGGGATACAGACAGATCCAGGATGCTGTATTTTCAGGGCAAGGCCAAGATAGTTTCCTGAATGACAAGAAATAGTATGCAAAAAAGGAGGCAAGGATAGTATTTTAAGCCTGAGTAACTGGAAAGATCAACTGCTCTTCACTCAGTTGAAGGAGATATATTCTAGAGAAAGCAAAGATGTATATTAGATATCCAAGTAAAAGCTTTGAGCAGACAGTAGATACATAGGGCTTAGTTTGCAAGGGAAGTCTGACCTGGAGATCTGATAATGTAAGTGTAGACAGAAGAGAAATGAGGACCAAGGATTGAGCCCTAGAGCCCTCGCATAACACTTGGTGAAGAAAAAGAAGAAAAGTTAAAAACCAAAAGTTAAGAAAAGTTACCACTGAGATAGCAGGAAACAAGACTGTGATATCCCTGAGGCCTAGCCAAAAAAAAAAATATGAAAGGGGGCATCAAAAGCCTCAGATTTCACACAAACGCTGCTGCAAGCCCCCTGCCCCTCACTCGCCCCATATTCTGCAATGCTTGGAGCAAAAGTAGAGACACAAGATTCCCATAGGGTTACATATTGTAAAGTTAACAATCAAATTCATTGCTAATAAAACGGGTTCCATTTTCCTGTGTTGAGAACCATAACTTTATAAGAATCTAAAAGACTGTGTTCAAATTGAGATTTTTTTTCAGGGATCTCCAGAGAACTGAGCAACAGAGGAGCAGTGGGCCCTCTTTTTCCCTCACATGGTTCCCTCTCACACTGGGAGGATTCTTGCATGCACAAGTGGGGACATCTCAGCCTACCCTTAAGCTTGGGAAACGCTCAGACCCTTCTCTGCCCATGGCCAAAAGGACATTCCCACCTGGAGTCAGTGCCTTCCTCTCTACACCACATTCTAGAAACTGGATCCGTGGAACTGCCTATCTAATGATCCAGAACCTGCTTCCAGGGCATATATGTTCTCCTCTCAAGCAGGTGGCCCACATCCCCAGGGAAGCCAAAACCAGTTGTTTGCAGGAATGCAGACAGAAGAGAACACACAGGTAGTGATGTCCACATTCTTGAATGATAAAAGTAAAGATCCATGAAAAAAAGAGACATAAAGCTGGACTGGAAATAGGAGAGTTTGGATTTCCAGGACTCTATCCCTCCACAAAAGCAACTAGCAATCTGGCAAAAACAAACAAACAAACAAAAAAACCTGTCAAAATCTACTGTTTCGGAATTCTGGAATCCAGGAGAAGGCTTTGTGTGGAAGAAGCTCCTGCTTTTCAGTGAGACATCTTCAGCTGCTGACCATTCTGCAAGATCCAGACCAGCAGTGACAGCAGAACAGCAGGCACAGCTGGATCCAGTCGCTAGTTTCAAACTAAGTGATATAGGCATTATTTTCAGGGGATTTGGCTGTCCATTTTGACCATCTGATGAGCCCCTAAAGGACTGGCCTAGAACTTGCATTCATTTCACCTTATTTAGGGCACTGCTGAGGCTACAGTAGCTGCTGGAGAAACTTTTGCTGATAGAATTCAAAGGCACAAGAATTGAGCACAGCAGCAAGAATCGGGAAATAACAGAACCAGCAAAACTCAGACTGAAAAGCATGAAAAGAAAAAGGTTGAAAAAGGAGTACAGTATGTAGAGGAATAAAAAGGCCTCTGGAAGTTCCCATATATACCAGGAAATCAAGGCCCTGCATATACTGGAGGCTGGATGTGTGTTCAGAAAAAAAGGCTGAAAAGACCTAAACTCTCACTTCTGGCTGACTTTCAGGCTCATCCTGAACAGAAATTGAAGTCTAAGGCACTTGAGACTGAGTTCTAAGGCAGAGTTGTAAATAGCTTGACCAAGTACTAAAGAGTGACCTAATACAAAGTCAATTTAAATATGCTGAGAGTGTATTTCTTCTTCGTTTGCTATTTTTTTTTTTTTGGCTCTAGGTGTTTAAGTAAACTCTTAAAATACTAGTTGACGTGAAACATACTTCAGTGCCACCTTGACAAATGTAGACTGTACATCATGGTATAGAAACATCACTAAACAAGCAGTGACAACTCCCTGCAGGCTCTTACAACAAACTAGGAATGGGCAGAATCTGACTTATACAACTGATATATTATAGTAGTAAACCTTTCCAGTTATCAACAAAATCTTATAAGGCATGATAAGAAACAAGCAAGCATGGTCTTTTTTCACAAGAAGAAAAAAAACTGTCACTGAGGAATTCCGGGCGTTAGATTTATTGAAAAAAAAAATTAAAACTTAAATATGAACAAAGAACTAAAGGAAACCATGAAATAAGAACTAAAGAAGACAATGATAAAAACGCCTACCCAAATAGAAAACATCAATGAAAAGACAGAAATTAGGGAGAAGGTTGGCTTATGTGGAGTCTGTTAGCTAAGTGGAGTTTTTTCCAGACCACTATTTGTTCAGTGTTGGTTTTGGGGACCTTTCTGAAACAAATCACATCCTCTGGTGTCTTGTTGGTTCATGAGATGCTTTTTAAAGTTATATGGAAAAATGTTTAAGTGCTTTTCAGTTTTGCTTTGGTTGAGTTCTACTGTGTTTGAATATTATTGTAGTTTTTTCCCCTTGCATTGTTCTTCTTTGAATGGTTTTAATTTTTGTATGTCTGTGTGTGTGATAATAAAGTTATTTTTTTAAAAGACAGAAATTATTTTAAAAACCCAACTGGAAATTCTGGACCTGAAGCATACAACAACTGAAATGAAAAACTCAGTAGAATGGTTCAACAGCACATGTGAACAGACAGAAGATAGACTCAATAAGCTTCCATATAGTTCAACTGAGATTATCCAATCTGAGAAACAAGAAAAAAAATAAAAACAAATAAACAGAGCTTGAAAGGTGTGTGAGACACCAACAAGTGGACCAACAGAAGGGAAAAAGAGAAAAGGTACCAAAATATTTGAAGAAATGATCAAAACTTCCCAAATTTGATGAAAGACATTACAGTCCAAGAAACACAAAACCTCCAGGCAGAATGAACTCTAAGAGACCCATACCAAGGTATGTTTTAGTCAAATTTTCAAAAGATAAAGATAAACATAGAATTTTGAAAGTAACAAAAGAATAGTGATTCATCACATGAATGGAACTTTCAATAGTCATTACGGCCGATTTTGCTTCAGAAACCACAGAGGGCCGGACAGTGTAACCAAAGCGCTGACAGCAAGAAAACAGTCAGACAAGAACTCTGTTTCCAGTAAAATTGATCTTCAAAAGTGAACAAGCTACGAAGACATCTCCAGATAAACAAAAGCTGATGGTATTCATCATGCTACAATCCTCCAGGCTGAAATGAAAAAACAGCAATAACTCAGTCATATGAAGAAGTAAAGAAGAACAGTTATGGTAGCTACACAGATACACATTAAAGTCAGCAGTATTGTATTTTTAGTTTCTAACCCCTCTTTCATTCCTATAGTTTAAAAGACAAATGTATAAAACAATTATTATAAATCTGAGTTAATCGAACAAAATGTATAAACATGAACTCTGTGACAACAAAATAAAGTGAGTAGAGTTGCAAAGGAGCAGAGTTTTTGCATACCATTGAAACTAAATTGATACTAACATTTAACTGTTGTAATGTTCAATGTAACCACCAAGAAAAACTTTAAAATATACAAAGTGAAATAAAAATATTAAAATGGTACACTCAAAAATTTAACCACAAAAGAAGGTATTAAAGGAAGAACTGAGGAACAAAAATTTTAAGAGTTATAGATATAACTAGTAAAACGGGAGAAATAAGTCATATCTTATCAGTCCCTCTTTAATGATAAATGGATTAAACACTCCAATTAACATATGGAGATCAGAAAAATGAACAAGAAGAAATACGATCCAACTATATCCTATTTATAAGAGACTCGCTTTAATTTTTTTTGTATAGCCTTTTATTGGTACATTTTAGGTGTACAATATAATGACATTCATCATTGGAGATACGCACCTTTACATACTCTCT
>NW_004624735.1:3059854-3092971 GCF_000247695.1 Heterocephalus glaber | reverse complement strand
TTTATTTGCCATTTCTACTTTGTGTGAGAAATGTCTGTTCATTTCACATGCCCATTTTTGGATTGGGTTTTTAAATTTGTGAGGTCTGATTTTTTTTTAATTCTTTATAGATTTGAGACTCACTTTAGAGCCAAAGATGCAAATAGTTAGAAAGTAGACGGATAGAGCTGGGCGTGGTGAGGCACTCCTATCGTCCTAGCACTAGGGAGGCCTCATGCAAAAAGATCAAAAGGATCGCCACAAGGAGTTCAAGGCCAGCCTAAAGTACATAGTGAGACCTTGTCTCAAAGATGAAAAAAGTGGACAGGTAGAAAAAGACATTCCAAGAAAATAGTCACAAAAAGGAAGCTGAGTTTACTACGTCAACACCAGACAAAACCAACTTTAAGGCAAACATTGTTACAAGAGACAAAAACTGGCATTACATATCAATGAAAGGATCAATCCATCAAGAAGACAACATTCACAAGTATATTCACACTTAACAAATGCCCAAAATATATTAAATAAAGTGAGAGATGTAAAATGAGAAATTGACAGTTTTATAATAATAGTTGAGACTTCAGTACCTCACTTGCAATAATAGGTGACATTAGAGAGATCAATAAGGAAATAAAAGACTTGAACAATATTACACAAGCCAACTAGACCTGACAGAAATAGAGCACGCCACTTTACAGCAACAGAACCAACTTTTGCTCAAGGATACTTAGAATTTTCCCTAGCAGAGGCCATATGGTGGGCCACAAAACAAGTCCCAGTAAAGTTTTGTTTTAAATTCTTTTATTGGTACATTTTAGGTATACACTATGTTTACATTTATCATTGGGTGCTTGTCCCTGTACATCATGTATCTTGGTTCTTATTTTTACCCCATTACCAGTGCACCCTTCACCCCCTCCACCCTTCCCTATTTACATAGATTTTGTTTCCATTTTTTTTCTTTTCTCATTATTTTTCCTTTCCCTTCTTTCCTTTCCCCTTCCCCTCCCAACACCCCTAGACCTTTGGACCTTTTCCTATTTCAAATTATCAATTACTCATTTTAATCATTTTAATCCTTATTTACACTTTCAGTTTCTCACACTAGAGAAACTATTCGGTATTTACACATGTGTAGTACTTATTTCACTTAAGAGTATGGCCTCAATATGCATCCATTTAGCTATAAATGTCTCTAGTTTCTCATTCTTTATGGTTGAGTAGTACTCCATTTTATAAAAAAAATCTTCTTTATTCAGTAAAGTTTAATGGATTGAAACTGTACAAAATATCCTCTACAACAACAGCAGAATAAAAAGTTGAAATCAACAAGAAAAACTACAAAGTAAACAGATGTGTGAAAATTAAATACACTCTTAGCCAATAAATGAGCCAAAGGAGAAACTATAAATGAAATTGAGAAGTATTTTGAGATGAATCAAAAGGAAAACATAATACCAAAATCTATAGAATTCAGTGAAAGTAAAGCTCAGAGGGAAATTTATAGTTATAAATTTCTACATCAAAAAAGAAAAAAATCAAGTCAATAACCTACCAAGTACATATGAGAAAGCTAGGCTTAAAAGTAGAAAAGAGGAGGATGTAATAAAATCTAGAATGAAATGAAATATAGAACAAAAAATAGAATCAGCAAAACAAAAAGTAGATTCTTTGCAAAGATTGACAAAATTGACAAATCTTTAGCTAGACCAACAAAACATGAAAAGACTCAAATTGGTAAAACTGCGAATAAAAGTAAGGACATTGATACTAATTTCACAGAAACAAGAATTATAAAATAATACTTTAAACAATTTTACCCCAACAAATCAGAAACCCTAGATAAAATCAAATTCCTAGAAACAATTAAATTACCAAAACTGACTCAAGAAAATCTTAGTAAACCTTTTATAAGTAAAGAGAATGAATAAATGATTTAAAAACTACCAGGCAAGAATATGCCAGAACTTCATTGGTGCTTTTAGATTTAAAATGAATGAACACTCCCTCTATCTTAAACTTTTCCAGAAAAGTAGAAAAAAGGGTGCATTCTCATCCATACTATGAGGCCAACATTATCCTTTAATATCAAAGCCAGTTAAACACATCACAAGAAAATTCTAGATCAATATCTTTTATGACTATATATGCAAATAATCCTCAACAAAATACTAAAAAATCCAATCCCACACATTTTAAGAGAATTAAGCTCCATGATCAATTGTGATTTAGCCCAAGAATACAAGAGTAGTTCAACATGTGAATAATCAAACTATGACACTGATATGAAATTAATAGGATGGAGAAAAAACAGCATGATCATCTCAACTGATGCAGAAAACACATTTGACAAAATCCAATACCACTTCATGAGAAAAAAAAATTCAATAAACTAGGAATAGAAGGGAATTTCCTCCACACAAGACATTTGAATGCCCAGATAAGGTGATGATTGCACAACAGCAAGAATGCCACTAAATTTTGCCACTTTAAATGGTTAATTTTGTTATGTGAATTTTACCTCACTTTAAAAAAAAAAACCAGGAGGATAGAGAAAGCAAAGCAGCTCCCACCATGATGAACAAGACTGACGAGTTTCCTCTTCTTAGAGGGCTTCTAATTCACGACTCAAAGCAATAATTAATATGTCAAAAGTCCACTGTGTACAAGACACTATTCAAAGCACTTTGTCTACAAAATCATGAATCCTCAGAATGAACTATCCGATGAAATGAGCTATCATTTTCCTAATAATAATAACACCATTGAGGCACAGAAGGATTAAACAACTTGCCCAAAGTCAAGGAGTCATAAAGTAGCAGAGTTGGGATTTTTAAGGCAATCTAAATTCAGAGGTGATGTTCAACTATTACACTATATAGTGTCACAGCTCTGGATGAAGGGAATAGTGTAGGTCATGGAGATGACACTGCTGTAATTCCTAAGTATCTTATTAACATACATTTTGATTATCATAATTAAATTTTGCTGCTACACATTAAGATTGATAAAAGCACATGGTAAGTAGTCTAAAGGGTTTAAGAGAACATGAAATATTCTACTTGGCTTGTATCCACTTGAGACCAGAATAAATACAGAAACAGAGAACCCCAAATCCAGGTAAAGTACACATTGTTAACCATAAAATCAGAAGTGGTTTTCAAAGTTCTTGTTGGAATCATTGACTTATATAAAATTAGTTTAAGAAATAAATCGAATATTATCAATTTCAACTCCATACTTTACCTAAAGATAAGACTGATATCTAAATTACTTAGCACTTAAAAGCTAAATTATTTAGCACCTTGTGCTTTTACATTCCAATCCCCTAAATTTTAACCTGTAAGTCTTTCCAGTATATTTTAACCATAGCTACATAAATTCAAATATCAGATATCAGAGTTGGTATGCAAAATAATTTAAAATGCATTCTTATATGAAATACTTAGGTTGAACTTTTTATAAATAAATATACATTTAAAATATTTACATATATGCTTCATTCGGGGCACATAATTAAATATAAGTTGATTATGATAGGTCTTTTCTCATTTCAGCTTTTGTGTCTTAATACAATGCTGTAGTGTTTGGATTTCAAATACTGAAAAAACAATATTATACTGAAACAAACATTTCTCCCAGTGGTGATGAGAAAAATAGAAGTGAGCAAGGAAATCCTAGTACCTTGAAAAATCAAGTGAACTTTGGGAAAATTTTAGGCATTTTTAACTTACGCCAAATCCCAGATGAGTGTTACTGTTTATCTATTTTATGCCCATGGGTGAGAAGGAAAATGTCACCCATATGTGTTTAATCCAATTTTACTTAAACTGAGAATAATATAATTGTTGAGGAGTTATTTTATGTCCAATAAGTTTTTCAAGTTCTACAGAGTCTTCCTCTCTCTCTCTGAACAAGCAAGTGGTGTTTTGCCAGCACAGAACAGAATTTGAACAGGGGGCAGATTGAGTTTGGTTCTAAACTTAGAGCTCACAAATTTGACTGACTGCCAAGCATGCTGAAATATTTTTCACTCCACTCTTCTTCAACTGCATGAGGATTTCAAAGGCAATATTGCAAAGCTCTACATTGTGAGTTTTCTCTTTCCTTTGGCTACTTCCTGAATTAAAAACCACATATTGTAAAGAAGATTGAGGTGCATTTTACTGACTCCTCGTGTCTGTATATTTCATATCAGTATATTGCCCACTCCCCTGATAAATGGCATCTTGCAATATATTTAAGCCTATTTAGCTTCCTTTACATAGATATAGAATCAATTAGCCCTGGCCATTATGCTACTGAAATTAATCTACCTTCTATCACCAAAAGAGAAGAAAGAAGTGGACCTAGGAAATCCTTGTATAAATAAAAAATATAGAATTGATAAGGTTCTTTCTGATCATACCAAAGTGTCTCAGATGATTCACTAGAGTCTTGAGGGGGATGGGAATGTATGAGTGAAATCAGCAGATTGATCCAGACATATGGAAGGCATGAAGATGCCTGAGAGTGGGAGAAGGGAAAGAAAGGACACAGAAAACAAGGGGCCATGTCGATCAGTTCACTCTTTGCCAATAAGCTGAAAAACATGTCATGGAGCATTTACCATTTAAATGGGATGACATTTAAATACTTCCTTTTGTTCATGTTTTTGAGATTTCTCTGTAATTCATGAGATAGTATGAATTATTTTGCATATTTCTATTTCTTTTAACAACTTTTGTCACCTAATTTCAAATCTGAATCTTTCATCTTGCCATTAAACTATGGTAAAAATTATTGAGGGACTTAAAAGTGGGAGAAAGAGTTAATATTTTCAAGAATAAATTTTTAATTATTTTAAAAAGCTGGTGTTTGGGATCATGCTGAGAAGTGGAATTTTATTTCTAGATTTCATTTATTAGTGATCATTTCAACTGATTAAGGATCAGATCTTTATTTTCATCTCCATAATTCCAAGCATTTGTTGCTTTCACACTTCAATTTTTTTTCTTTCAAGATGAAGCCCAATATGTCTGAAAACAGTTTTTCTATAGGTTTTGTGCTTCAGTCTTAGGTTAATTATCAATAAATCTATGTTATTTACACTTCGAACCAAATTCTAGTTCAGAATTTTACAAGTATTACCTAACTTTTTATCAAAAAATAAGATTATAAAATCAACTTTCATTTCAGGCTACTTGAATAAATATCAACTTGAAATGTTTTCCCCATTAATTCAGATTAGCCAACCCATGTGTTGATGGTCACTTTTGCAAATAATGTGGTGGTATTTCTCAGACACTGAAAAATTATTTCCACATATCGGTATTGAAGATACACCGCATGAATATAAACAATGTAAGGTGTCATCTTTTTAAAAGTGGATAAAATTAGATTCATTGCCAAAAACCTAATCAAATCAAACCAACAAATTCCCAGTCAGCACCCAGTAGTCTCAGACAACATGAATAAGTAGCCACTGCTATCGGGGATCTCAGCTTAAAGCCTGTTCTCATCAATTTGTGATATTAGGCCAATTTATATTTTGTTGGTTAGATTTCCTCATCTATAAAATCAGATAAACTATGGGGGTGTAGCTCAGTGATAGAGTATATGCTTCGCATGCATACAGACCTCGGTTTAACCCCCAGCACCAAAAAGGAGAAAGGAAGGATGAAAAAGGAAAAAGAATGGAGGGAAGGAGGAAGAGAAAGAAATAAAAGGAAAAGAAAAAATTAGAAAATCATAGTACAACCTCTACCTACAAAGATAATTGTTATGAGAATTAAATGAGGTAATACTTAGGACAATACCTGGCACCCATACCAAGGGTCGCATTTCCATTAGATATTATTGTGGAACAAATATTCCCCATGGACAAGTATAATTTTTCAGTGCTCTTCCTGGTACATTGCTGAGGACACAAGCAACCCTTGGCATATGGCTATTTAAATTTTAGTAATTCAAGCTTAGGCATTTGGTTGATTTCTCTAGACTATTCCTTCCAGTACTTTGAGCCAGCAGCACACAGAACAACCTGCAGTTGTTCTTACACCTAAATCTCTAGTGCTCAAGGGCCACCTCCTCAGGAATTCAACATCAGGTATCCTTTCCTGATACCCTCCCTCAAGTACAAACCTTCCAATTGTTAGACAGATACATTAAAACCTATTTCACTTGTACATTCTGCCTTCCAGTTTTTGTTTCACATATTTTTGAGGCTATGTTATTAAGAGGACAGACATCTAGAATTTTCATATCATCCTTGGTGAATTCACCCATCTTTGAGTTATTGAAGGCTATGTTTCCAGATGCTTCCTTTCAGTTTTTTAAAATATATCTCCATCTTATGCTCAGCCTGTTCATCAATAACAAAGCAATCATATAGCACTTGTTACAAACTGACCAGGGGCTCTGTTTGAATTCCACACACCATAGAGAGCTCCATGCTGCATATTTGAAGCATACCATTATATTCCTGGATGGTTACATTGGCAAAGTATTGTGCTTTTCTTGCAAATATCAGAATTGGCTTATTTCAACCAGTAGTGCCTTTTCACTCATGCATTCAATATATACTAAGTGCAATGTGTGTGCTAGGCTTTACCAAGATAAGAAACACAATAAGCAACTCCCTGTCTTAGTCATTTTCCTTGTTGCTGGCACAAAATATCCAACACCCATAACTGAAAGAGAAGTTTACTTGGGCTCATGATTTTTAGAGGTTTCAGTCCATAGTCAGCTGCCTTCATGACAGGAATGGAAGGCCTGCCACGAAGAAAAGCTGCTCACATCATGGCAGTCAGGGACCAGAAAGAGAAGGCAAGAGCTAGGAAGGGAGAGATACCCTTCTAGGCCACACCTCCAGTGATCCACTGCTTCTGACCAGGCCCCACCTCCTAACATCATGTTCAGCCGCCATGATCCAATCACCATCCAAAATCCCTGCCTCTAAGCACAAGAGAGTTTAGGGGCTCATTCTTGATCTAAGCCATAACACAAGTTCACTTTGGTTACAGCCCAGTACTGTATAAGAATGTAAGTGGTTTCCTTCCTAGGATTACCATAATTCAGGCTATTGAACGGATATTGTGTATGAGTACGGGTATGGGTATAGTTTTTCCTAACTTCAAACTTTTTAGAACAACTACAACACAGTTTTTTAAAATTAAAGCCAGTTCTATCTTTAGGCATTAAGCTGGCTTTAAGAACGACTGCTCTGTGGAGTAAAGAAGTGCAGGGATTTTGGGCAAAAGTCATGTGGCTCAACCAAAACATAAGAGAATCTGATGTTTGTCTTTCAGGCCCTCACAACTCCAAAAGCTCTTTGTAGAGCTCTCATTATATAATTTCAGTTCTGGGTACTCTCTCCTGCCTTTCAACCACAGGAAACTTGTCTTATAGCTGTTGTATCTGATAACACACATTCTTTCCCTAGTTTGAAAAACAAGGACTGAAACACAGTTCCACTGATAATTAGATAATGGCCCTTATCATCACATGGGATTCTTTCTACATGGATTTCTTATTTAACATAATTGCAAAACTTTTATTTTCTTTCTTGTCATCCTCTAGGACAGTGGTGGTGAACCTATAGCACATATGCAGTGGGCACACAGAGCCCTCTGTCAGCACATGAGCCCAGTCGCCCCATCATCATCCCAACAGCCCAGCATTGGATAACAGCACACATAGGGGCCATGCACATGCTTGGAAGGGAGTAGTAGCAACAGGCGATGATGTCGTGAGCCATGATTCCTTAGCCATAACTCATATGGCCAGTCAGGGCACTGCAAGATATAGATATAGATATAGATAAGGTAGATAGAGATATAGATAATATAGACATAGATATAGACATAGATACAGATACAGATATTTCTTTGGACTGGCTGTGAGTTTTAACACAAGATTTTAACTTTGAGATTTCTTATGAAAAACTGAAATTTAATACCTAAGCTTTAGCAAAGAGATGTTTCAATTAAGAGAGTGAGATTCTTTTAATGTTGTGCTGTTCCCTTGGCGTATTTGAACCTGCAGCATCATATTTAGTTGTTTGTGAAGAATTTATGCGAACAAGAGCAAGGACATAAAGATATATGTATTTGCTTAGACTGGCTGTGATTTTAGCAGAAGCCTCCAGAGGGAGGAAATGCACTCAGATACCTTTTTTGGAGCAGGCCAAAAGCTATTGGTCAGTGGAACATTGCCCCCTGTACCACGGTCAGAAAATTCAACAGGAACCCCAGCTGAGAATCACTGCCACAGACTGTTGGTTTAGGGAGTATCCCATTCTTTAATTTAACTAATAGTTTTAGCTATTTTTGATATAGGTATAGATTTGTACTGGGTGTTTCATTTTTCTTTTAAATTTTGTGTTTTTGTAGGTTCCAAGTCTTGCATACCAAAAAAAAAAAAAAAAAGATTGTACCAAAAAAAAAAAGCAAAACTGAAAACAGATAGTAGGAGATCATTCCGAGAGGCCTGGACAGAGTCATTCGGAGTGACTGAACAACAACGGGAAAGCATTATGTATTCCGTGTAGTGAAAGTGTTGTGTGTCGCACATCAAGTATCACATGACACTCTGACCACAAAAGCGTTGCCAAACTTGGTGAAACTGAAAGGAAAGGATTTCTTGAGGGGATACTGAGGAAATATCATTCCCAGTATCTCAGTTTATGCAACTATCTTTCTAAAACAAATCATCTGATAGCTGACAGCTTTCAAAATCACTGTACATAGCAAAACATTATAAGCCTCTTTCTGATGGGGATTTTATCAAAATGGCTATGTTGTCTGGAGGTCATTTGCTTTTTCATGATTTCCCAAACAAGGATAAAATTATGCAATGCATCTCTGAGATGGTACTTAGCAGACATACTGTTAAAGATCAAGTTCACTCATGGCAGGTGATGTTAGTCAGCAGCTGACCACTGACTTACAAAAGGCAGCCTGTTACTCCATGTGCTTCAGTAAAAGCACAGATATAAATAATCATGCAAGGCTAGTAGTAATTTTGTGTTATGCTATTGGTGACTTCATGAAAGAAAAGCTGGTGAACCTGATGTTTTTGCCTGGGACACAAGGGTTAGATATCTATAATGCTGTGGTGGAGGCTTTTTGTCACAAAACCAGAAAAAGTGGTTTCAGTTACCAGTGACGTGGGATCTTGCATGGTGGGGGCCACATCTGGTTTCATTCAAGTCTTTGTTAAAGAAGAAAAGCATCCAGTCATTAAGTTTCATTGAAATTATACATCAAGAAGCTGTTTATGCCAGAGAAAGCAACAAAAAATTAGATGATATCCTCAAAGATATCACAAAAATGGTGAATTACATAATGGCTCATGCTCTTAAAGAGTGGAATTCTCTGCCAAATAATTTTAAGTCAATGAAAGCACTTAGGATTGCTTTTCTTACTTTGTTTGGATTATCTTGTGCTTGTGAGCAGCTGTTTTCAGCTTTGAATTATATCAAATCTGATAGAAGAAGCAGACTAACAGATAATCTGAGTGTTGCATGTGTTGCTGTCAAACTAAACAAAGTCTGAGCCAAGGTTTGACAAATTATCAGCATGCATAAACAGCAAAGATCACATTAATTGTGCAAAAGCACGCCCAATGCAAACTTTTACCTTTCAATAAAAATCTGTTTGTATCATTGAAAGCTCTGCTATTGTGTTTTGCTTTTAATGCAAAAGATGTTAATGTTTGAGTTGCTTTTTCTAAATTAAAACCTTAGTATTCAGGTTTAATGACACTTTGCAATAAATAAGTGGGTATTGAGTTGCAGTTTGGACACTTGGTCTCTAAAAGATTCACCATCGCTACTCTAGGAGACTGGCCCATGGGGATTATGACATCTAAAAGAGATCTCAAAGATTTTCATAAACTGTCTCTGTGAGGAAAGAACATTGGCTTCTAGGTGAGTCAGACCCTAGTCCCTGGATGAACATGTACAAGGATAATCAAAATATATACTGAATGTTTAAATTTCTAAAAAATATAACAATAAAGACACATTGCCATTAATCACACTCAAAATGCTACCTCTCACTTCACACAGACTTATCCCATCATTCTTGCCACTTTCTGAAGTAGTTCTGTAAGTCCTGTTTTGTGTCTTTAGGATATCTCATCAAAAATATGGTGGATGTTGCTGCTGAGGCCATCTAACTGAAACGAGCTCACGAAAACACTGTGGTGTATCCTCGTCCACCTTACTCACCAGATCTGGCACCATGTGACTTATGGCTCTTCCCCAAGGTCAAAATGACCATGAAAGTTAAACATTTTGAATAGTTCAGAACCTCAAGGCAGACACAACTGTGCTACTAAAGACATTCACAGAAAAGAACTTCTAGCACTGCTTCAAAAAATGATACAAGCAATGGTATAAGTGTGTTCAAAGTAAGAGGGAGTATTTGGGGGGAGATTAATAACAATATGTTTTCTATTGTTATGCACTTTTAATTTTAAAATTAACCATATTTTTCAATGATATCATGTATGCCTTGCTGTATGCCACCATCATTTGAAACTTTTTATAACTTTGAAATCATTTCAAGACAAATAGTTTCAAAAAGTGGGTACCAAAGCACAAGCTCGTTAGGGTCCAGTCTGCTTTATGAAGTGGTATGACTGCTGCATTTGAGTAGGTATTTATGATCAATCTGATCAATACACACTTGCAGAATGAAAACCTGGAAGTGCTAATTTTGTGCATATGCACTTCAGACACTATTTGAAAGAAATAACAGATTGATTTATGCGGAGGAAATTAAGACATTTCAAATGTTCTGTTATCATGATGACCAAATCTACTGACACCAAAAGTATTTTTCACTAAATTGAGAGGTGTCGTCAGACACATTATGGCTGTGAAGTGAGTTTAGCCACCTTTTCTTGCCCAAGATTTTGGCAGCAACAGTGGTGGTGAGGGTGATCGTCAGAAAAGGGGTAAAGAATTAGCGAAGCCTCCCACCCATGGGAACTGCAGTATTATATGTCATCAGGTGTGATCACCTCCCATAGAAAGCACCTTCAGGCATCCTTTCCACCTATATGGACAAAAATGTGATGACAGAAAGAAAAACACAGTAAGAAAACCCAATATTTACAAAATACTTTGTGAAACGTGCATGTCTAGTAATTTCTTCTAATTGAGCGCTGTCTTATTTTGCAGATGAAGAATTTGAGTTTCATCAAAGCTGACTGAGTTAGGCTGGGGTAAGTACCAGGATTCTACAACTAAATAGTCTCAGTCACGGCAAACTAGCCGTGAATTAGAAGCCATATTTCATATCTCCTCAGAATAAAATCTAGGGATTGAGGTAAGAGTTAGGAATCTATTCCAAACAGAAGTGAAGGAAAAGTTCCTGGCAATAAGTATTTCCTAAAAAATTGTATGACTAAAAAGTATTCTAAACATACATTTTAATTAGTAACTTTCAACTGGGTAGGGCAGTGTGTGCCTATAATCCCTACACTCTGGAAGGCTGAGCCAGGAGGATCACAAGTTCAAGCTCAGTCCGGGGAACCTAGCAAGATCTTATCTCAAAATAAAAAATGGGTTAGAGGTATAACTCAGTGCAAAGGCCCCAGTACTGCAGATATAGAGCTAGAGCTAGAGGGATAGGGATAGCTAGCTATCTAGCCAGATATCATTATAGATAGATGATAGATAGATAAGATACTTTCCTCATAACAAACAATTATTTTATAGGCAGAAACTAGTTTTTTTAAGAAACCCTTAGGTATTTTCATGACTCTATTGTAATACCTCAATAAAGACAATAGTTTGCAGACATTCGATACAGCCATCCCTCGGTACCTGTGGTTCCAGGACCCCTTTGAATATCAAAATCCATGGATGCTTAAGTCCCATACATAAAATGACACTGTTTTTCCATCTATATGTTCCTGTATACCTTAAATTATCTTTCAGTGACTTAAATACCAATAAAATATAAGTGCTTTGTAAATAGTTGTTAGATTGTATAATTTAGAGAATAATGACAAGAAAAAACTATACATGTGCAATACAGGCATAATTTATTTTTCCCAAATATATTCCATCCCAGGCTTGTTGAAATCTGCAAATGCAGAACTTCTGGTTTTGGAGAGCTGATAGTTCTTACTATTCACCAAACAGTTGTGAGTGTGTCTCATGGATTATCTCATTAAACATCCCAATACCTTTTGAAGGAATTGCCATCACTGCTCCCACTTTTCAGATGATGTAAATGAAACTCAGAGAGAGAACCAAACTGTCCAGAATCATTTTTACCATGTGATTGAGGTGGGGTTTGAAGCCAGGGACCTGATCTGTAGCCCTGTCACCACTGGTTCTGTGCTCAGGCAGCCCATAGGTCACACAATCCCACCGTCTGGCAGGTTCCTAAGCACCACATCCCCCTAGCTGTCTGGGGCTCCTCATCTCTGGCCTGAAGCCTCTCCAAAAAGGCTCTTCTTTCAGTGGTGCCCTGCACACAAATACCACTCTCTGTGGCAAGCAGATTCCCATTTTAAAACACAAATTCTATCATGTTCCTCTGCTTTCCTGAGCACTTTTCAGTGGTTTCTCATCATCCTCAGACAAAACCCTGAAACCTCACCTCTGGACTAGAAGGCCCAACGAGACCTGGCCCCTAACTCTTTCCGATTCATTTCAAGTCCTTGCTGCTTCTTAGCCTTGCTCCCTTTCCCTTAGGGTCTTCGCACTTGTCACTGCTCCTGCCTGGAATATCCGCCCAGTGCGACGCACAGCAGTTGGCCCCTGACTTTACCCGGACACCCTCTCATGTCACTCCTCATGTGTGAAGTTCTGAGCTATGTAAAAGCATAACCCCCACCAGCTATACCAGTAGTTATTTTTTCAAATTGTTCTTGTTTCCATCGTCAAATTTAATATTACTTGATATTATTTTATCATTTATATTGGTTGGCTGATGTATTTATAAGTTTACCACTAAAAGGTAAATCCCATGAGTTCAAGGACTTTATATAATTCACTATACTGTATCACCAAGACCTAGAAAAGTGCCTGGAAGACAGTGTGCCCTAATAATTATGCACTAAATTAACTGAGTAAAGACTTAAAATGTCTTTAGGAAAGAAATTATTGTAATTTAATTATAATCACTACCAGATCAAAGAGCATAAATACATAAAGGTCATTGATGTATGCTGTGATTTTCTTTCCAGGAAATTTGTTTCATAACCATTACATTAAAATTTAATTGTCAAAAATATTAAAGAATCCAACCAAAGAGAATACCCTAAATAGGAGGTGGGGGCACTTAGGACTAGACAACCCATGTTCCAGTTAGGGTTCGGCCCCATCTCCTGGATTACATTGTTGCATAATGGTTGAAATGGATCAAAGAGTTATACAAGTCTTACTAAACTAAACTGGTAGCCTATAGGGGTAAGGAGAAGAACCATAAAATATGGTACTTGAGTCTTCAATCACTAATCATCTTCTGCTTTCCAACTGATGATCCTAACCTCAACTAAGGACTCAAATCTGGAGCAGGAAGCAAATGGTTCCAATGTTTCCTTACCCTGAAAATATTTTGGTTGACTTTGTAAAAATTAGTCACCTAGCAAAGCTTATTGACAAGATGTGTGAGCTACTATTTATGCAGAATATAGCATCACTCCTACTTGAGAAATTAGTGTTGATATAATGTTGTCTATTTCTTTATGTCATATAATCTTAGATATCCAAGACACATCCTATTTGTTATCTAAGAATAGGCTTCAATGCCAATCTCTTGTGAGAAATATTCTAGCAAGTGTTACATGAAATTCCTGCCTCTCAGCACACACTTAGTAGTTTTTTTTTAATTAAGCATCTCCAACACCCAAAAATAGAAGGAAAAAAACTATTTATCATCAGAAAAACCAGTGTCATAAAAACTGCTGTTCAATTTCTAAAAGATGGAAAATAGTCTTAAATGTTTTGACAGAGAACAAAATTCACAAACAAATGGAGAATTTGTGAATAACAACAAAATTTGGAGAAATGTTACAACCCAAAAATGTTCACCAGCTGCTTAGAAATCAAAATTCTGGTGTTTCTTGTGGATCATTTAGTTCCACAACACAATGATTACAAAAATCAATAGCAAATGAGGATGATAAAAAGAGCTAATAGTTTGTGTAGGGCAAAGTGATAGTAATGAAAAGATTCCCAAATGTATTCAGTTCAAGCAAAAGGGATGCTTAGGTTTTGTTCACGGAATGGTCCAAGAAAGAATTTTTGGCCCCATGGTGATTCAGGGGTCCAGGTTCCCTCATATTGTGTCCTCACCATTTCTTAGAGCCTGTAGCCTCATTATATGCATTCAGAGGACCAAAGAAGAAAAAAACCTATAAGCTTCACAACCACTTTTCTAGCCCCAGCCTGGGCAGGACACTTTTATTCCTCTTACATCCCAATCCATTGCTTGACCATACCCAGTAGAAAAAGGAGTAACAGATGCGAGAAATGTAAACAACCACATCCTAGTAACCACTCTTTACTAAGAAACTGAAAAAAAGATTCTAGTGGGCAAAATCCATCTCTGCAAAAGGTGGCAAAAGATATGCATTATCCAGTAAGATCCATCAGACTGGGAGTGAAAATTATATTTCTGTGATGTGGCAGAGACTACTAATATTCCCCAAATTAATTTTGCCTCCATTTCTATTGTATTAGAGCACTGAACTTTAACCAAGCACATGGTTGCTCAGATGCTTTTCCCAACCTAACTTATAATTAGTTGTGACCTGTCACTAAGTTCTGGCCAAAGGGGTGAGTGTGGAAGTGGAGTGTGCTATTTCTGAGTCACACCCTTAAGGAAAAGGGAAGACTCTCTCCTTCCATTTCTTTCCCTTCCCACTGACTGAAATGTGGTAAACCATCTGGGACTATGCTGATGAGGGCAAAACCTTTGGTGTTACTGAGCAAAAAGATTCAAGGGGCTCAGATTCTGACAACAGCCAGCCTATTTATGCCCAGACAGTTAAATGAGAGAGAAACACACTTCTACTTGTTTAAGCCACTGTTTTTTATAAATCTCTATTACAAATGCCAAATCTATAACTGATACATATGGCAAACAATATGGAATTCTGTTCTTCCTCAATTCAACATTTAAAATGTCATAAAAAGGGAAAGAAAGAAAGGAACTTGGCCAAACCGAGAAAATATAAATGTATTGATTCCAGTCACACAGCATAAAATGAACTAGATATTAATGGTCTTTTTTTCAATAAATGTGAGCTATTAAATGTAACATAATAAAAAATAATCACCACCCCTGCTCAAGGGCCAAATTCATCCTTATGATATTCATGAAAAATGCTTCACGCTTTATATCCATGATTACCTTAAAAATGTCCTGGAGGATTCCTCTGCCTTCTGCTAGAATGAACTGGTAGTATTTGCCAAAAGAAGATGCACCTACTCTAACCAGCAGAGACTTCAGACTCATTCACAGTATGTGATCACCCACTCCTCACCCACAGACACAGGTTAACCCAGCACAGGTTAACAGTGAGAGCTGATACTCAACACAAATTAGATCATAGCTCAACCTCCCAACCAAAACAGGAGCACGTCTTTGACTTTGCCAAAGAGGACTAAAATCAGACATAGGAGACAAAATAAGAAAGTTAGAAAATTCCCTTGGCCTTTGATAAGGATGTTTATCAGATGAGCAACTGTGTGTGTGTGTGTGTGTGTCTGTGTGTGCTTAGGTGGAGAAACTACTACACAACCACCATTGTGCCTCAGTTTGTGCTGCTCTTACGTCTCACAATTCTGGAAGCTGGGAAATTTAGGAGTAAGAAACTAGTAGATTCACTCTCTGGTTCCTAGATACATCTTATTGATGCTTTCTTTGGAGAGAAGGAACACTGTGTTTCACATGGCAGAAGGTGGAGGGCAAGAGGGACCAACTCCCTCCACCAGGCCCCTTCATAAGGGCAGCTCATCTCATGAGGGAGGAGCCCTCGGGGCCACCTTCTACTGTTATGACATGAGCAGTGGCTGGACTTTTGAGGTACACATTCAAACCCTGACAGGAGAAACTACAATCTAATCACCACTCCAGCCCCATGACCTACTCAATGGTTAGGCTTCCAGTGATTTTGAAGGAGTCTCTCATACATTTGTCTTAAGTTTTTCTGAAGCCTCCTTAGGTAACACATTACCAGAAACATACAGATTATGCAGATAGAATTAATCATTATTGAAATAGCCACACTCCTCACATATAGCAGGTTACCCCTGAGAACCCATGTCTGGACCTGAGGTTCGTCCCCAGCCTGTGCCTCTGCAGGGATGCCTGACTCCTCATCAGCATGCCCACCCATAGGGACTGTGTAACACACCTATTCCCTCTGAGGGTGCTGAGAAGCTTTGTGTGATCATAAATTCTAACTTCCTGTCTCTATAAGTCCTCAATCAATTAATTTTGCAAATTTCAGTCACATCCTAAAAAGAGGAATATGTTTCTTGTCTTCATTAACAAAACACTTATATAGTGGATTCTATACAAGGATCTTGCTTGGGCTCTGGAGTTAGGCAGAAGGGGATTAAAATCCTGATAGAAAAATCCTAATACAACAAGAACAATATATACAAATACACACATACTCACTGAATCTTCAAAAGCAGCCCTACATAGTTAATGCTCCTGTGGCTCCATTGCTCAGACAAGTCTTGAACTTGTGTGGCTTATTGTCAGGACCGTTAAGCTGCACTGCTCCCACTTTTATTGCCTATGACCCATGTGGTTCTGAACTCTTAGCTTTTTAGGTAAAATCAGGGTGATCACAGTGTCTACCCCATAATATTATTGAATGAATTCTTCTTTGTTGTTTTTACAGTAGAATTGAACATTCAGCCTCACCCATGGTAGGCAAGCTCTCTACAACTGAGCTACATACTTACCTCAAGAGAATGTAATAGGAGTGGGAAGGTAGCTTAGCAGTACAGCATCTGCCTGGCAAGTGTGAGTCCCTGAGTTCGATTCCCGGTACCGAAAAAATAGAGAGAGAATTTAACAAACCAATCCTTACAAAAGTTCTGAGAGCCACACTTGGCAGACAGAAAATAGCCAATAAATACCAGCTAAAAATATACTAGTTTATGTAAACCAACATATTTGGTTATTCCTGAACAACTTACTGTTAAACATGCATTGAAGCCAAGGATTTCAAGTATAACAGAGATGCTGGGTCATTCGTGCACATGGTGTCTGATTGACAAGATACAAAGACATTAGATGCTGCTAAGGGATTATTGTTGATTTTAGGTACAACAATGGCATTATAATTATTTAAGAAAATGTGCTTTTCCTGAGATGCACACTGAAGTGCTTTGAGTAAAACTATATGATATGCTTTCAACTTCTCCAGCGTTCAACCAAAAGAAAGACAACAAAATAAATGTAGCAAAATGTTTATTTTATCATTAGAAAACTGAGCAATGTGTACACGAGTGTTCCAGTAGTACACTGTATCCCTGGGTTTTATCCCCAGTACAACATACCCCCTCCAAAAAAACCCCAGAATATTTCCAAAATAAAACATTAAAAGAATAAAAAAGCATGCTGTGCAAAGTTTTGCAGAGCGGATCTTATAAATTCCCTTGGTAGAAGGTCGTGTTTGTTTTAGGTGATGGGGTTGCTGAGGGGGAGCAGGGAGAGGCAGGACAGAGTTCTGGCTTCTCTGCCCTTCCAACCAAGGTCACCTCACTGTTCTCTCTTTTCTGGAACAGAAGGCCATAAATGATTCTGTTTATGGAGAAGGAGGGGCAGAATCCTGTGACTCTTGCACACAGAAGGAGGAAAGCATCAACTTGCTCTTAGCTTCTGTACCTTCAGATCTTGAGCTCTTCACATTTCTGAATCTCAGGGAATCAAATTACATCACACATTACCCTTGACTGCACGGTTACTATCCCCTCCAAATCAGATGCCCTCATTTCGAGACGATTTTAGCTCCTGGCCCCCGTCCCTAGGACTGTCATTGCTCTGTCTTGGTTTCTCATAACTTCAGCACATGCTCAGATCATGCTTTCCATCCAAGTCGCTCCATTTCTCAAGTCCTTTCCTCCAATTGTCTTATCACCCTACTTCAGAAACTCTCTATCAGAGACAAAGCCAGCAGACTCCCCACATCCTATTTCACGAATCCTCCTCTCTGAGCACTGCCTGCTCTCACTTCCAACATGCACATCTCAAACTCCACCTACACCACTGGGCATCATGCCTTTGCCACAGAGCTCCATGAACTTGATGTCTTTGCTCTCCTCTTTTTCTCACTTAAGTTTCATGGTCAGTTATTTTAATATATCTCTTAGAAGTGCTCCCAAATCTGTTGCCTTTCCCTCGTTTTGGTGTATTTGTTTGGTAAAAATATTCCAGTTCAATCCAACCCTCTGTCTACTTGAAACACCCACAACCTTGCTGGCCCAGCACTGTTGAATTCAGGAACACACATCTCAAGTGGGACCCCAGGGCGCACAGCACCAGTGCTCCTAGAGTATTCACTCTTTACTGCCAGGCAACCAGTTCCGCTGTCATCCTGCATCTCAATCTTCAGATACCTGCTGGCTCACCTCACTCAGATGAAAACCTTGATTTCTACTTCCCTAAAATATTTAATCAATCTGAAAAGATCCTCCAGAGATTCTGTACTGGACTGAAGAGCAGTCCCCAAATTCATCTCCCAGAACCCATCAAGGTGCTCATATTTGGAAAAGGGATCTTCGCAGATGTACTCAAGTTCAAATAAGGTTATAGTGAGCTAGTGTGATCCTAAAAATCCCCTATGGTTGATGTCCTTTAAGAGCAAAAGAGACATAGAATCAGAGAGGACACAAAGAGGAAAATACTGTACCAGTGAATATCAAGGCTGAGGTCGTAATGACGCATCTATAAGCAAAAGAACACTCCTCATGCTCTTGACTTCCCTTGCTCTAGTCTTTCTTTTTATCTGTCACCTTCTAAAATACAATTTATGTATTACTTTTTATTATTGACGGACAAATCTCCCCACACTGCATGCCAAGCTCCTGCAAGGGGCAGTGTCTTAGTCCAATGTGTGTTGCCATAGTGACATATGTGAAGTTGAGCACTTTATAAAGAAGAGTTTTATTTAGCTCACAGTTCTAGAGGCAGAGAAGTTCAAGATCGGGAGCTGAACCTGGTGAGCGCCTTCTGCTGTGACATAAAGTGGCAAAGGGCATCACATGGCAAGAGCTTGTGTAGGAACAGCCAGTTTGAGTACAAATGAGCACATGTGGGAGATCAGTGGGAGGGGACAGGCTCAATTTATAACACCTACTCTTGCAGTAATTAAGCAGTCCTGTGAGACCTAACCCACTCCCACTATGGGCATTAATCCCTTGTGAGGGTGGTGATCTTGCGATCTAATCTCCTTCCACTAGATCCCACCCCTTGAAGTTTCTAGCCTTGTTAATACTGTTACATTGGGGGCCAACGTTCCAGTCCATGTACACTTGGAAGAGAACCTATATCTGAACAACAGCACATGGTCTTGGTCTGCTTTGTTAATCATATGTTACAAGCACCTAGAGCAGAGCAAGTACCTGGCAAGCAAGCGCACCATACCTTTCTCTAGCAAGGCGGCTAGGATGGAGTCTAGGAGGCAGCTCCATCACTGACTGACTGAATCTCACTCTGAGATAATGGACCATGTGCCTCGCTCTCCACAGCACCTTCAAAAATATAGTCTCAGGAAGTTTGGGCTTCAGTGGGCTCGATGTTTTTATCCTTGTTGAGTATTTTAGATGCAGTTAGACTCTGTTACCAATTAATTGTGGAAAAAATATCTTAGGTGACAACCTATCTGGGAATGGCACTGATAGTTTCTTTTTGGTTTTTGTTTTGATTTTATTAATTTATTTTTTAATTTTTATTTTTATTAGTCCAGTTTGCAGTTCATAATAATTACATTAATCATAGGGAGCCAGTATATGTACATATCACACCTTAATATGAAACAAGAATGCCATGGAAATCTGAAGGTGGACCAAGAGAGCACCATAACTGTGGTCAAAATGCTTTTGAATCTATTAATAGAAAAACTGCATGATGAAGTTCACAAAATATTGGTGCATGGTTAAAATATTTCAAGTGGAAAAATTAATTATGTAAGGATATACTGGCCATAGTCATTCAAAGTAAGTTGATAAAACCCAGGATAGGCAGCTTTGTGTAATGTTCTTTTCTAGTGTTTATGCCTCTACTTGGAGCTCATTTATTGCAACATATCTTAATGACTGTAGATGTAAGTCGTGACTGATATACCAAGGTATTAATATTAGTTATTGTTCTATGAGTTGAAATACAATGAAAACACTGAGGAATGACAGCTGGAAGATATTGTGAAAGGATAAAATGTCACTCTGTGACTCATTAGAGAAGTTCAACCTTAGAAAGAGTAACAAGCTATTTATTGCTAGAAAGGGTATCAGATCCTACAAAGACTTTCTATGCTAAACCCAAAGTAAGATATATGTGCAGAAAATGACCCAATTATGAATGTTCTCAAAGTTTTAGGTCGTTTTCCTAGTCTACGAAGGAAGGCAGACAGTTATGTGAAAAAACAGAAATAGGTCTTCAGGTATGCATTTAATTTAAACTTTATTTCAAGTTTCTTGTTACTTCCAAACAAATGGGGTACAGCAAGGGTAGTAGAAGCTTTGGTATTAGAATGAATAAAAGTTGACAGGGGTCCGTTTGGAGATGTCACTACTTTGAGCCTGTTTCCCATTACTTTTAATGTAGAACACTTCCAGGAAGGGTGTGTGTGTGTGTGTGTCTGTGTGTATGTGTGATGAATGGATAGATAGATAGATAGATAGACAGAAAGATAGATATATAGATAGATAGATAGATAGATAGATAGATAGATAGATAGATATTTCCACACTTACCCAACTGGCGAAAGTTTAGCTCCATTTGAAATAATTAATAAGGATAAAAACCCTGAACCCATGTATATAACATATATCTTACATATGTGTGCATATAAATGATATAAATGACATATATAGTATAATTATATAACTTGTACATATTTTCATGTAAATATATTTCTATATAAATTGTACATTATGATATACAGTATAACATATAATCCAGGTAGACATTTTTCAAGCATTGAAGTCTGACCCTTTGCTTCTAGATGATTTCTATCATAACACATCTAGCACACTAAGTCTAATACTTTACACTATAATGTAGACTGAGTACTTGAAGAATTAAAATGCTATTCTTCCAATAATTTTTCAGTGATACTGTATAATGTTACTCAAATATTCAGTGAGCAGATATTCTACTTCATTTCCTTGAAGATAGTATCAAGCTTTTTAATGACAAGGGAAATTCTGATGTATATGAGTCAGAACAATGGAACAATTGTGAGCTGCCACAAGTAATAACTGTATGTTCTTCATCATGGTTTTACTGTGTCACAATGTCTAGACTCCATATAGCTCATTAGAAACTTCACTACAGATCAAAATTTGCCACACCAAATAATGCTATCCACCCATTTTCCCTTAAAAGTAAGAATAAAATCTAGGCCTAAGCCTAAAATGGTATGTATTTGTACTAACAGGTGACTGTCGTCTGTGTGACTGAACTCTGATCCTGCACTGATCCACACAGACAATGCACTTACCTCCTGTCCAACTGGCATTGGGTATTCGTTCTGTGTTCAAAGCCTCAGAAGTGAATCCCTAATTCAAAGTTACAAATATCTTCCAGTGTATGATATACAATCCAGAGTCATCTGAAAGAGTCTGAATTTAGAGAGATGCCAAGGCGACATTGTTCTTTTTTCCCTTAAACATTGATTTCCTGCTACAGACTTGGCAAGGGAACCACATTTATCTCACTCCCTGCTTTACCCTTGGTCTCTGACACTGTGATTCTTGGAGTTTGCAATTCAATAGGAGAGAAGCATTCAGCCAGTATCTACTGACTGCTGAGTGAATGGACCATGCAGTGTGAGCATGCATGAGTGTGAGGAAGGTGCAGGCTCTGACCATCAGCAGTGTGGACGGGCAGGGCTCCTAATCCTCTCCACTCCCAGCCACACATATGGAACAGCATTAAGAGGCAGATTGCAAGAGGAAGGAAGTGACACTGAATCGCTCCTCCCAAACTTTTGTGCTATCTGAAGACAGATAGCACAAAGTCCCCTGCACCAAGTACCCTTTATTTGGCAACTCAGAGGCATTGTGGAGTAGAAAAATGCAATAAATTGGGTATGCACACATTGTTGTAATATGATGTCTTTAACTCTTTAGGGAAGATACCTAGAAGGGGAATAGCTAGGTCAAATGTAATTTCTATTTTTAGTTTATTGAGGAATCTCTATACTGGTTTAATAGTGGTTGTACTAGTTTATATTCCCACCAACAATTACAGGGTTTCTTTTCCCCAAAAGCTTTTCCAGTATCTGTTATTTGACTTCTTGATGATAACCATTCTTTCTGGGATAAGATGGAATCTCAGTGTTGTTTTAATTTGCATTTGCCAGCACAATTCATACTAGCTAAATCTTGGAAGTATAGCAAATGTCCAGCAACAGATGACTAGATAAAGAAAATGTTTCTGGGAGTTTAGCTCAGTGGTGCTGCACCTGCCTTGCAAGCGCAATGTCCTGAGTTCAATCCCACATATGGGGGCAGGAGTGGTATTTACCTATGGAATACTACTGTGCCATAAAGAAGGACAAACGAGTTATTTGTAGGAAAATGTACACACCTTACACTATAATGTTAAGTAAAATGAATCAGAAGCTTTGCAAATACTGTATATTTTGAATAGTTGTGAAATACTTGATATGCCCAGGGTGATGAGTAATAAATATTAAGTTCTCTCCCTTCAAGTTGTTTCTGTACTATTTGGAAGAATCTGGTACAATCTCCCCAGCAGAGTACGATAATTATTATCATGTATCACATGGTTTCTCTTCTATGAGAAACTCCAAATATAAATAAAGAGCAAAACAAAAGGTAGACAATAGGAAGTAAGGAGATAAATCTTTCTCAAATTGGAAGGGGGTCAAGAGACAGAGAGAGGGGGAGGGAAGGGAATATAAAAAGAATTTAAATGTGGTATGTACATGTACCAGTTCCCTACAAGAAATCTAATAATTTTGTACTGCAAAAATACTAATACATTCTTTTTTAAAAAACAAATATTGCCCAAATAACCCATGGACCAGGAAGGAGTATGCACCATAATTCTGGAGCCCTATTTGTAGCTCCTGTTCAATGAGGGAAATCATTCCACCTCTTCTATAAGCTCTTCCCAGATGATTCAGACCTCTTCCAATGGGCAGTCAGCATCCTGAACACAGGGCTCACTCATGTCACATCATATGCTTTTCACTCACTGTTTTCTTCTATGGAGCTTTGCCTTCCAAACTGGACAGAAACCCCTTGAAGGGAGAGATTTTAATTTTTACCACTCATCTCCTAGGGCATATCAAATATTTCACAACTGCTCAAAAAGTAGTTGCCAATTGGTTAATTTCTATCAGAATGGGCTCTCATATAACCTATTTGAATATGTGCTGTTCATACTTTAAACTGGCCATAATGTCCTTTGCCATCTTCCAAAAGCAAAGATTCTTGGACTTATCTCATAACTACAACATGTTAACTCATAACGTTAATAATTATCATACTCTGCTGGGCAGATTGTACCAGATCCTGGAATGCAATCAATTAATATTGAGCACTGAGTGTTATTAGTATGTGTTCTTGCTAATAGGACTACATTTTCCCATCTGAGGCCAACCTGCAAGTATATTTTCTTAAATCTTTCTCTAACTGTCTTCCAAACTGGAAATGCTTTATTTGAAGCACATCACAAACAAGAAAGAATTGGTTGTATCCAAAAGAGCTCATTAATCTTGCTTTCTTCTTTTAAAAAAAGATGAAATTTAAGAGACTACAATAATAACATACTAATTAACCTTCTATAGCTAGATGATACTTTTAAGTTATGGATTTGCTATAGGCATCAGTACAGGAAACCCTCACTAGGAAAACTTGGGATGTTTCCTCAGGTACCGGTGGTTCAACTGTAGTTATGGATTCTGATATGAGATTTGCTTGTTGTTTCTTTCTTTCAAAGCCCAAAACCTGCTGGCACCCAAAACTGTCAGAACAGCCTATCCATTTAAGCTTTCTACCAGATTACCAGAACTGTGTGATGTCTCCCAAAAAGCTGGATAACATTTATAGCAGTTTGTATCCAGTACAAAGCTTCTCATAAATAAATAGGGCTAGAGGCATGTTCGGATGGCAGAGGGCAGCCTCCCGTTCTATTCTCACTAAACGGTGGTCCTGGTTTAGTATAGATATGGTTTATTGGCAGAAAAAAACAAGAGGCAAAAATTAAAAACCCCTCTGTTATCTTGTTAAGTGGTGGGATATTCAGATGTTCCAACATAAAGCATGAAGCTCAAGGAAACATTTGTAGTTTAATCTTGAAGGCAAGTGATTCACTTTGTCATGTTTCAAGGCTTTTCTCTTTTTATTTTTTGAATAGATGAACAGCTTGTTTGCTTGGAATCACTGAGACACAAAACATCTTGTCCAAAAGACATTAAGAAGAAGAAAAACAAAGATGAAAGGAAAGAAAAGTGGAAGGAGAGATTTTCACACAAAGGGAGAGCAACTCCAAGAGTACAATCGCTGCTTAGCAGTGAGAAACAGGAAGGAAGAGAATTTTCAGAAAGGAAATTTATTAGCAATTGTTTGGCAAAGGTATAGGGTGAATTGGCCTGAAAGCAAAACTTGTAAAGTGTCAAAGACTCTTGAGATATGAAGTACGGCATGGTCAGGAGCGCTGGTTCTTGGGGACACGCAACCTGGAGAAATGGACATTCTGTGACCACAAGCAGCCAGCTTGTGAGAAAGAGGCACAGAAAGAAAATTTGTCATCACGCTGCTCTGTAGCACTAAGTACACACTTTCCAATACGTCCTTCCACTGTAAAGTCCGCGTTCTCTTTCTCCACCACTGAACCAGAAGCAGGCACTTAACCTTTTATGTTTTTGAAACTCAAAAAGAAGAGGAAGCTCAATGGGAGACTTTTATTCCAGGGCTCAGGCTTCAAATTAACTTCCCTGTTAGAAAGACGGGCAAGTGCAGTTCTAAATGTGCCCTGTGTTAAACATGTTATCTTGAGCTGTTTTCTTTGCTCTTCCTCGGGGAAGAACACAGAGGAATATATATTTCAAAAGTTAACCCTGAGTTCTGATGAATGTGTAATCACTCTCCATGATCTTAACTTGAAACATTATTTACAGAAATGTGCCTTTACACCCTCCTCAGAACATGCCTAATAACTCTGTCCTTAAGATAGATCAAGTCTGTAAATCAGAGTTGAGCATTCCAGAAATATCAAGTGGGATAGTAATGTTGCAAATAGTACATGTGGGCATAATTATGACTTATTCAAATTTCCTGGCAAGTAATGTCCCACCATGGTAATTTTTCATGGAAATCAAAGCAAAGGAAAGTCTTTGTGCTAGCAGCAGAATCTCTGCATGTCTGCTGGACATTGCTATGATTATTTCTATTTTAACAGACAATTTATAGAGAAATCTCAGGGATAATGCAGTCAGGGAACTCTATGATCTGGCTCCAAACTCTTTATTTCCTATCAGTTACATCCACTCAGTTTCATGTTTTCCCCACTTCACTTATACTCTCAACATCATACATACATGCATACATACACACATACATATACACACAATCTCTCACAAATCCCATCTTATTTATTAATTTAGGATGGGGTCCCACAGTGTTGGCCAGACTAGTCTCAAATTCCTAGCAGGTAGACTTCAAATAACCTTCCTTTCTCACTCCTCTAGTAGCTAGGACTACTGGCACATATTTTCACACGCACACACAAACACACTCACACACACACACACACACAGAAACACACAGAAAAAACTGTCTACTCAGTATTTCCTGATCCAGCCTTCTCTTTTGTAGTTACACACCTAAACTCAAGGCTTCCCCCCAATCTAAAATGCCATACTTTGTCTATCCTAACGTTCTCTTCAAAAGCTTATGTATTTTTCCTTTTTTTCTTCATCAAGTTTATTGGTACATTTTAGGTATACAATACAGTTACATTCACCATTGGGATCTTGTACCTTTACATGAGTATCTTGGTTCTTATTTTTTCTCCCTTACCTTGCCCTCCCTTTACCCCCTCCACCCTTCCCTATTTACAAAGACTTTGTTCCCATTTTTTCCTTTGCTCATATTTTTTCTTTTCCCTTCTTTCCTTTCTGCTGCCCCCGACTTTCCCTACACCTTTAGACCTTTCCTTCCTAGTTCACATTATCAATTACACATTTTGATTCTTATCTACACTTTTAGTTTTTCACACCAGGGATGCTATTAGGTATTTACATGTGTGTGTCCTATTTATTTCACTTAAGAGTATGGCTTCAATGTGCATCCATTTAAAAAGCTTATGTATTTTTCAAAGGCTACTTTAAATATTTATTTTTCTTTGGGTGGAGGATTCTCATAGCCTCCTTTCCACAAACATAGTTTTAATTTGCTTTTAGTTTAATTTTATATGTTCACGTCCTTTTTGTAGCACTCATCAATTTCTACTACCACTGTGGCTTTATGAATTGGGTGAACAGGTGTACGTAGTGTGGTAGGATAGGTATCAGCATCACATACCTAGGTCCCTTAAAATGGAAATCATGTCACATATCACTTGAGATATTTTCAATGGTCTGAGTACAGTATAATATCAGGAAATATACTGGGCATTGTTGGAGAATATGAATGAAACTGTCCCCAATTAATTCATGCCAAGAGAAAAGTCAGGTTACTACTAACAGGAATATCTTATGCTGACCAGTAATTTCACATAAATTATTTCATCTAACCCTTCAGTAACCCACTATCCATCTAAAGACAGAAATTGAGACTAGAGTTGTTTCTAGAATCATTTTTATCTAAGATTTGGGTTGGCAACATTGACCTGGAAATATGGATATGAATGTATGTTGAAGGTGGCAGGGGGGAGTCAGTTGCCCAAGAGCACTCACTGAGGTAAGGAAATGCATCGCCAGCGTTGATGCTCTGTGGTTGTCCGATCCAACACTGCTACATAAGAAGGGACAGTGAATCATACTACAAAGCAGAGGTAGAGGATCTGTGCATGAATCTCTGGGTTCTACCTGCGCCTGCTCTGCCTTGCTTCCTTCGCTCCTGAGTCCACTCATCTAACTGATAGAAAACAAATGGAAAAAATGGACTGTTTTCCAGTTCATCTCCCTGCAATGAAGCAGCATGTAATCATGACTTGCATGTATTTCAGGGAAAAAATAACGGGGAAAACGCTCTCAGAGCCTGGAGGAATTCCAGTAGAGGCTGAGGCACCCTGGAAGGGCAGCACAGTGGAGATTTTTGACCTGAGGATTGAGAATAAAGAATACTAGTCCTGTCTCTACAACATCCAAAGGAAGAGCCGCCACAGTGTCCAAACATCCTCTGTCACTCGGACCTCCTGCTTTCTCACACCCTCTCACCCAGTAATTCCAAGCCTGGGACTTAAGTACAGAGAAAGAAGTCCACACTACAAATAAAGATACACATATACACAGACATACATCACCACCTTTATCATGGACAAATGATAAGTGATGGAAATATCTATTCAACAATGGGAGATTGGTTAAATAAAATGAGATAAATATCATACAGTCATTGAAAATTACTTTTATAGGCTTGGGCATATAGCTCAGTGATAGATTACTTGCAAGCACAAGGCCCTAGATTTGATTCCCAGCACTGTAAAAATTATTTTTAATGAACCATACTTAATGCTACAGCAGAATTTTCATTATATAATGTGAGTTTAAAATTCAAAAGAAAGAAACACACTGTTATATCAATGTATTCAACTGTGTCACGATATAAATACATTAAAAGAAAAAAAAGACTGCAGTGAAATACCAAAATGTTAACACTTTTATTCTGTATAATAGCATCATTGTTTTTATTTGTATGTTTTCTACTTTCTGAGTATTACCGCTCTCATAATTAGAAAATATAGTATTTTTTAGAAAGTGAGCACAATCGAGAACACTTACAAAGGGACACAAATTTGAGTCCTAAACATTAATACTGAAATAAGATCATATTATAAAGCACTACTACTCTTGATGTTTTATGCAGCCTAAGCCATGTCCTCTTAAATTTTATGAACATTCTATTTTTGTTTTTTTTAAATCCTTTTTATTTTCAAAATAGAAAAACATCCTTATAAACTTACAAATTTCAGGGCTGTCAAATAATTATCTTTATAGTTTGGTCAAATCAAATTAAGTCATCCTGCTATATTGACCAATTTAAAGACAAAAGTACAATCACAGCATCTCGAGATAACAATATACTCTTCTATATTTTTCCTTCTCAAATCCACACACAAAAGCAAAACAAAACAAAACTATTAGAGATTAAAGCCTTAGCTATCTAACTAGTATAATTAAAATAATGTTTGGGCTGGGGATTTAGTTCAGTGGCACCGTGCATGCCTGGCAAGTACAAGGTCCTGAGTTCCATCCCCAACACCAGAAAAAAAAAGCTACTCACAAGGGTGGCCATAATAATAATAATAATAATAATAATATCTTTGGAAAACCTGCAATGCCCTGTCCACAGACATCTCCTTCTGGGAGAAACCGTGGGTGAACCTGGATGTTATGGGAAAGCAATTTTAATTCCCTTGGCTTCTGTTTAAACTTCCTTCTCTAGAAAAATCGTCCGATAGATAGATAGATAGATAGATAGATAGATAGATAGATAGATAGATAGATTTATATCTAGATCTAAATACACACACACACTTCAGTTTGCAAACAGAAGCATTTGGCAAAATTTTGCTTCCATTCACAAACTCCACATTGGATGATGAACATGACTGCATCCATCTTCCCCCATGAACATAAACATGGCCATCTTCCCCAGAACTGTGGAAGGCATTAAATTCTTGAATTGAGGTTCCACTGTACATATACATTGGGGTCAAAGGGACCCCTAGTCAGAGCTTCTTTTCTCCTGCTCTGACATGTCAATACGAAGGTCAAATGTTAACCATGAGTTTTTAATTGTTCCACAGTATCCTACTGCCTTACTAGGAGGAGATTTGCTAGTAACGTTGAGGGCAATTCTCCAATTCTGGAAAAGGCCAAAGCAGATTTTACCTACTGGGACTATGCCATGCCATGCTTCTGGACACTCCTGAGGTTACCATAAAGACTTGCACCCCACTCTTGAGAATAGGTTATTTCTCAGTCCTGTGCTAGTAGTAGGGTAGCAGTGGCCTACCCTCCAAGACCCTGAGGAAGTGTGGTTCACTAATAGAAGTAGCTTTGTCCAAAAAGGACATCAAAAGACAGGTTATACAGTTGTCAGTTGACAACAGGTCATTGAGGCCAAACCCTCCCCCCCACCCCTGGGGAACTCTGCTCAAAAAAGCAGAGCTCATAGCCCTTACTTAGACACTGACATGCCCATGCAGCATGGAAAGAAAGGGGTTTGCTAACTAATATGATAAAGCACCATCAAGAAATTCTACCACTCCTAGAGGCAGTCTACCTTCCCAAACAGATCATTGTCATTCATTGCAAGGGATACCGAATAGACATGTCTAAAGTCTCCTGGGAAATCAAAAGGCCAATAGAGAGGCAAAGGGGTAGCCCTGCAGCCCCTCAAGACTTTAGCCTTATTCCTTGTTCTTGAAGAACCATTCAAACTGGTCCGTCCTCGAGGGATGCAATGGAAAGCTATAACAAGCCTACCTGGGAAATGGATACTAGAATCGTCACAGGACTAGGAAGAAAGCTATTCCTGTGACCCTCTGGAATACCTGAGATTCCTCTTCAAAAAGCAAGACTCCAGCACTGCTCTAGATGCAGATAAGTAGAGTCACTAATGACCCCTATTTCCTCACAGCTTCAACGGGCACCAGTATTCAGATTCCTATTTTAATTATATCCATAATGTGGATAATCTTGCTGGGGCTACAACTCAAAGGCTCTTAATATCTCTTTGCCAAACTTTCTCCTCCACAAGAAGCATGGAAATCAATAGTTCTCGTATAGACACTCACCCCTATCTTATTGTCTTCTGACTTTTTCTTTCAACCCAGCTGGTGAGTCATAACATCCCAAGATGATGAGAGCGTGCATAATCCCCAGTAGGTAGGGCCTATAGCCTATTTCACGAGGAAGTAGCCACATGAAGACGGAGACCTCCACACCCTCCGCGCTGCGTAAAGCTTTCTGTCTCTTACGGGGAAATGAGGTAAGAGATTCAGATGTGGCAAACTGGCCGAGCAAGTGGGCATGGTCTGTCAATAACAGAGATCCAGGAAATGAACAGAAAAGCAATTCCCAAAACCCAGCTCCTGAGACCAATGAGAATGCTGTCTTCAATTCTTGTGAGAACTCCAGCAGGTTTTTGCTGGAACGGCCCAGACCTGAAGTCACCCTGAGGAGTGGGAGGTAGCTATGACGGGCGCCATTGACCTGGTGGCTGCTGTGCCCCTTCAGTGGTCCACTCACCCTATGGGGTGCAGTCCTTTTCCTACTTCTAATTGGCCCACACTCAATCTGTAGGGAATGTTTCTTTCCCTACTTTCAATAAATGTAAAATATTGCTACCTTTAAAAAAATAATTAAAGTAATATTTTCTAAATAGAAACACTTTGGAAACTGTATCTAACTTTTTAAAAAATTAAGCAATAAAAAGTCTTCCTAGGGCCCGGGATTTAGCTCAGTGGTTTCGCCGCCTGCTGCGCAAGTGCAAGCACAAGGACCCGAATTCGATCCCCGGTGCAAAAAAAAAAAATCTGTCCTCACCATCTGATGAGAACTTATGGTGTGAAGTTTGCAGACAAATCCTTCATTCCCTTCCTCCTTTCCTCCCTCCCTTCCTTTCTCCCTTTTTCCTTCCTTTCTCTTTTACTTCCCATTTTCTTTTCTTCTTTCTTTCTTCTTCTCCATCTCCCCTTTCACCCTTTTAATTTTTTAATGTTTTTTGCATTCTGTCTCTAAAATGAGATAGTCCAAAGATTTTAAAAACTCAACTGCTATCAAATATGATTGAAAGTTGTAGTATTTAGATCTGTTATTTTTATCCTCTTTCCATTTTTTGTTTCTGTTTTTGAGAATCCAGATGACATTATTGGTGAAATCTTTAGGTAAAAACAAATCTTAATGGAAGCTTGTCAGTAGTACCGTGACTTTGATCTATCAGAGAGATTTCCTAGGTTTGGGGTCAATCTAAAATCAAAGTCATTATCCTTAACCCTAAGGGTAATGTGATGGCACACAACTGCCTGTATTTCTCTGCTTGACTTGGAATTTCCTTCTCTAGAAGGTTGTACTGTATTTACTGGCCATGCATACTTTGTGGAGAAGACTGCTCCCTCACAAAACAAAAAATCCATTTTCTGCTCTCAGTACACAACTAAATTAAGGGACAAAGGGTTTCATATAACGGTGATACTCATTGTTATTTCATGGTGCACTACATACATTCGTGCCATCTGGGTGTCCAGTTCTTCTAAGATCTTGTTTTGGTAATGATCTTTTGACTCAGGCGTCTGCCTTTCTCTTGCACTTTAGCTACTTGTGATAAAACGTACATGTCAAGCCAGCATGAGATAACCAGTCAAATGATAGTTTTTCTTAAGAACGTATGTGATGTGTATGCTATATATGTCACCACAATTAGGGATGCTCAGATGCCAAACAGTCTAAACAATGTCACCCACTAAAATTAGAGGCTAGAAAACTTTTAAGGTACATTTATAGGCCACTATATATGTTAAATAAGAATCTTCTTTATGTCATTTAATGTCTTGTGATCAGATGGAGGTATTTGACTAAAAGATTATTCCATACTAAGATGGACATGTGTTACAAAGATAATGTCATCATGATTGTCATGCTAAAATACTATATATGGCTCTTGACCTTAAGTTTCTCTCTATAATGAATAATTATTGTCTGATAACACTCTGCAGGGATTCAACTACTAAAACAACCATGGTTAGTAAGAAATAACAGCCCTCTAATTGTGCTTTATATTTCAAAAGTGCTTAATGTCCAGACAAAATAATAATAGTGAAGCTCCCTGCTCCTACTACACTACTAATGTCACTGATCTTCTCTTCTGGGTGGGTGATCAACAACTAAAGTTTGGAGACCAAAACTAGAAAGGTAACTGCGCTAAGAGGACAGCCAATATTTTGGCTCTAGCCTCTCAAGGTTAACAAAGAATCCAGGGCATGAGGGAACCTTTTCTACAGGATCCTACTTCTTTGGTAAGTCACCCAAAGTCTTAAACAGGGAGTTTGCTGGACACCAGAGGATAAATGTACCATGTGCCAAAGGAGGGTCATCAAGAGGGAAAAGTCTCTCATGCTTTCCCTGAAAGCAACATGGTCAACCAAGGCCATGACCCATCCTGATGACTGACAGTGACAGAGGAACTGAGAGGCTCTATGCATGGTTCCAAAGTAACTCCTGAGGAGATTTAACTGACTTTGATAGACAGCAAGAGGTTGATTTTGATAGACACAGGTCTCATTTTAACTTGGTCTCAAACATCCAGCAGAAAAGAATAACCAAAAAATGTATAAAAACAATGCCATAGTAATAAACCTAGATATAAAAAGGGGCTCCAATCACTGACCCCTTCTGGCAGTTTCCAGCTCTACCAGTAGCTGACCACAGTTATGGATCCCGACTCTGAAGAAATATCCCTAACTGCTGTGAGGGGACAAAGAGCAAAGACCATTCTGGCTACTTCTAGCTGAAGAGGGTCCCATAGTAGTGATCAGCAGTCAGAGCTACTCTACAGAAGGTCTAGCTAAAGGCCCTCGATAGGCTCCAGGCATTGTCATCTTGGATAGGCATATAGTTTTGAGTCTGGAGGAGACAAAGTCAAAGAAACAGTTAAAAATACATGGGCTGCTCCACTGCTCCCAGGGCAGAGGAGGTGAGCCAATCCCAGTGCCCAGGAGGAGGCTCCCCAGCCACCATTCT
>NW_004624735.1:2992752-3056539 GCF_000247695.1 Heterocephalus glaber | reverse complement strand
AAAAAAAAAAAAAAAGAATACATGGGCCAAATAATAAGGCCAGCAGGATTGCTATGAATGTAGCCAACAAGTGTTTTCACCAGGAGGAACTAATAATAGCCTCCCAGGAAGAAGAGAAGATCCAAGGAACTTCAGAATTTGATACGGAAGTTGTACTGCAATTTATCAAACAGCTCATAACTGGGTCATTAGGAGAAAACTATGGTAAAATCTATAAGAGCTCAACTAGAGTTTTAAAATCTCCTAGCTAAAATTCTTCTTCAAATTGTCTCTATCTTCTTACAGCTAAAACTAGAGAGACTTATGGCAAAATACCAGACTTAAGAGCTACCAGGTGACAATCACTATTTCAGTTTCTGACTGTAACTCTTTCCCCAACCTGTCTTTCCATTCTAGCACATTTGTCACTGGAGTGACCACTTGGAGTTTGGCAGCCTCTGGGCAAGTATAAACAAAATATTTAAGAAATTAGAGCATGTAGAATCTAAGCATGAGTGCAAGAATGAATGCAAGGGCAGGTTGGGGAAAGGGTCACACTTAGAAACGGGAGTAGTGATGTAACTTTTCTCTCTATAGATTTGTGCTACTGTTTAAAACAATCCATTTGCATTATCCTCATTATTCTATTACTTTTATGAGTATGCAAAATTCTTACTATTCATAGTGCTATTGTCATATAAGATATAAAAAGTGTATCTATGCTCAAAGCAGTTACCATGCTACAAATAAAGAAATAATTGCAGTGATATGCCTGCCAGAAAAGTTTGAATCCTCTGACAGCCTGAACATGATTTTAGAAATTTTTAAAAAATAGTTTGTGAACACAGGTACCTTGTAAATTTTTAAGTAAAATTGACATGATAGGTGACTAAAAATACTGCTTTCATTAGATTAATCCACATGACAGGCCATCTACATATTTATATCACTGGCCCCTCCCTTGTACCAGGCACCATCCTAGTGTATACAACACTGAAAAAGTTAGCACAGCATCTGCCTTTGACCAGGGTATCTTCTTGTGAGGGAGAGAGACGAAGTGATTCACATGCAATTACTACAGGTGCACTTCATTGCACCACGATGCTATTTTGAAAGCATATGCAAGGAAGAATTTAAGCATAGGGAGCATACAGCAAATTAATTTTTCTCATGTATAATATCATCTGTGGAAAAACTCCAGGTCCACAGAAAAGCAGTTCTAGCACTGCCTGGTCCAATAAGGAAACACAAAGGTGCTCACAAAGGTGAGCTCACCTGGGTTCCCCACCAGCAACCTGGGATCCCTATGTTATGAGCCACACGCACCAGAGCTGACATCACTTCTTGCCTTCATACCCCAAGTAGTCTCAAACAAACTCCAGATCTTTGCAGGGTAAAGAGCCACATTTACTATAGTGGTTACTCATGTCTTACCCATGTACCACATATTTAAAAAGTGTGCTAGGGCACATGGCTCCATGCCTGTCTGGAAAGCACAAGGTCCTGAGTTCAATTCCAGTACCAGAAAAAAAAAGTATGCTAAGCATTTTTACTAAGATTCTATCTTCTTAAAATGTGTCACTGATGAAGTTCTGAGCATTATCCCCTGACCCATTCTCCCCATGAGCCCTGCATTGTCTACTGGGTAATTTTGCACAGTGCATTGCGGCATAACTGGCTATACTCATGAGTGTTGCAGAGGAAAGATGTGAGGGACTAAGGAAAAATGTCAGAGAAGACATTTCCCAAAAAGTGACTCTCTAGGGCAAGCCTAAATAAGAAGACAGAATCAAGTGAGAGTTAAGGGGACAGACTAAGGTCCCTGAGAAGTATGTGGTTCATGAACCTGGATGAAGTCCCAAGAGCCAGACAGTAAACGGGAAGATAGAGCAGTGGGAGTTGAGATGCAGACAGCAGCCAACACCTGGCCATGCAGTCTCCACACAGTGTGGATGTCAATCTGCAGAAAGGAGGGGCCCTGAAGTCCACAGACAGGAAAGCAGGTGAGATGACCCATACCTGTTACACCTGTTCAGAGGACTCTGGTGACAGGTTAGAGAATGCATGAAAGGAACAAAGATTCGATCAGAGAGCTCTGTGAGGAATCTAGCACAACAGAGTTGTACGAAAGTGAGATTTTCCTTGAACAGGGGCTGACATAGTCCAGAGATGGCCTAGATAAGGTCCTCTGGACAGGAGAATATTATGATGCTGGGAAAGAACTTGAGGATGTGGAAATGAATGGCTGTATCATCTCTATTAGGCCCAGTCCACATTATGGTGAGCATGATCTACATCTGAATCCTCCCTAAAGGCTTTGAACGCTTGCTAAATTCCTTCTATATATTAATCCCCTCCGTCTAAGATGTGGAGAGGGAAAGAAGTTGCCTTGAGTTGTGCATCTGGTAAGTGGCCAAGCAACAATGAAAATCCACTGGGCTCCAGAGTGCCCAGCCTTCACCAGCTCTGCACACATGGCACCTGCCTGTTCAGGGTGAGGACTTTGCCCAGGTAGTAGCAAGTGCACACACTGCTGAGGAGGCCATCCAAAGAGGTGCCAAAATGCTCCGCTGCACCGCCTTCCTGTATTAAGAAGGTCCCCTTGGTCACCAGAAGCTGTACTCCAAGGAGAGCTGCCCCTCCTGCCCTTGTCTTACCTGTTCAGCATGTCTGCTCCCTGCTGAGAGGCAGCCTAACCTTGTTCATCTGTCTACCTGTTTCCCAGGGACCCCAGAGCTTTGGGTTTATAGGGGGCAACGTGGGGAAACCAGAGACAGTTTGATGCATCAGTGCTCAAATTCACAGGAAACATTTAAATGAAAAATAGATGTGACACTAGCCCCTGTTCATTTTTCTTCATATTTACTTCCACAAAAATATTTAAACATTGAAATATCTAGACAGACATATTTTACTACTTTGTTCTCTTGTCCAAGTAGAATATTCTCTTCTGCTTGGCTAGTATTGGGTCCTGGGTGACCAAGATGCAATGCTAGAGAGAGAATCAAGCTGATATGATGTTTCCCAGAGAAGTCGGGGTGAGGGGGAAGAGCGTTCTCTGACATCTAGTCTATTTCTCCAAGTTCACACAACTTTAAGGTGAGGCACCTCCTTTGTTATTGTCTCCATGTCTATTAAGCAAACATTTACTTTGTGCTAGTCTAAAATCGGAGTTATCAGTCTGTTAGGAGGAAAAGCAATGAAGCCAGCAGATAAATCTCCCAAAGTCCAAAGTCCACTATTTACACACACACACACCACTTCGTCTTTCAGGAAAAAACACAAGGCTCCCTTCCCATGCACTCAGATGAAAGCGTATGTAAACTTTCTTTAGCACATGAAAACATAAGGAAATCTCTTTCTTAAAATATAGCTATAAGGAGAGAGGCAGAAAAAGTTGTGTGCAGGTGCCCTTGTTCAACCTGCGAGCGGACGTCCCCGCCCTCACTGCTTTGCTTGCCAGTAGACAATGCCACATACGCCGGGGGACAGTGACCCGACAAGAAGGAGAGGCGGTGGGCAGTATGCGGACCCAACAGGGGAGGGTGAGACTCTGAGGACGGCAGCTCAACAATGGACACGGGCCTTTCCCAGCACACATGCCCCCTGGGCCCGTGCCACAGCAACGGCGGCATGGAGCACTACAGAAGGAAAGTACCCACTAAACGGTGCAAACACGGCTGGGCCCATCTGTCATAAACAGTAAGTCCAAAGGCCACAGGTGCAGACGGCACTGAAAAGTAAAAATTACACTCAGGCAGAGGCTACTGATAGCACAGGAAGAAGCAAAATCTAGGATTGGTTTCCAATCAGTAAACGGATAACAACAGTCTATTCATCTTTGGCACCTGTTGTTTCTTCCTCTCTCTGGTTCACCATGAATAAAACTGTTTTATTTATAAAAGATGTTGTGTGTACCCAGGACCAGGCCTTTCGCCTATTGTGAATGAGGCAAAGTTTGTCTTTTGTGTCCTGCCCGGCCAGCTGGCCAGAGCTACTGTCTTTCTCTCCCACCAGGTGCGGGCCCTCTGCCGGCTCTCTCATGCCTTTCTCATGGTCCAAACCCATGCTCAGAGCCTTCTCTCACTCTCCTGGGAAAATACTGTTCAATTTCACGAATGTTTCTTAACACCTAGCAGTAAAAGCACTGTGCTACACAAGAGGGAAGAGGCTGGGGAGCTGTGAAACACTGTCACCCCGCAGAGAGCTGACACACCAGCGACACACACACACACACACACACACACACAGGCTCACATGTGCAGTGCAGGAAGCAAAGCGCACTTTCAGTGGTCTAACTCAAGTGTAAACGTATTGCCATGGAAGCAAAGGAAGGACAATTCATTCCAAATAGGAAAATTGGACCCTAGGGAAGAGATGGAATTTGAACTGTGACTTGAAGAATGGGAAGGATTTTGAATGGCAGGAGAAGAAGGGTATCCCAAGTAGATGGAAAACACAAGCAAAGGCATGGTCTCTGGGGGGCAAGAGGCCACTTGTCACTTTGAATTCTGGATCCATGAATGACACCTTAGTCTCTTCCTACTGCTGCAAAAATACTACACACTGGGTGATCTAAAAGCAATGGAAGTATATTTGGCTCATAGTTCTGGAGGCTGAGAAGTCTCAGTTGTGACACTTCAGACTCTGGCAAGAGTCTCTGAGCAAGGTGACAACATGGCAAAACAGACAGAGATCATTCGTGAGACAGAGAGGAGAAATCGGGCAAACTCAGTTGTCTAACAAATTCACTCTTGCAGTGGCTGCTAACCCAGCCTTGTGATAATTAAGGGTGACATTAATCTTCATCACCTTTTAAAGGTCTCACCTCTCAACACCATTAAAATGGCAGGTAAATTTCAGCACGATTTTTTTTTTTGGGGGGGGGTACTCAAACCATAGCAAAATGACTAGACTTTTAACCTCAGAAAATTACTTACTTAGCCTCTGTGTTCCTTGATTTCCTCATCTGAAAAATGATAATTCAATCAACATATTTATTAAGATCCTTATCTGTGCAAAGGTCTGTGCTTGCCGCTGAGGATACAACTGAATTAATTCTACCTCAGAGGACCAGCAGGAGCTTAGCACAGTATCCTACCAAGGAATACTTTGCCTACATAGGTACTGATGCCAGTGGTGGTGAGGGTGGTGATGGGGTGACAGTGATGACACAGTAGTGGTGTGACAGCAGTCATGAAGTGGATGGTAGAGGGAGGGGTGAGGATTCCAGTGGAACTGAGCAGTTCACTGTACTGGGAAAGTACAGCATGTAACATAAGGCTAGCAAGAGGTACATGTGCTGAGAACTGATGAACAGATAGGACATCACCTCAATATAACACAAACAATACTGATGCTGGATTAACGGCCTTAATTTATCAGCTGAGATTCTGATGTGGAACTGACTTTGGGTTTGCAAATTTTGAGAAGGCAAGAGGCCCACCTGAGAGTCCTCACACCCTACTTTCTACCCATTCCCAAAGTCAACTCTGTGAGCAACTAAGACTTCTATTAAAGCTAACTCCATCATCCTGATAGCAGGAAAATGTTAAGAATAATGATCCTTCTCTGATAGTTTTGGAAGACATGGTCAGTGCTGCCTAGGCTGAAGGCACAGAGCCCATGAAGCCTGCAAAGATGAGAGATCTCAGAGCAAGGGCAACGCATGGTGAGCAGCTTAACAGCATGGACTTTTTCCTCTATGAGTCACCTCAAAATTAATTTCAATTTGTAAATCCCACTTTCTACTGACTTATCATGTAAAAACAGAGATGCACTCCTCTTAAAAAGCCTTACTGAAAAATAAAATAAAATCATATCCAGAGAGCACAATTTTGCATATTTAAAGGAAATGAAAAAACTTAAGAAATAATTACCGCTCCTCTTGTGTAGCATAATGCACACCTACACACACACACACACACACACACACACACACGCTACTGCCAAAATCTAAATGTAGTCCTCATCATGTTATTTTCCTACTCATAAATCTTCAAGCCCATTACTGTCTAGCCTGTCCTCAACGAGAGTTTCCCAAAGCCACTGCCTCCCTCCCCTGACCTCAGCCAAGAGCATCCAGTCTCTACAGAAACAGGGAAGCTACACCCAGCTCTCTCCTACCCCACACATCCCTCAGGGAATGTCTGCCAATTCGACCTGCCAAATTGTTCCTTTCTCAGCATGTGCCCTTTCCTAATCCAATCTTTCTCAAAAAAGTTTTTCTGTAATGCCTTTAGGAGATGTCACAACATAGATTCTACCCTAATAGACTCTTGAAGGAAGAGGAGAAAGTAGGTAAGCCTCAAAACACAACAATGTCTTTAAAATCTTCAGTCCTATCTCTCCCCAAACCACATAGTTCATGAGGACTGCAAACCTCCCCACCCATTCCAGTCCCAGCCTGGGCTCACTCTCTGGGCTGAGTCCTGCCTACACAAGGGGACGTCCCTCTGGAGTGCAGCCTCTCGAAATCAGGAACTGGAGAGAAATGAGGGTCCCTTGTTCAATGAGATAATCCAGACAGAGAAAGACAAGTATTACATCTTTTTGCTGATATGTGGAAACAAGAAAAATGTTGGCTTGGAACTCGAAGAAGGACTTTTAGGAAGGAGAACAAGGGAGTGAACAAGAGGGTGGGGGAACTGTATGAGAAGGTCGGGTAGACATGGTGGATGCATAATACATGTGTGTATGGAAATATCACAATAAATCCCAGTAATTTGTGCAATTGATATGTGTTAATAATTATGATAAAAGTCAGGAACTGAATTTGCATTTATTCCTGTTATAGAAGCAACACTGGCTGAACCCACCACTTGGTACACTGTCTGTGCCCTTCACCGTATGCTTCACCCACAAGCTCTTTTTCTTCTCTAGCTGGAATAAAAACTCCTTAAGTAAAAATCCTAGAAACTTGCTAAATGAATGAAAATATTACTTTCCCCAAACTCACTCTTCTGCCCTTAGTAGACACTGTTGGTTTTTGAGAATGAACATGCTGATCAACTGAGGGGAAGAGAAGCTACAGAAACACACCAGAGGCATGATTCCAAACACAAGAGTGGACAAGCACGAAGAAGAGAATGTTTCCTGGACCATATGGCAAGGGTACAAAAAGTCTATAGCGTGAGTCACTGGGGAAGTCTCTGGCTGGAAAAATTCCATCAGCAAGTTTGTGAACATGAATGTTACAGAGAATTCTGGCTGTGCCAGAGCAGCTCTTTGAATTCTTTCTACAGTCAAGAACCACTGCTGCTATCTCTCCTGCACTATCATTCAACAGCAATTTATTGAGCACCTACTCTATGCCAAGAACTCTTCAGAGGGCTGAGAAAAGCAGTGAGCTAAAGAGATACAACCCTCTGTTTTGTTCATTAAGCAAATAAGCCAAAATGATGCGCAAAATATGCACATATATAATTACATTTAAGAATGGCGAGGTTTTGGAAAACAAGGAATCAAGACAGCGAGCAGAGAGCGCTAGTGGGCATGGGAAGACACTGTTGATAGATTACACTGCAGTTGGGTGTAAGAGAGCCAGAATGTCTCACGGAAAGACTTGGACTACAACTCAGGTGGACAGGTATGGAACAACATCTGAAGAATATGAAGCCTGAATCTGGTAGAGAGAAGCTAAATTACAGGCACTGACTTTGTCCTAGTCCACAGGAAAGAATTTACACTAAGGGTGCGGGAAATATATGTGCTGGCTAGGATCTTAACACAGAAAGCTACACTAAGCAAGCGAGTTCCAGCCACGTCTGTGCATGGGAGTGAGCATATTGGAAAGAAGGTTCTCTAGAAAACCAGACTGGCTCTCTAACCTGAGTATCTAATTTTGGATTCAAGCCAACTTAATGGGATGTGGCAAGACATCTTTTAGCTAATGTAGAAACTAAGTTTATTGAAGTTTACTTGCAAAATTACTAAAGACAGTAAAATGTTCATGGAAATTGAAAAGTATGCAGACCTATAGAAATTATATGCTTATGATATAAAAATACACAGAAAATAGGCAAAATGAATATAAATGGTAAGCATAATATCTGACTATTAAATGAATTTTATTGTGAATATTTGAGGTTTACAATATATTATACAATACATATAGTGAAATGCAATGGTTACTGTAGCAATGCAAATCAGCATATCTATCATTCATAGTTTTTGTGAGGAGAGCAACTAAAATCTACTTATTTAACAAAATCCCTATACAATTTTATTAACTATAGTCCTCATGTTTTACATTAGATCTTTAGACTTGTTCATCCTACCTTTCCACTACTTTGTGTTCTTTGACCTGTATTTCCCCGTTTCATTCCCCCTTGCATATAACACGCACCCCTGGTAACCACTGTTTTATTCTCTATCTTTGTGTATTTGACGTTTTCTTTTTTTAGACTCCACATCCAGTACAATATAAGTGAGGTCACATAGTATTTGGCTTTCTGTGCCTGGCTTATTTCAATTAGCATAAATTCCTTCAGGTTTGTCCATGTTGTGGCAAATGGCAGGATCTCATTTTTAAAAGCTGAATAATGTTCCATTGTATATATACCTGTGTGTGTATCATCATTTCATTATCTATTCCTCCATCTTCAGACACAGACTGTGTCCATATTTTTCCTACTGTGAAAAGTGCTGCAATGAGCATGGGAGTGGAGGTACTGATTTCATCTCCTTCGCATGGAAACCGGACAGCTATTCTTGCAGGTGTGAGGTGGCATCTCACTGTGGCTTCGATTTGCACTTGTAGGTTTAGTGAAGGTCAGCATCTTGCACATATCTATAGGTAATTTTATGTCTTCTTTAGAGAAGAGTCTGTTAGGTCCTGTTGCTCATTTTTAAAAATTTAATTATGCTATCTGTTTTTATGCTACTGGGTTACAGGAGGGTTATTTTGGTGTTTTGTTTTTTGTTTTTATAGATTTTGGATATTAACCCCTTATCAGAAGTATGCTTACAAACATATTGTCCCATTCTGTAGGGTGATTCTTCCTCTCTTTGTTATTCCCTTGCTTTTGTATTTGATATTGTCTTTTTTTAAACTTATTTTTGCTTTTGTAGCTAAGGCTACAAAAATGATTTCTCCAAAATATGATTTCCAAGATTAATGTCAAGAGCTTTTCCCTATGCTCTGTTCTAGGAGTTTCACTGTTTGAGATCTTATATTTAGGTCTTTCACCTATTTTGACTTAATTTTCATGTATGGTATAAAACAAAGGTCCAATTTCATTCTTTTCATGTGAAAATCCAGTTTTCCTAGAACTATTTTTTAAAGAGATTATCCATTCCCCATTATATCCTCTTGGTACCCTTGTAAAAAAAATTAGCTCACCACACATGCTTAGATTTATTTCTGCACTAGTTGTTCCATTGATTTACATTTGTGTTTCCATTCCAGAACCACACTGTTTTAATTATTATAGCTTTGTAATATAATTTAAATCAAGAAGTGTGATGCCTTCAACTTTCATCTTTTTTCCTTAGCATTGCTGTGGCTATTTAGGAGTTTTTATGGGTCCATAAGAATTCTAGGATTATTCCTTGTATTTCCATCAAAAATGATGGTAGAAGGGCTAGGACTTTAGCTTAATGGCACCACGGCTGCCTCATATGTGCAAGGTTCTGTGTTTGATCCCCAGCACCAAAAAAAAAAAAAAATGATGTTAGAATTTTGAGAGGGATTGTGCTGAATCTGTAGATTTCCCTGGAGTAGTATGGGCAATTTTAAACAATATTCTTGCAATTCATAGACACAGGTCATCTTTTCATTTATTTGTATTTTCTTAGATTTCTTCCATCAATATCTTGCAGTTTTTAGAACACAAGTCTTTTACTTTCTTAAATTTATTCCTAAGAATTTTATGCTATCATAAAAGTAATTTTTTTCTGATTTCTTTTTCAGCTAGGTGTGATTTGGATGGCTTCTATTTTTCTTGTCTGATTATTCTTACTAGTACCTCCAGTACAACATGTTGAATAGAAGTGGTAAGTGTGGCCGTTCCTGCCTGTACCAGATCTTAGCAAAACAGCTTTCAGTTATTCCCCACTGATTATGATGTTAGCTGTAGGTTTCCCATAAATGTCCTTTATTACGTTGAGGAACTTTGCTTCTACAACTAAACTATCAGGAGTTTTAATCAGTAAAGGTTGCTGACCTTTGTCAAATCTCTTTCTGTATCAACAGAGATGATTATGTGATTTCCATCTTTCATTCTGTTAGTGTGACATATCACATTGATTGCTTTGTGCATGTTAACCCAGCTTTGCAACTGGCCATGATGTGTAATCTTTTAATGTGTTGTTGAATTTGGTTTGCTAAATTTTATTGAGGATTTCTGCATTGATAATAGCCTATAGTTTTCTTATTTGCAGTGTATTTAACTGGCTTAGGCATGAAGGTGACACTTATATGGATAAATTTTCTTTAGCTCTATTTTTGGGAAAAGTTTAAGAAGCATTTGTAATCTTTTCTCTTTTTTTCCTTTTTTTTTTTTTTTTTAATCTTTTGATAGAACTCAGCCTGAAGCCATCTGGTCCTGGCCTTTTTGTTTTTTGGAAGATTTTTAATTACTTCTTAAATCTCTTTATTTTTATTGGTTTGTTAAAGCTTCCTATTTCTTCCTGATTCAATCTTAGTAGGTTACATTTTTCTAGAAATTTACCCATTTCCTCTAGGTTATCCAATTTGTTGCCATATAATTGTTCTTAATAGTCCCTTATGATCCTTCTTATTTCTGAGGCATCTGTTATAATGGCCCCACTTTTATTTCTGATTTTATTAATTTGAGTCTTCTCCATCTTTCTTTTCCCTTAATCTGGCTAGAAGTCTGTTGATTTGCTTATTTTTTTCAAAGTACTAGCTCTTGGTTTTATTGAAATTTTTCCTATAATTTTTCTGTTCTCTATCTTTGTTCTGATCTTTATTATTTCCTTCTTTTCCTTTTGCTGACTTTGAGTGTAGTTTATTCTTATTTTTATATCACCTTGAAGTGTATGTTAAGCCATTTATTTGGAATCTTTTTAGTGCAGGTATTAATTTACATAAACTTCTGTTATAACTTTTTTTATTACATCAATAGGTGTTGGCAAGTTGTGTTTCCATTGTCATTTATCACAAGTTAGCTTTAAATTTCTCTTTTATATTCTTTGACTCATGGTTATTCAGAAGCATGTTGCTTAATTTCCACATATTTATGAATTTTCCAAGATTCATCCTGTTATTGACTTCTAGTTTCATACTGTTATGATTGGAAACAATACTAGCTATAATTTTAATCTTCTTGGATTTCTTAAGACTTGTGGCCTAACATGTGTTCTATCCTGAAGAATGTTCTGCGTGCACTAGAAAAGAATTTATATTTTGCTGCTGATAGATGGAAACTTCTTATATGCCCGTTCCATTTGATCTAAAGTGAATTTCAAGTCCAGTATTTCCTTATTAATTTTTTTCTGATTGATTTATCTATTGTTTAAAGTGGGGTACTGATGTTCCCTACTACTATTATATTGTTATTCTATTCCTCCATATCTATTAACATTTGCTGTATATACTTAGGTATTCTAGTGTTGTGTACCTATTTATTAATAATTTTTATGTCCTCTTAATGAATTAACTCTCTTTTTATGTCCTCTTAATGAATTAAATAAATAACTTGTGTCTTGTAACAGTTTTCGAATTAAAGACTATTTTATCTGATGTGAGTATAGCTGACCCTGCTCTCTTTTGGTTACTATTTGCATGGAATATCTGCTTCCATCCCTTCACTTTCAGCCTTTGTGTGGCCTTAAGGGTAAAACCGGTCTATTGTAGCCAGTGTATAGTCATATCTTCTTTTTCTATCCATTCAGACACTCTTTCTTTTGATTGGAGAGTTTAATCCATTTATATGTAAAGTCATTATTGATTGGCAGAAGCTGACTCCTGCCATTTTGTTGCTTTCTGGTTGTTCTATAACTCCTTCATTCCTTTCTTCCTCACTTGTCCATTTTTGTGATTTATTCATTTTCTGTTATACTAAGCGTTCTCTTTTTATTTTGTGAATCTTTTGTAGGTTTTGTTTGGTTTTTGCTTTGTGATTACCATGGGGCTTACCTGAAATTCTTCGCAGTTATAATAGACTACTTAAGCTGATAACAGCTTCATTAACACACAAGTATTTTGCTGAGGTGATCCCTCTTTGTATCTTTGTGACATAGCCACAAGCTGCCACAGTGATGCTGTGTGCCAGGGCACAGGAGGTTGGAGTGGTTGCAGAGCTGGAAGCCTAAACATAAGTCCAATTAAACTACAGTGGCAATCATGAGGTAGGCACAGGTTGACTCTTTCAGGTATGAATGGGACAGAGCTCAGGCCTGGCTCAGAGATGTAGCTATGACTCTGATCCCAGAGATCAAGATGCAGTACTGAGATGGCTCTGAGGAAGAAGAACATTCCTGAGGCTTGGGTCCCCGGGTGCAAAGCACAGCTGCAACAGGACACACTGGCAATTTGAGAACCAGGACAGGAGCCACCACATGGTGGTGACCTTGGAGAGTAATGGTACACAGTAGTGACCCAGGTTCTGCCAGGCCAGCTGCAGTGGTAACAAGGACCTAGGAAGAGTTAGGTGCAGCTGTGGTTTGGGACCCTGGGTGAGCAACAGTGCCGTCGATGATGGCTACACTCCCCAGGGTGGGAGGTAGTCCTTTTCTTGTGGAAAGGGCAAGTGATAGGCACTTCTAGTCAGCCACCTCGCTGATGTCATTCCTCTCTGAATTAATATGGCTTCAAGGTACTTATATACCATCAACCTCAAGCAGGAAATAAATACACCTTGGTGAATTACACATCTTGGTAAACTATGAGGCAAAAAGGACAGAAACATTGATGACCAGAGATCAGGAGTCTCCTTCTCGTTAATATCACACTTATCAGTGATGAAAACGGCTCTGGTTCTAACATTTTATTTAAGTCTTTTAGCAGTTACCATTATTACCTTTAAAAAGAACAATAATTTGCATATCAGTTTGGCTATCCAGTAAATTAAAATGATTTATCAGTTCTGAACTGGATCTAGTATCACCTTGTTATGAACAATGAGCAAATATAAAAATTTATGACAATCCTAATAATGAGCAGGGGTACTACAAAAAAACTTTCAAAGCCACTATTAAAGATAAATAGATTTAATTAGCCATACTAGAGAAAGATTGAATAATCTTTCCATTCCCTCTATAGAAAATATACAATCATTGTCAATAAAAAATGCTCAAAAAAGTAGAAAAAGGGATGTTATAAGAAAATACTGGGCTACTGGTTAACAAAAATCAATTGTAGTCTATCATACCTAGAATTTCTTTTGCTTTCAATATTTACCTGAATTTTTAAATCTGTAGTTTCTTAATTTACTCATTCTAAATAAATATTTTTTCTAGGCTTAAATTTACATTTGTTATTTTGTATTCTTATCTTAAAAATGGGCTCTCCAAATTTTATAAACTTCAGGCCCCAGCTATGGATCTGCACTCTGGTAATTATCCTTAACTTTGTTTGAAGAGTTTACCAGGTTGTTATTACAAATTAGGCCTTAAACTGTTCTCTAGTCATATAGATCTCTCGAGGTGTTCCAGTTCTTTGTGTATATTTTCAGGCTATCTTCCTGGACATCTGTCTCAGAACACCCTGCCTCAGGGGGTAACACAATCCCCAACTTGCAACTATACTACAAAGCTACTGTGATAATAATAGCATGGTACTGGCAAAGAAACACACCTAAGGACCACCGGAACAGATTAGAAGATGCAGAAACAAAACGCCAGACACACTCAGCCATCTCATCTTTGATAAAGGAGTCAAACACCCTCACTGGAGGAAAGATAGCCTCTTTAATAAATGGTGCTGGAAAAATTAGGTTTCAACTTGCCAAAGATTAAAACTAGACCTATATCTCTCACCATGCACTAAACTAAAATTGAAATGGATTAAAGATCTAAATATTAAAATAGAAATGCTGAACCAGTTGGAACAGGGATTAGGTAGAACTCTTGAAGACATCAGTGTAGGAAAAGATTTTATGAACAAAACCTCAGTTGCCCATGAACTAGCACAATCAACAAGTGGGATCTCTTCTTATTAAAAAGCTTCTGCACAGCAAGAGAAACCACCAGCAGTGTGAAGAGACAACCCACAATGTAGGAAAAAATCTTCACCTGCTGTTCCTCAGACAAAGGTCTACTATCTCGAATCTATAAAGAACTTAAAAAGATCAGACCTCCCAAATTTAAAGACCCAATCCGAAAGTGGGCATCTGAAATGAACAGGCATTTCTCAGACAGGGAAGTAATAATAGCAAATAAATACATGAAAAAATGTTCAACATCACTGGTCATTCAAGAGATGCAAATGAAAACAACGCTGAGATTCCACCTCACTCCAGAAAGAATGGCTGCTATCATGAAATCCACCAATAACAAATGCTGGCAGGGCTGTGGGGAAAGAGGAACTCTGCTCCACTGCTGGTGGGAGTGTAGACTGGTGCAACCACTGTGGGAATCAATATGGAGATACCTCAAGGAACTAGGACTAGAAGTCTTGTTTGACCCCGCTATCCCACTGCTGGGGATCTTCCTCAAAGAATTAAAAGAATCATACCACAGTGATATATGTGCACCCATGTTCATAGCAGCACAGTTTGTGATAGCTAAAACTTGGAAACAACCCAAATGCCCATCAACTGGAGACTGGATAAAGAAAATGTGGGGTTTTTTTAATAAAATGGAGTACTACTCAGCCATCAAAAATGAAAAATTAGAGACATTTATAGCTAAGTGGATGCACATTGAGGTGATCCTCTTAAGTGAAATAAATAGGACACACATGAATAAATTCCAAATAGTTTCTCTGGTGTGAGAAACTGAAAGTGTAAATAAGGACTAAAACATATAATAGGTAATGTAAAATAGGAAGAAAAGGGGCAAAGGGGAAGGAAGCGGGTGGGCTAGGGGAAAGGATAGAAGGGAATGGGATTAATATGAGAAAATGGAAAAATAGGAACAAAATCTTTGTAAATAGGGAGGAATGGAGGAGTTGAAGGGAGGGCTGGGCAAGGGTGAGAAATAAGAACCAAGAGAGACTATGTAAAGGTGCAAATTTCCAATGATGAATGTCATTATATTGTATACTTAAAATGTACCAATGATTAGAATGAATAATCGATAATGTAAAATAGGAAGAAAAGGTCCAAAGAGGTAGGGGTAGTGGGAGGGGCAGGGGAAAGGAAAGAAAGGAAAGGAAAAAATGATGAGAAATGGAAAAAATGGAAATAAAGTCTTTGTAAATAGGGAAGGGTGGAGGGGTGAAGGGAGGGCTAGGAATGGGGAAAAAATAAGAATCAAGATGCATCATGTAAAGGTATAAGTTCCCAATGAGAAATGTAATTGTGTTGTATACCTACAATGTACCAATAAAAGAATTTAAGAAAAAAAAGAACATCCTGCCTCTCCAGACTGCAAGGTCAGCTTGTAGCGCTGGTCCAGAGCCACGGAGCTCATAACTCCCTCACCCAGAGCCCCTGGTCCTTTGCCCCACTTCAGCAAAGATCTCTGTGTCCTGTATCCCACATTGCCTTCCTTCTTGGTTTAATATCTCAGGTTAGTGCAGCAAATCCTCCAGGGGCTCTTGAGATAGAATGCCCCATAGTTTAAAAGTTTTGAAGACTTTCAAACATCTCTTTTCTACCCTCATGATTGATAGTTTAACTATGTGTAGAAACCTAGGTTGCAAGTCATTGCCCTTCACCCAGAAATCCTACAGATGAATCTTAGAAGTATAACATTTCTTACATGCTACATTCCATTCTACCTCTCTGCCCTTTCCTTCCCCTTGTATCTCATTCTTTCCTTTTCTCAATTTATGTGACACTGTGCATGGCCATCACAGCATTCTCTTTCATTGTATAATTACTTAATCTGTACAATTTTTCAGAAACTATTGTCTTTTCATAACAGTTCTGATCAATTCTCCTTTGTCTGGCACGTGTCCCATCACTGCTGACACCTGCTCATCTGCTCCGAGGAGCACAGGTCATTTTGACTCAACAGCCTGAGGACTGGCAACAGGACTGTCCCTTAGGCTATGGGCAGGTGTGGCTACAATTAAAAGTCCTAAGTGTCAGTCTACATCCACAGAGTCACAATGGATCTTTCCCAAAGCCCAGCAAAGCCATAAAATATACAATCTGCTCTGGGTCTTCACTTAACCCATTTCACGTTTTCGCCCTCAAGACCTCAGAGCTCCCTTTTCCTGGGTGGGGAAAGAAGAGAATGCATAAGTTACCTAACTACATCAAGCAGGAAAGACTTCACTTTGATATCCTCCCACTTTTCATCCCCTGGGCCTCCTGCTACTTAAGCACTGTATCTTACTTTCTCTTTGTTTTCCATTCTGCTAAATCCCTATTATTTGCTAAAATAGAGATTAGCTTTCATGATTCTAGTTTTTCTTGTTCCACTTCTATTGTTCTCCTCACTCCAGGAGAAACACTGAAGCTCCTACTCCTCAGAGGTTTTCCACATCTTTCCTCTGGCATACACCAGTTCAGGCTTCCCTCCAAGCTAAGCAATGACAATGAGTTTTCAGGTTTTCGTTCATTCATCTCACCTTTTTCAAATATTACAGGGAAGTAGAATCTTGACTCTTTCCTTGGTCTCTACTTTCAAAGATTAAAAATCAAGGCACAATGTTGTATATAATTCTTACTGATTTTTAAATGTTTCAGACATTTTAAAGCTTTATTCTATGATCTTACTTTGGGTAATCCCAATGATACTTTAAAGATTCATTTTTAATATGTCTTTTCTGAAAATGTTGCCAATTTGTTTTTTGCTATTCAGTTTCTTCATATGACAAATGTAGATCTAACAGTATCTATCTAATGAAGATGTGAGGATCCAATGAAAGAAACAGTAAAAAGCTTTTTTGGTGTGATCAGACTAATACTGAAAACTCACAATGGGCTTGAGACTAGATACTATGTCTCTTTAAACTAATAGTAACTCACTCATAAAAGAGCTCAGAAAAGATAGGTACTATCATTTGCCAACCATCATCATAATAACGGATGCAGGTAAGAACCATCAATGGATGTTTGACTAGTAAGAAAAAAATCAGATAAGATACAGAATATTTAGATATTCTCAAAACATCTCCCTAAAGGCATTAATACTTACAAAGAGAAAAATAGGAACTTTTCTATGTAGGAGGCCAGCAGACGTCACTCACCGAAGTGAACAACAATAACAAGGCAAATCAGCATGTGCCTTCTTTCGGCACATGAAGCAAGTGAGGTTGCCCACTATCAAGAGCACAACCTCACTTCTGTGGTATTCCTGCCAAAAGTGGACAGCTTGAATCGAGTCATGAGGAAACATCAAACAACCTCAACGTGAGGAACATTTTGCAAAATAACTGGTTGCTACTTTTCAAAATGTCAGGGTCAGGATAGAAGAAGACTAAGAAACTGTTCCTGCTTAAAAGAAACTGAAGGACATTATGTTAAATGAAATAAGTCAGACACAGAACACAAATACCACATGTTCTTACTCACATGTTGAATCTGAAAGGCTGATCTCATAGAACTAGAGCATAGAGCAATGGTTACCAGAGTCTGGGAGGAGTGTAGGGAAGGGAGGTTGGAAAGATGGTGGTTACTGGGCACGGGGATGTAGTTGGCCAGGAGGAATAACTCCTAGGACTCCACAGCACAGTGCTAGGCTTGGCAATAGGCATATATTTCAAAATAGCTAGTAGGGAGGACTTTGAATATTACTGACACAAAAAATTATAAATATTAGAGGTAACTGACAGGCCAACTACCAGATCATTACATATTATAAATGTGTATTGAAATGGACCCCATAAATATGTACAATTAATAGAATAAAAGTATATTTCAAAAATTGTAAATGAGACTAAAGATTTATGACCATTGAATGCAATGCATGGTCCTGGATTGGATCTTAAACCAAAGGTCTCTTGTTTTTTATCTGTTTTGTGTTTTGCTTGGCTTATTTATTTAATTATTTATTATGTACTTTAATGAATCATTATTGGATAACTGGAAAACATGACTAAGTCTATTAATTTTATTACCGTCAATTTCATGACTTTGATCTTGTGTAATGGGTATGTAAGATATTTAAGATAACGTTCATGTGTTTAGGAATATACACTGAGGTAATCAGCAGTGATGTAGCATCATGTCTAACAATGTGTCACAAACGCTTCATGAAAAGATAATATGTTTATAAATATGTACATACAATGGCAGAGAGAAATAGATGGATAGGAAACAAATCTGGTAAAATGTTAATTGCAGAATCTGGGTGAAGAGTACTCAGGAATTCTTTAGGCTTACAGGTTTTGAACTTACAACTTTTTATAACTTTGAAATCATTACAAGACAAACAGTTTCAAAAAGTGTGTACCAAAGCACAAGCTCCTTAGGGTCCAGTCTGCTTTATGAAGTGGTAATGAGGAAAACTATGGCTTGGGATTTAAATCTCTCCTTGGGGACTGACTATCTTTGTGATGTGAAAGTCCTTCCAAACAGGGAGATAGGAAGGGGAGGGAGAGAGGAAGTAAAGTCTTAAAATGTGCTGCATACCTGTCCCAACTCCCCACAGTGACTGTGTACCGCAGTCATGTAGTAAGAAAAATGTTAAAAACTTAAAAATAGAAAGTCCTTCCCTCTCTAAAAACCTCAGCCTGTCCCCTGCACAGTAACCACCTCTATGGCTCTATGAAATGAGACAACACATTCAACGGCACTTTGACCGACCCCTGGCTCAGGGAAGGGCTCAGATATGTGTCACAGGAGTGAATGGCCCACGCCGCAGACAGAGGACCCTGAGTGGCACTTCCCAGCCCAGGGGCGCCCACACCCAGCACCCTCCTCCGATTTCACAACAGCCCTAGCATTTAAAAAGCCCAAGAGGAGGAACTGAGGATGTGGCTCAGTGGCGCCCTGCCTGCCTTGCAAACGCAAGGTCCTGAGTTCAGCACCTGGTACCTGGGGGGAAAAGCACAGGAACAGGTGCCGTGAAGGGTGAAGAAGGAAGGAGGAAATCCAGACAGACACGACCCTAAACCCAGCACTGCTTCCGCGAGCTAACCTGAGCAGGAGACACAGGAGGATCGTGGGGCCAGAGGGTGAGCCGGTTCCTTTCCGCTACCGCTCCTCTCGGCATTCTGAGAAACTCAACACCAACTTCTCCTTCGATATTTCTACCACTTTTCTATACTTCTTCAAGGAATAAATATCAACTTGTCAGAATTTCAACTGAAGACATAGCTAAAAGTAAATCCCCCAAAAATCCTACTGATAGGCTCTAATGTTCAGACTTATTTTTTATAAGATAGAAAATATAAATAGCTACATATTTTTAAAAATTAGGGTCTTTTCTAGATTTTTCCAATAATTCAAAACAACATACAACCCATAAGTTAAAGTTACTATGTCCAGACTCAGTTACCATTTTAACCAGTCTACACGTTATGGCCTCAGAATCATAATTATGTTTATGCCTTTTGAACAAGCTGATGAAAAGAAGCATTTGTTTAAGGTTCCCATCAATGAATGCAGAGCTTAGACTAGTATTTAGCATATGCAAACGTTATGCTTATTAATTCCGAATATTCATTCAGTTATTGAAACATGATGACAAAACGATACAGTGAAAGACTGATTCTGTATTATACATATTAGCTCCGCATAAAAAAAAAAAAACCTTTGGCTGGGGAATAACTATCCAAGTCTCCAGATTCATATACCTCTTTGAATTTTTAAAACAGAGTGTTAGCTATCAAAACTATAGCATCAAGGCTCTGAATACACAGATAGATTATAAATTATCAAAATAAGCCCATATGATTAAGAACTCTCCAGCTGGATTTCAGCTTAACAAATTTTACAACTGCCTATGTGTAGCCCAGTCCATGCCAAAAGCCACAGCCTCCTGTTTAATTAAAAGCCAGTGATATGACTCATGCCACCTGTTTCATTGATCCTGGTAGATCCCTATTTTGGTCAGAGTTCTATTTTGAGGATTAAAACTTTTATAAAAACAAATATCAAATATTTATTCAAATTGATTACTATTAGTTCACATCCTGAAAACTACCTTTCCTACTATAAAATTACATTTTATCTATGTTAATTTTAACAGTGATTCAAAGTGATCAATGCAGTGGTAACGGTAGCTGATAGGAAGGCTGATAGCTAATGCAACTATTATATAAGTGTCACACTATAAATGCTTTCATATATATGTAAAAATGTCCTTACTGAAATTTGTTACAGACTGATAAAAAATTTCTCAAAATCTCCTACATAGAAGCATTTCAATGGAATGTTTATGTTGCAGTGAGTAATTCAGCAGAACAAAATATAACAAATACAGGGAGCAAGGAACAGTGAGGGGTAGAAGAGAGTAGGAGAGGAGGTAGCCACCCTTCTACAGCAGTACGAAGATGACCCGGAATTAACTGGTACAGCCCTCTAGATTTAGGGTTCAATGTGGTGTCATAAGCAGACTTCCACCGAAGTTCTATACTTAGAAGAGCAATCTCCTCCCACTTAAAGAGTTCTACCAGTGAGGTTTGCAGGATACATATCTGCTATTGCCTTATGTCACTATTCAATGAGCTATGAAGACAAGAACCAAAGTAAAACAAAAAAAAAAAGAAAGAAAAAATAAAGTTTAAACTGTGTTGGCTGCCCAAATCAGGCAAAGTCTTTTGTTTTAAACAAAATACAATCAATCCCAAAAAGAAGCACTTCTCACCTACCACAAAATCAGAGATCTGGACTTCTTCCTCCGTGCTTTAGCAACTACTGAGGAGGCAATTACACAACGTTCCTCTAAGTGTATTGGAACAAGATTCCGCTCCTGGCTTCACAGTGGGTTATGTGGGAAACAAGATCTAAAACAGTGACTCTCAGAGGTCAGCAGCCGAGGTTCCTGGGAGGGAACACTCAGATATTTGCTGCAGATTCAATCTGATCTGCACTAAGGAGTTCCTGGGGTGCTTAGGGCAAGAGAGAGGGGCTCTCCTCTCAAGATCCATCCTAGGAAGCATGAGGAGGGGTAAGCACAACCCAGAACGCAGGGTTCCGGTTGGAGCCCCCTTCCACATCCCCAGTCCAAAGACAGATTAACAGAGAAAGCCAGCCATTGGAAGGCCCCACGTCCAAGCGCACATGCAGAAATGCATCCTCCTCTTCACTAAGCCTTCACATCAGCCTATGACATGGAGTCTTCCACCACACAGGGAAATTAAGCGAGCTGACAGTTCAAGGGCACTTTTGACTGGATCCAGACGAACTGCTACAGTTGCCTGGGAAGCTTTTGAAGACAGAAATACTTGATATGTCAAATCTCTAAAGTCAATACGAGCCAAAGTCATTTAGAAGGTAAATCCAAGAAAGCTAAGGGCATGAGAGGGACACTTGGCTTATGAAAGTAGTTCCAATTTGTTATGTGCTCATGAACTTTTGAAAAGAAAAAGAGATTTTATGATCCTAATCAGCCTATATGAATAATCTGAAGTGCTAGCTTTCAGGATATAAAATAAAATTCAGTACAAAGATATTTAGGTATTACAAGTTTTATGCATAGACTAATAGAGTTTTGTAATAATCCGCAAACAAAATATAAGACATTATCTGCAAAGCTGTCCTTCTAAATTCTCTGGGATTCTTTTTGAATCTAGTATGTTTTTCTTTCCAGATGTCCAGTTTAAAATGTATACCCAATGTTGAATATTACATTTATCTTATTATAGAACAAAAAATTGCTGTAGTACTTCAAAGGAAAAAAATTTAACAAATAAAATAATGTGCTATTGTTTTGATTCAAGAAAATATGGATTGAATGGAAAACTTCCTAAACCACATTTTTCTTCAAATGCTGTGTTTGACAGATTCTTGTTTTTGGTACCGGGGATCGAACTCAGGACCTTGTGCTTGCTAGGCAGGTGGTGGCACCACTGAGCTAAATCCCAGGCCGAATTTGTGATTTTTTCATAAGAAAAATCATTCTGAAAATCTGTATAATGAGAAAAACCTTGTTCACATTACTGGTACTGTAATTTTTATAATCTTTTGTAATAAAATAAATGAAAAAGAAAATCAAAGTATGAACATCTCAGGGACCTCAGAGAATATAGGTTTTGTCCCTTGCACTTCAATTTCCAGTTATTTGATGAGAGATCCATTTAGGAATTAACATTTTCTAAATTATTATTTTAGATATCTATGATTTTACTGTCCAAAATGTATACTTTTAAGCTCTTTCCGGTTTTTAGACAACTACATTATCTATAAACTTCTCAGCTTTCATTGCTCTGTGCTGCCCTCTCCTGGGGAACACCTGTAAATGGCTCCTGGACAACAATCCACCCTCCCAGATTATCAATCGTGCTCAAGGAACGGTAATTCTTTATTTCTTACGTGGTGACATGTAGAGCTGCATTTTAAGTAAAATCATTTAAAGAGATAAAGTTAAGCTTTTTTAGTTTGGGATCTTTGATTTCTTTATTTCACACTGGAGACGCTGCTCTTTCCAGATAACTTGCACCATTACAAGCTAAAACTATTATGTCATCTAAAAAGTTTGGTTATAAAGTCTGTAAGGGAAACAATATGTTAATTTGAATTTATTTAATGGAAGGCTACTTTTCTAGGAGTGTTATCACTTTTATCTAGGCTGCATGAACATGGCTTACATAGTATCACTTCTTTTGCACTATTTATTCTAAATTGATCTGAAGGGACCATTCCAGTTAATCTGACAGCAATTTATCTGAGTTAGTTAGAAAGATCAAGGCACCAATTTCCATGCAATAAACATGTCCACATATTGCTCAGAAATCAGAAGTTCTTTTCTGTTGGAAAAACTGCTGTGCACCTCACTTTTGGTTCTACTCTAGTTATTACTGCTTTGCTTCATCCACTATCGTGAGGCATAAAAGTGATGCAGCCTTGAGAACCAGTAGCTTGATTTCTATGCATACTGGGAAAACATTCTTATTACAATGCTAATGTTATATGTACACACCACACCAACAAATGAAAGTGTTTACTAAACTTTGCTTTAAGAAACTCATCCAGAATCCCAAGTGCTGCAAAGTGACCCATGGAATCTTTGTCCCTCTGAACTTCATTCAAAACACTTACTTGAGAGTTCTAAATGATACTTTCAGTGACCTGAATTAGCTTGAGATTAAAAAACAGGTCTTATTGCTCAAGGGAAAAAAATTATAAAATTCAGTTTCTTAGTGCCTGTATTACAGTAAAGAGACATACAGCATGCATATGTTGCAGGTCTCCTATAGCGACAAACAAATGGCTCAAGTATTCAACATATCTTCATATTTGATGCTTATTATATGTAAGCAACAGATGTACTTCTCATCTCAGCACCGTATAAAGTGATTTTTAAAAAATAATTCTAAATAGAAAATGAGTCAGTCCCAGTGCAAATATAAACCTAAAAGAAATTCCATTCTGTACAAGTAACATTTGCAGCATTAAACATATTGACATTTTAGTAGAAGTGCCTGCCGAATATCATAATCTGTCAGGTCCCCTCCACCCCATTAATAAGTCCTCAGATCCTCCAAAGAAGACATTAGAAGCAACTCTAGGCAAGCGCACTTGTCACAGGGTGACACAGGGCTACCAAGACCCTGCCTGCAAAGGTGAGGGGGAGCCTCTCCATGCCCCACACTGGTCCAGAATCACTGGTGTGTCTTCTCCTCTCAAAGTTCAAATCAGTGTGAGATGTAATAAAATAACCTGAATCTACTTTTGACAAAATTTTCTTCCTTACCTTTACCTGGTGAATGTCTACAGGTATGCTGGAAGTTATCTCTTCCTGGATATGTTCCAAAATGCTCTTATGCTATTTCTCCTAGGGTTTCTCCACGCTGCCCCATTCAGATATTTTATTATTTTCTAAAAGAGAAAAAAAATGCACACATGAAAATTATCATAAGAAAACCATTGATTTTTAATCAAATCTAAACAAGTGCCAGACCAATGTCAACAGCACCTTGTAAAATGCTACTGGACATTGGTTTTTGTGTAGCATGATGCCAGGAATCTTCTCTCCTTTTGTAGCTTTATTAAAAGCCATGTTTTCCAAGATGTAAAATGTACAGTTATCTCAATCAGTTTTTGCTCCTTACCTCTACTATTCCTGTGAGGTCACATTCTTTTAAAACCATCCTGCCCTTCTCCCCACAAAACGATTCCATAGAATCAGAATCCAGAAGAGCTGCAACTTGCTAACTTTGCTCTGTGTTATTTACCAACCGCACAAAGAAAATGCTGTCTATTCAGAACTCATTTCAAAACTCTTTTCACTGAGAGTGAGTGAACAAGAGGGCTCATGTCCCGGGGCACAGTCACATCCCCAGTGGTCCGGTGATGGCCTCGGGGCCAGCACCGAGTGGCACAGCCTCAGGATGTTCCACAAGGGTATGTTGTGAACAGAGTGAGATGCACAGCCCAGGAAGTCAAGAAGGAGGCAGGGTGGGAGCACTTCTATCTGCACCTCAAGTTTCTTCGTTCATTCGGCCTGAATTCTATCAGAACTTACCCTCTCTCTGCGAGCTCTTTCATCCTGGCCACACACAATGTCACTGAGCTGACAAATATAGAATCTGGCCAGCTGGCCCGGGTTTGAGGCCCAGTCTCCTGAGTGAATTGCCACCTTTGGAAAGTCATGTAAACCACTTGGAGTCCACTGTCCTCTGGTGTTAGGGGAGACTGAGCGTGCTACCACATACTCACACTAAGTATAAGGTGTGAGTGAAGTAGCACTAGAAGTATGGTGCTGTGACAGCCTCCACGTCATAGTGCACACGCAAGAGGAACCCTATGTGACATGGGCTGCCATCTACAACAGGAGAGCCAGGGCTGAGGAAGGTACACTAGGGCCAAGGGGAAGGAAGAAAAAGACCTCCACCCCGACAAAGGAACTCCAAGAAGGACGAAGCTTGTTTCTGGGAACTCCCTAAGATGCAAGCCCTAGAGAATCCACCACAGAGAGTGGGCTTAAAGCCCCTGCCAGGACAGAAAACAGGACACCAGCCAGCCAGGCTAGCAGGGCTCATGCTATTATGTCTTCTGCACAGCCCTCAACACAGCTTACAGCGTGGCAGCGTGGTAACATGAGTAGGGATTATGGAAGCAGAGCTCAGAAGGACTCCTCAGCCTCCCCTCAGGCTACAGGCAGCCAGGCCTTGGATGGAAGAGAGGGGATCCGTAGGTAGGCTAAGGTCAATTTTTTACTATTGCTTAAAACAAGACAGGTTAAGTGCGGACTTGAGACTATGTGACTCCAGCTGACATGTGACCCTTCGGATTTATTACCCGAGGATGAGCAGAACCGCTATGGGACCTGCAAGTCAGAGATATTATCCAGGGATTGGGAATAATGTTCTCACTGAATAAAAGTTACAGGAACAAAGAAAGCAACATTAAGTTGTATTTTTGTTCTGTCAAAAGTACGCTTTTGCAGTACTTAAAGCTACTCATGATAGACACTTCTGACAGACCGGAAGCTCCAGGAAGACAGGAACAGTGCATTCTACGTTCCTTGAGGTTTCCTTTAGGGTCTAACACAGCACCTGGCCCATGAAAGTCAGGTAGTTTTCCTACTGTTTTTATTTGGTTTACTTTAGCCATTCCCATTCATCACTCCCATTCTAGAGAAATCTAGCTAAATATATTCTTTCAAACTTTATAGTCACTTCTCAGACTTTTTTTTTTGGTACCAAGGATTGAACTCAGGTCCTTGTAATCACGTCTTGGCCTTTTGGCTAAGATGAAGTGTAGGTCCTTGCCCTTGCGCAGCAGGCACTGAAACCACTGAGCTAAATCCCCTTCCATCTCTAAGACACTCTTAATACTAACTTAATTTTCCCTTTATGCATCTTCTCCAAAAGCTATCTCTCTCTGCTTCTATCTCCTTCAGAGAACCTTGTATATCTATACCACACACAGGAGGCACAAACTGAAGTTAAATGCCAATTTATAGCATCAGTAATTAAAGATTAATCAAAGAACACCTTGACAAGCTTATCAAAGAAGTTCCAGATACATCACAAAATCCAACAGCATTTTCTCTTGGGAGCTTCTCTTTGTGGATCAAAATCAATCTTTTTTCCAGAAAAAAGAAAAAGGACATGAGAGCTTGTACGGCCTTTCTATTTCCTGTACCCCCTTCTCCATGTCAGTGAATTTCTGAGCAGGGTCTCGCTAGCTACTTTTCTACTCTGGGCTGCACATAAGTTCAAGTATTTAGAGTGGTATAGAAGCAGTTTCTCTTTTGACCAAAAGAGAAACTCAGGGGAATTTTTTTTAAATCCAAGGCAAGCCTACTCGAGAGCTTCCCAAATTGAGCAAGTTTGGGTGCAGCATATGCAGTCTCAGTTTCGGAAACCACAATATGCCATTCATCCCTAACTAGATGATGGGACAGAAATGTTGATGCTGAACCAACCAAGGGAAATATGCTTGCTGCTTACCCAAAACAAACTCGCAAAATCCAACTTCTACTGCTTCAAATTTTCAGATGGGAACATTTTTTTCCTACATATCATTTTCAACTATTTTTATTTCACTGGCTAAGTGAAGACTGGTAACCTGGGGGTACATTTGAAAGGGTGGCATTCTTACCTCAAAAAATATGGGTCCAAAACAAAACCAGTAGTTGCATAAGAAAATTCAGGAAAAGCTAGCTAAAGACCCTTCCACAAGACGAGACTGCCTAAGGATGAGGGCGTGGGAAGAGAGAATGAGGTGAGCAGTGGAAAGACAATGGCATGAAAACCCAGACCTCTGGGGCCTGTGATTTGATCTGGCCAGTGAAACACCATTTATTCCCGATCTTTGTCACTGAGAGCCTTTCATCCATCCATTAAGGAGCCCCCATCAGACCATCAGCCTTTGTGGGTCTGTAATGGAGGCTTGCTTGCACAGGCTAACTTTGACACCTAGGATTAGGTAAAGTTCAGAAAGGAAACAGGAATTTCCACCGGCCATGCCCAAGGACAGAGCCTTTGAAAGAAACACCCACCACAGGGTTTCTTCTTGAGGACAACCTCTTGATTTGTTTTGTCCTTACCACGTCCTCATCTCTCTACTCATTGAGGAAAAAGCCAAGTTTAAAGAGATCCGTCGGTCATCGAGGCAACAAATCCCACATTTGTCCCTCAGCATTCTTTCTACTTCCAAAGCACATCCACAAAGCATAATGTCTACAAGGACCTGCTATTTTGAGCTATCACCTTTGGAGAAGTTGAATTTGCAGTAATCCATGTATACCCAAACAAAGTCTCATTCTTCAATAGTAAGAAGCTATTACCAGGAACGACGTGGGAGCATTCCATCAAGATGGCAGAATCTAGACAGCGCTCCACAAAATGTGCTGTGAGATTTCAAATTCCTGGCTGCTTCAAAGTTTTTATAACTGAATAAAACAGCCATTTTACCAAGTCTCGTTTTTTAAAAAAGGAAAACCTTAAAACAGCCATTAATTTTGTTGTATTCAGAAATAACTGTTGCTCAGAAGTGGGGCTTGCTGTGAGGTTTCCCTTCTCTGGAATACTAGATTTATTTGAATCCGAGAATTGAACAGCAAAGGTTGGCCTAACATTTATCCTTAATTTTTATATCCCTTGGACATAGTGACAAGGTGATAACCTAATCGTCATTGGCAAGGTCTCTGAAGAGCCTCACCCAAGCAAAATAGGTAATGATTACTCCTGCTCGGATTCCACCTCTTTAATTATCAGCTTTCAGAAGATGCCTTTTGGAGTCTGCAGGCAGCACTGGCAAAGAAGAAAAGAAAAAGAAAATGTTTTGCTGGCAACTTACAAAGTACAACTAGCGCTTCCATCTCCACCGTGCGGCAAAATGCACAGCCCCAGTGGGTGACACCGGGTCACAGCTTCCGGAATGGGCCCGAGAAGGCGGCCAGGGCAGGGCGCTGCGGCCCAGCGTCTCCGACCGCGTGCACCCAGGCCGCCGCGCCCACACACTCCTGATGCCTTTTCCTGCAATCACGCCAATTTTGTTTTAATTCTTTGAGAAACCAGTGGGTGGGCACAGATGGGAAGTGGGAAGCTGCAAAAGGGAAAAAGATGGAATCGGAGAAGAGCGCGGGCCAGGCGCGTCCTCGCGGACACAGATGGCGCGGCCACTCTGCGCTCCTCCTCGCCCGCGCTGCCGCCTCTGCGGCGCCCCCTATCGGCTTCCAGGGCCCAGGAGCCAAACCTGGGCCCGGCAGCCGGAGATTTGTCTTTTTACGGTAAGTCCAGGGTTAACAGCTGGACGTGTAACTGTGAGGTGTTCTATGCATCCAACATTTTTAAAAGAACAATCAGTCTTAAAAGAAAATGAGGCTGGAACTGCTCTTCAGTATAGTAAAAAGGGTTGCTGATTTATCATTGTTTTATATGTACAGTCTGATGCCATTAATTTTTAAAAGTCTCTTTACTTCCCACCTTTCCGTGAAACCCAAACTCTGCTTAGGGAAGGGGGTGCCCTCTACACATCAGCAAACATCACAGCTGTCCTTTCTTAAGTGATGTCCCCGCAAGTGCCATTGACTAAAGGCACGGAACAGCAGCCTGCAGCTCAGAGGGTCTGGGAGCCAAGGATACACGCAGGGCAGCAAGGCGACCAGGCTTCCCGGAGGCGGGGGCGCCAGGCTGGGAGGCGCGAGCTCCCAGAGTTCAGGAGGACACCTCATACAGATGCATTGGCTCATGGGTCAGCCTGCATCAGCGACAGCCAGCCACACAGCGGCCCTCAGGGTGCACTGTGCTTTTTGCTCTTTGAAGAACACAAATTGATGAGGAAGAGAAAGACATCTAGAAGACAACTAAATGATTTAACCAAGGCAGCCAGGATCCTGCCTGGGGGCCGCCTCTGGGGACTCAGCCTCCTTGTAGCTCTCGTCCCAGGGGACTCCTCAGGCCCTCTGAGGTTTACCTCCCCTGTCAGGAGGGGAGAACACAGGCTGGCAGGAGGACTGAGGCTGCTCCTAATCTCCACAGAGAGCAACCCAGGGCCAGCACACAGAGATGCCCCTGGGGCTCCGTTCCCTGCTCTTCAGGTCAAGCTCGCTCCCCAGTGAGTGTCAGTCTACCCATCTCCACACGGGAACACGGAAACTGTCCCCAAACTCAGGACTCAGCCCCAGGACCACGGAAATAAAGCTTAACTCCACTGCAAGCTGCTTGAGAAGATCTTGGCTACTCAGGCACATTCTAGTGAGAGAGTTCAAGCCCTGAACAGTGACCCCAAGACACACAAGAGCCAAGTGGCCACAATAAGACAAAAGCATTAGACTCTAGTTATCAGGAGCACAGCTTGGAACCAGGTTGTTGGCTTCAAATCTAGCTCCACATTTACTCTCTGGGTGATCTCGAACAGACCACATGCCTGGCCTATGCCTCGGTTTCCCCTTCCCACTGCGTGTTGCCAGGAGAAATTAATTCATTTGTGTAAAGTGCTTAGAGCAGTACCTGTCTCTTAGGGTTACTACTTCTGAGACTGAGGTGTGGGTTGATCAGAGCCTACAAAGCCAACCTCTCTCTCACCCTGCAGAGGCCCGAAATCACATCCAAGGAGCCCTTGAGCTCTAGAACACAGCCTCTGCTCTGTAAGAGTCAAACACTATGCTTATTCAAGATTCCCCTAGAAGGGACCAGAATGAATGATCAATTTCAGGGTTAGCATTAAAGACAGAGATAAGTTGAACTAATACTTCTCAGAACTAGCATTGAATCAGAGGCATCTTAGCTACAAAGGGTTTATGGGAGAGAGTGCCTCGATTTAAATATGCCAATATTTGCATAGCACACACTATGGTCCAGGCAGTGTGGAGGGTCCTGTTGACACATGGGCAAAAAAGGACAAATTCTTCTACTCACAGAGCTTGTATCTAGTGACCAAGACAAATATGCAAGAAATAAAATGTTGGGGTGCATTTTAAAGAGGAGAAACATAATATCTAAGGAGCAAATAGCAAGAGTAGTCCACCTTTCCAGGGCTTCCCTGGAGAAATAATATATAACGTGAAGTGGCAAAAACAATAAGCAATCAATAGGGAGTGGGATTCCTCCCTGACCCAAGAGGCAGCATAAGGAAAAGATTCAGTTGAGAAATAGAGCTCCAGAAAGCAAGTCCAGAGTGGGAGGGGAGCAGTCGCAGAGTGGGGCGGTGAGGCCCCACCCCAGCTGTGCTTTCTGTCAACTTGGTGGCCTCCTAGTCTCTGTGACTGCCGCCACCTCATCTCCAGATGTATTTCTATGTTTGTGTCAGTATTCCCGTCAAAGGTAGGTAGCCGCCCAGGCCTTAATTAAAAGTCAAGCCCCTGTCTTGTGGTGTGGTGGGAAGAGCCTCCCAGCTGCTCTGAGGGAGAATTCTGGGCCCTTTTCCACCAACTAGTAGGTAACCAGAATGAGCTGAGTGATACAAATGACTTTAAAAGACTCACTCTCGAATAAAGCAGAAAATCCAAAACCAAAACAAACAAAACCTCTAACAATTAGCCTTGATTTAATACAAAAAGGATTCACTGCTTAGACACCTTGAGCCCACTGACCCTTTAAGGAGACCACCGTTGGAGGAAGACTTACTCCAATTCTCTGGAAAGTCTCTGCTATGGTCTGGATTTTAAATGTCCCCCAAAGGTCCATATGCTAAAAAGCTTGGCCACCAGCCTGTGGCATAGTAGGGGTGTCGATCCCTTAGAAGGTGGGGCCCTAGTGGAAGGAAATTAAGTCACTGGACACATGTCCTTGAGGGGATACTGGGACCTGGCCCCATCTTTCCCCTTCTCTCTGTGTCTTTGCTTCCAAGCCACCATTAGGTGTACAGCGCTCCGAACCTGATATGCTGCCCGACACAGGGCCAAAGCACTGTGGCCAAGGGCCATAGTCTGCAAACTCTGAAACCATGAAACAAAATAAACTTTACCCCCTTTTAAATTGATTTATCTCCAGTATTTGTCATAGGAACGGAAAGCTAATACAGTCTCTGATCTTAGGAAAGGAAAACTCCACTCCTTCTCTCTACCTTCCTACTCCCTCGCACCCCACCACACTTCAAACTTTACACACACACACACACACACACACACACACACCAGTGTATGCATTAAGAGTAGTCAATGTGTTGGGCACAGATACCTGTAATCCCAGCACTCAGAAGGCTGAGGCATGAGGATGGTGACTTCGAGGACAGCTTAGGGTACATTTCAAGACCCTGTCTCAAAAAAGAAAAGTAGTTAATGTATAATAAGCCTTGCACCCTTGTGCTATGGACAGTTGATATTGCACTGATATCTATCCGTGTCTTTAATTTCATCATGCAGAGAGTAAGGGCTAGAGGAATGGGAAAGGGAGATGGGAAGCAGTGAATTCACAGGGCTGCCAGACTCTGTAGCACAGTCTGGAACTGCAGAGGAGCTGAGCCCTGTGACCCTTGGAAGTGGCATCACACAACTAGCCTGAGCACATCTGCCACACACAGAGGACCTGGCACTCTGAAGCCAAATAATCACACCCAGGATCGCCTCCAGCCAAAAGGCATCCGGTGGTAAAAGGTGGAAGCAATAGTGTCTCTCTCACAACATTTGTGGCGGAAGAACATTAGGAACCAGTGAATTTATTTTTACTCATCATAAAAAGAATTTGTTTTTTTAAAGAACTGTTTTAATGATAGGTTTAACATTTTTATCTGGATCACAAACATACATGCACCTGCACACTCCAATACAAGCACAAAAACCCAAGAGCAATGCAAAACCTGAAATAATAGCAGCAGCTGGCCTACATTTTTCACTATTCTTCTCCCCAAAACATAGTCTTGATTATTTACAGATAATAATGCATGTTATTCACCTTCCTACCAGAAAATTAAGAGAGTTAACTAAAATACATGATTTATAGAGCCATTCTTGTATAGCAAATAAAAGCACTCACATTTATGAAAAATAGAGTCTGTAAAAATAGAATCAGGTACAGATATTTCTCATTTGAAAGAACATTTTACAACTAATAATACCAACATAATATTATATGGTCTTTGAAGAGAAGTTCCACATCTGGCTTATCCTTATAAACCCACAACAGAACCTAGAAATATTGCTTGGTGAATATTGGTTAAATAAGTGAATAAATTCCAAAAAAAGCTACACTCACAAGATAGTAAATGCTATTAACCATTAGAATCAGGAACTGCAAGAAGCAGAGTCAGATGAACCTTACAAAATAATTCTAGTACACCTCCAATGTTCACTGGCATAAAAGTCCCTGTTAAAAATACAGATTATACCCCTCATCCTCAATTCCCAAGAGATTTTAACCCACTAACTCTGATGCTGAGCCCAGGAATCTGCATTCTCATGAGGGCTCCAAGGCTTTTGGCCATAAATTGAAATGCAACACTTTGAAAGTTGTTCACCGTTCCTGGTGTGGTTTGCTGGGTATAGTATTTCTTGGAGCCCAATTGTCAGTCTCAGTCCCTGGCTGCCTCTTCCTCCTCACTTCCTCCCGGGGGCAAGACCTTCACCTCTGTGCGTTTCCTTTCGGCACCTGAAAACGGGGCCTAACAATAGCACCTGACTGATAACTGATTATGGAATAAATCTGTTATTGCCAAGTCCCTGACACAGTGCAAGCACAGGTATTAAGTCATCCTAAAACCAATACGGGAGCCACTATATTTTGCTTATACACGGTGTGTGTGTGTGTGTGTGTGTCTGTGTGTGTGTGTGTGCGTGTGTGTTATTAGGGATTGAGCTCAGGGTCTTCACACTGACCTACCTCCCCAGTCCTTTTTTAAAATTTTTTTTTTTTTTTTTGGAAACAGGGTCTTACTAAGCTGTCAAGTTGCCCGGGCTGGGCTAGAATTTGAGAGCTTCTCACCTCAGCCTCCCAGAGTGCTTGCATTATAGGCCTGCCCCATGCACCACCACACCTGGCCCACATGCCTTTTTGTTTGTTTGGTTGGTTTTTTTTGGTACCAGGGATAGAACTAAGGACCTTGCGCTTGTGAGGCAGGTGACGGCACCACTTAGCTAAATCCCCAGGCCCACATGCCATTTTTTGAAAATAAAATATTCTTTGTGCCTCAGTTATGTCTGAATTATGTCTCTCAAAAATTCATATGGTGAAGTGTTACCTCCAGGACCTCAGAGTGTGGTTGTATTTGGAAAAAGGGTGTTCATAGGGATAATTACGTTGCAGTGAGGGTGAGTCCTCACCCAGTGTGACTGGTGTTCCTATAAGAAAAGAAAACTTGGACACAGCCATGGACAGAAGGAATTCTAACTAGCACCAACTCTTCCTTGAGTCTGGTCCCTAGTATCCCCTAAGCAGATTCCTTAAAATAAACCTAGAGAGATGAATGGGGTATGATAGAGTTACAGTGGGGCTCGAGTTACAACCAGCCTGACATACAAACAACTTGGGTTATAACTGGAATTTTAGTTTTAACTTACAACCAAAGTCTTGAGTTACGACCCGAATGCCAGACACTTGTGCTTCCAGATGGTCTCAGATGCAAATTTAACCCTTAAAGAGTTCTGGAAGGAATATTACAACATCCCTTCCTGTGTGGGGTTAACTGAGAAACCCTGGGCCAATGTCTCTCTAAGGACACTGAGATCCGCCTGTATACAGGAGAGAGACTGAAGGCTGTGTAGAGGAGCCTGAACCTTCAATTGACCAACTTGAGTTACAACCAGGCCTCGAGAACGAATTGAGTTTGTAAGTCACAGGTTCACTGTAGAGAGATATACATATAGACACATTCTATTGGTTCTGGTTTTTTGGAGCACACTGACCAATACACCCCTTTAAGATAACAAAGATGTTACTTATTTAATACTTCTCTTTTCAAAAGTAACTACTTTCCAGAAAGCCTGTAAGAGACTGGTGGATGAGGGCTGTTCAGGGTCCTGGACGGTAGCAGGTGTTTGCTGCTTATTCTACAGTCTTCCTCAGCCGCCAGAGTTGCCTTCCAAAGGGTCCGTGGCAGGTGCCTTTTCAAGATCAGCTCTTCCTCCCTAAGAGGAATCCTGAAACCGTCCTGGAGCCTCAGGGCCCCTCCCTGCTGACCACTCCCACCACCTACAGTCCCCTCTCCCCCACAGCCACGAGGGTGGTCTTACTGACTTAAGGAGTTGCCTTGTGACTTTCACTTTGGAAAGCCACTTCCTTCACTTTTAAAGCAGCAGACCCAGGCTGTTAGCAACTTGTCTAACGCAGAAGCACCTCAGCAGATGTGGCTCCCCGGTTGCTTGGGAGGTCTCCACAGCTCATGAGAACTCTCCTCTGCAAATACCATTTTCCCTTGAGCTTGCAGGCCTGAGCTGGGAGTCTAAGTGCTTTGTCTGCAAAAGTAATACTCTGGACAAAAAAATTTGAATACTGAAATAGAACAGGGAATTTTCTGAAATACTTCTGGAGATGATTTTGTTGTGGCCACACTTTGCTTTGGGATGACTGTGCTCATTCCTGTGAATGACAAGTGTGTACTAAATAGTGAAGGACAGAAGAAAGAGTGGGGTTTACCACCATAGTGACAGCACACCATTTGAGACATGAGCCTTTGTTTTTATCTTTTCTTCTTTTTTAAACAAGTGTCTCGATACATTGCCCAGGTTGGTCTTGAACTCTTCAGGCATGCACCACATACTGCACCAGGCTTGTTTCTATCCTTTGAAGTCCAGAGAGCTGCAAGATTGTCCTATTTCCGTGATAGCAGTTAATATGTAAATTGCCTTTTATTTAACAAAGTAACATATATGAGGAGAGCTCTGCGTTATAAAAACTTTTCTGAAGCAAACATAATATCATGTAGGATGAACACCTACCTCAAAAACATAATAAATATTGTCTCCAAATCTCTATTCCAATAGTCAAGTAAACACGTAGCATTGTGCTAACTTTATTTTTTAGTAGTATCTTTTTTGTGGATTGGATAGTTTTCTTTCAAAGGACCCAACTTTTACTGTGCTTTCAAAAGAACCATGACTCATATCACTAGAGGGAGACACAGTTTGCCAAAAAGCTATTCTCAGGCAGAACTGAAGATTTCAATTCTTAAGAATAAACAAGAAGTAAAACTTCTACACATTATTCACAGCGTTTTTGAATTTAACAAGTCCACACTGAGGGGACTGAACTGATGGGGGTTTTTCCTTTCTCAGTAATACTGAAACTATTAATAAAAATGTAGAAATGGAAATGGCCAAACTAGTAAAATACTGACGTCTAAATGAGATGATTTTGAAATACCAGGATTTTTCAACTACATCAGAACAATAAAATCATTATACAAAGATTGTGTCTATGTGCTTACATATCTGCCTTTGTGCATAGCAGCCTGTACAACACAACATTGAATTAATCTAAATCTATTTCCCAGCTAAAGGAGTCAAGGCCAAATTCTACACATGCATCACAATGCAAAATGAGAGACCTGACTTTCAGATCTTGGTCTAGAAGTAAAATAAAAGATTCTCTCTAAAAATAAATAAATAAAAATAAAAAATAAAAAAAAGATTCCCAATTCTTTCTTAAAAGAACAACCAACGTTATGCTTTGTGTATATGTGTATATAGTATGTTGGTGTTTAAACTACAGTTTAGTGAAAAATTTTAAAAATGTGATGTTTCTAACAATTTGTTTTCTGCATTCAGCCTCACTCATTTATATTTCTTATCTGGTCTCTGATGACATTTGAATTCTTAATGTCTGTTCTAAAAGTTAATGTTTTAGAATAGCTTAGCATCTGTAAGCAATCAACTTAAAAAGGGCAAAAAACTTTAGCTAAGTAATAACAATCAGAGGTCCACAACCTGAGTAGAAAACTAGTTACAAGGTGAGACTGAAAAATACAGTGAATGCTTAAATTTGTAAAATTTATTACAGTAAAGACATATTGCCATTGCCCTCTCAAAATATTTTCCCTCACTTCCAGCACACCTCTCCCATTGTTCTTGCCACTTTCTGAAGTGCCTTTGAAAAGTCCTCTTGCCATCACAAGGCGCAATCAATAATACAGTGGATGCTGCAGCTGAGTGCCATCTAATGGAACGGCATAAAAATCCTACGGTGCATCCTTATCCACTTTATTCACTGGACCTGGTACTGCTCAACTTCTGGCTCTTTCCCAAAGGCAAAAGGACCATGAAAGGTAAACACTGCGATAGCCCTAAGAGTACAACTAAAGACAATCCCTAAAGAGGACTTCCAGAAATGCTTTCAGAAAGTGGCAAGAATAATAGGATAAGTGTGTCTGAAGCAAAGGGGAACATTGTGAGAAGGATTAATGTGTCACTGTGTCTTTTACTATAATAGTTTTTTTAATTTAAATGTGCATCATATTTTTCTATCACACCTCATATAGTACTGAACTTTATTTATTTATTACTTTTTTTCTTTTTTTTGGTACCGGGGATTGAACTCAGGACCTTGTGCTTTCGAGGCAGGCAGCAGAACCACCGAGCTAAATCCCCAGCCCAGTACTGTATTTTAAAAGAAAATTCAGCTAACGCTTACAGCCACCTCTCCGCAGGCATCCCTCTTTCATGACCCCTATTCCTGTCTCACCACTTTTCCTGTATTCCCTTTCCCTGAAAATTTTCTGTCTTCTTTCCTCAAATATTTTCTCTGCCCCTTCTCTCCTTAATGAAATAAAATTTTTTGATCATGCTATTTGTCCTACTCACTGAATACATAACATTCCTTATTCATTTTTTAAATAATATCAGTTAAGTATTTAACAGACATTTCTTTTTTAAAAAACTAAATGCCTTGCCAGGCACAGTGGCACATGCCTATAAGCCAAGCCATTCAGAAGGCTGAGGCCTGAGAATCACAATTTCTCAGCCGGCCTGAGCAACTTGGTTAGACTCAGTCTCAAAATAAAATTGAAAAAAAGGGTTGGACATGTAGCTCAGCAGTAGAGTGCTTGCCTAGCATGCACAAGAACCTAGGTTCCAGTACTGTCGGGGAAAACACTCACTAAATTTCTTTCCTCATATGCATGTCACATCAATGGGTTCTTTATCTTCCTAGCATTCAATGACCTTTACGAAAGACACTCCAAGCCCTTCATATCTTCTTTCCCAAACTGGCCATCATGATTGGCATCCACCCTGCCATGAGGAACATGCATTTTGTTTCAGGCCACAATCTACTCCCAAGGAAACCCTAGAGCGGCACAACTGCGCTTGAAGTCACCGCTCTCTGCTGCTGAAAGTCACTGAGCACCTTGGAATGGACAGGAGAGAACTGATGGTGCAAAGCTCTGCCGCCCAGAAGCCACCCTTTAAGAAACGCCATCCTGTGACTGGTGCACTGGCACTCCCATGGTGACAGCCCAGGCCCGGGACTGCCACACAGCAAGTCCCACACAGCAGCGGCTTCAGGCGCAGGAAGTGGTGTGAGGGGCCTTCGCTGTGACAGAGAACACATCCGCCTTGATTCTTCCCAATGCCTACATCACCAGGACCACCACAACTTTGAAACACACTAAGTGTACCCAAACCTATCACGAGAAAGCCAAATTGGCCACAATGTCACTGTGTAAGCATAAGGACCTCAAGGACCTTCATGTCCCTGCAGCCTTAGCTGGGGATTCCACAGCACAGAAAGAACAAAGAAGCCCGAATGCGCACTGGGTGCTCACTGTGGACAGGCTGAGCCCCACCTATCAATATCTTCTTGGAAATATCTTCCAGTTTGCAGTCAGCCTCTGCTGACACTGTCATATGCATGGATTCTCCGTTCTCTTGTGACCTCTTAGTCATTTGAAACTTCCTGCAGCAACTGTCAGCACAAGTCTCTACACTCTAGAAATGTGTTTCTGAGGTTTGGCTACAAAGCAAATGCGATCAATCAATAAATAAAATTTTCAAGTGCTAATAGTTTAGAAAATCTTGAGGGGAAGAAAACTTTGCCTGAAAATCAAAACTCAGCTTATTCATAGAGCCTCAGTAGCTTTAAATTAAAACTGCCACATCTTTACTAGTGTAATAGCAACAGTCCACTTCAGACAGGGAAGAAAAGGGGGTGTGCTAGTCTGCTATACATTCATTTAAAAATGACTTCTTGTCTTCCCTGGGAAACAGTCCAAATCAGAAGGCAGCGGACAGCTGTTTTACTCCAGATGTTTTTGGAGATCGCCAACGTACATTTACACTGAGAGTCAAGACCCAGACAGGGATGTTAAAAACATAAAATGGCTCTTTTATGATGCATTGAAATTGATTTCCTTTAGTATTTAGAATAAAAGAAAGAACAGATGGTGAAGACTTAGTTTAAAATGAAAGCCGTTAAAATAATCTTCACTGGAAAGAGAGGTTTCCATAACAGGAATTCGTGAACCATAAGCATTTAAGCAAATGTTTAAAATGGCCCATATAATAAAAGAATATATAATAAAAGAATCTGTGTCATGACAATTATATTCCATACCTAAAATGATATGTAATAAATACATTTTGGATTTTCATATTATGTTAGAATACTAAAATTGGTGAAATGTTACAGAATGAGTAAGTGAAAAACTGCTGATATAACTACATATTGTTTTCTTTAAAAATATACTCAGATTTACAATTGTTCGGTTACTGCTTCTGTATAACTTGTATACGTCTTATATTCAGGGACAGAAAAGAAATACATATATTTTAATGTAATAATATTATTTTTGGCTTCTAGGTTTTGAGCTACATAGTTTCTTTACACTGCATTTTCTAACAGAGGATAGTACCCAATTCATATAGCTTCTATTGATAAGGAATTTCTAATCTATACATAGCCAAACAATCCCTTAGGGACCCATAAAAACGTGTGACTGTGTATAACTTAACATACCTACACTTACATGCTACTTCAGTTCACACACACACACACATGCATGTGTGCACTCATGCACACACTCTGCATTGTTAAGAGTGTGCTGAATGACAAACTCTGCAGCTGCTGGACTTCAAATGCTGACTCAGTAATTTTTGGCTAACAGAGTCTGACAATAGCTATAATCTTATTGATAACTCCCAGTAAGAAAATGATTATTAGTGATGGTGATGGAACCAGAGTTGGGTGAAAGGGGTTGGGGTTGGCCCAGCAATAATAGCTGAGGCATAAAGTTTAAACCTCTTTGTTGTGTAGCTGACCCCAATTACATCTCAAGATAAATAACACCCTTTACTCAAACACCTGGTACCAAATGTGGCCGCTTCAAATTTCTCCCTCATGGGAGCCCTCCAATCATTTCAGTGCTATTCATACAATAGGCATTAATTGCCAGTCTTGTGTTTGATATGTTGGACCTCTCTGAAGTTGAGTAAATTATTTTTAAATGCTTTATCTTATTGAGTGTGATTTTTAAAAGCACTTCTGTTAACTAATGCTTCATTGAAGAAAATTAATGATGTCATAAGCCAAGGTAGAGACATGACAGACTTCATGCAAAATGCATCCTGGTCTCTAATGGCACCTGAGTGTCCTGCTTGCATCAAAATAGCATGATGGCTCTATGCATTTCAAAAATGATAAAATTATGCAAACTATGAAGAATGCTACTTGGCATGAATGCTGTAAGATTACTTTGAACTAAAGCATAGAAAACATTTTTAATTCATTTAGGATTTATGGAAGGAAAGATGCCACCTCAGGTATGATATTTTACATAAATATCAAAGATCTGGATCTAGCTCTGGAGTCACCTGACAGAGGTTACAGTCCTCACTAGGTAATTCGGTTAATGACTTATACTTTTTGGGCTGGAGATTTAGCTCAGTGGTCCCAAGTTTGATCCCTGGTACCAAAAAAAAGGAAGAAGAAGAAGGAAGGGGGGGGAGGGGGGAGGAGGAGGAGGGGGAGGAGGAGGAAGAAGAAGAAGAGGAAGAAGAAGAGGAAGAGGAAGAAGAAGAAGAGGAAGAGGAAGAAGAAGAAGACGAAGACGAAGACGAAGAAGAAGGAGAAGGAGAAGGAGAAGGAGAAGAAGACGAAGAAGGAGAAGAAGAGACAAGGAACTCAGTGAAGACAGCACTGTAAATTGTGATGAGAAACAGAGGTGTGGAGCTAGGAGCAAAAGGGAAGAATTCAGGCCCTTGTAAGGGAAGGATAAGAAAAACTAGCTCATCAAAACCAGATGTCCCCTGAATAGGCAGGTAACGCGTTAAGAACATGCTGCCTTCATCATCACAGTTTTTAGTACCGCTATACAATTTATTCATTCATTATTTTCTGGATTGGGGTGAGGCTTACTTAAACTATTGGTCTAATAGTTCCTCAGCTCTTTTTCTCCCATTCAACCTCCACTTGATCTTTCTCTACCTTATGTTGCTTACTTTGCCTTATTCAAGATCTAAACTTAAAAGTCCTTGATCTGGATGGAGACTAGGGTTTAAATTTCAACCTAAGCACCTCCCATCTTTTCTTTTCTTTTTTTTTAACAAGAAACATTGTCCAATAGGATGACAGAACCAGACAAATCTAGAATAATTTCTTATTCCTACTGTAAGCAGTATCGAAAGACATTTCAAGGTGCATCCTGGTTTTATAAAGCTACAAGTGTCTTAGAACTTAGAAGTGTCTTAGAAGCTAAAGGGACTGCACAGAGAGTGTTAGAACAAGATAATGAGCTGGAAAATCTCCACGCATACATAAGCACTGCAGTGGCCAACTTCTCTGGGTTTGCCAAGCACTTTTCCAGTTTCGGCAATGAACATTTCACACCCTAGGAATCCCCTTTCGTCCCAGGCAAACTGGAAGAAGAGTCACCCTAAAACTATGTGTAAGTGTACTTGTCTCTTTTCCTTGGACATTTTTCCTGATAACAGTACATTACTTTGTTCATCCAACTGATATTTATCAGAGGCTCCAATTTTCTGTCTTGTTCTAGGTGCTCCAGACACTTGTCTGCCACAGAGCCCAATTTCCCAACGTCATAGAAATCACATTGATCACATTCCTGAAAAGGAGCCAGAGATAGCCAAGCTAACAAACAACTGAAAGATCTAAGTGTTGCAAGGAAAAAAAAATATATATATATATATATATGTTTTTGAGATAGAATCCTGGTATGTAGTCCAGGCTGGACTTGAACTTCTGGCCATTCTCCCGCCCCAGCCTCCAGAGTGCTAGGATTGCAGGCATGTACCACCATGCCTGGCTAAGAAAATAAAATTAGATAAGATCTAGAGTGAATTCTGGGAGTGGAAGGATATGAAAGCAACATTTGACTTGAGCCTGGGATGATAAGGAGCCAGCCATGCATGGAAATATCCAGTAAAAATCCTTCACTGTAGATAAAAGGGGAGCCCACGAAAAGCCTTCGGGCAACACCAACTGGAAGGCAAGCCCATGGACGGGACAGTAGGGGCAAGGGGGTAAGCTTTAAGATGGACCCTGAGTGGTAGTCAGGGCAAGATTCCTCTGACAGTGTAGACTGGAAAGGGGCTTTGGATTTTCTGGTAATGGTACTGGAAGCTCCTGGAGATTTTGAAGCAAAATGAGGGACACAGAGGTTCATGATATTCATTTCACTTTTTCAAAACCTCACTGGATGGGCCAGGGATTTACCTCAGTGGTTCTGGCACCTGCCTCGCAAGCACAAGGTCCAGAGTTCAATCCCTGGTACAAAAAAAAAAAAAAAAAACAAACCTCACTGGAAAGTATACTGAAGAACAAGTTGCAGAGAGATAACAGTGGAAGGACAGAACTGGTGGAAGAGGCTGTCATGGCCACATACTGTACAGGATAACTCCCCAGGCCAATGGTTCTCAAAGAGCAGTTGCTTGGAACTTGCCAGGAAGGGGACTTTTCAGGTCCCACCTGAGAACAACTGCATCAGAATCTCTGGGTGTGAGGTCCAGCAATTCGTGGTTACCAAGCCCTCCTGATGACTCTGAAGCAGGGTAAAGTGTGACGAACTGTGATCTAGGACCCAGGCTGGGGCTATGTTAGAATTACCTGGGAAACATTTTTTTAAACAACTAGCACTATATTGAGTCTCAATCAAACTAAGTCAGAATTGTTGAAAAAGAGCTTTCTAGGGAGAGTTGCTAATAGATTAAAGTGTGGAGAAGAGAAGATATTTAGGGATAACCATGGGTCTTCCTGTTAAATACATGGGTAGAAGCTAGGGGGCAACTACTAGTTAACTTCCTAATGCCATCTTGCTCTACGTCGATTTATTTTCCACCTGTCAATCCAGAGAGATCCCTGTAAAATTCAACCAGCATTGGGCTATTCACTCACACTAAAATAGTTTTGTTTTTTTTTCAAGGCCCTGAATTTAGTCCCCAGTATACAGGGGTGGGGGTGGGGGGCTCCTTTCCAGGAATACTTTCACTCTATTCACAAAACTAACTCTTCATCCGGAAAGAATATGGGTCCTATCCAAATATCAGTAACCGTGCCAGGTGTTTCAACAGAAGAAATTTAATAAAGAGAACTCATTTCACAGGTATTAGAGGAATAAGAGTGAACAACTGATTAACCCAGAGAAGGGACCTGTGAAAGGCAGCTTCCCTCCTTTAGGCCTGGAGGAACAAAGCCTCAGCCTCAAGAAGCTTGGAGGAGGTACCTGGTGGCCAGCCTTGTGATTCCTCGGGTTGCTGCTTCCTGGGGAGAGGCAGTCCTGCAGAACTAGAGCTGAGACCCCTGAAGATGGGCATATATGTGGGTGATTTTAAGAGTGCTCAGAAAGAAAGCTATCAGTGGCCACCACCAGGGCATACTAAGCATGAGCCTGCTCCTCTGTTCTGCCTACCAGTCTCCTTGTAGTGCCCCTTATTGGAAAAAAAAAATCAAGAATCAGCTGTTGGAGGAGCAGATGGTTTGGGGATCTCCAGCACCAGTAACTCAGAGCAGATCCTTCAAGAGCAGGATTAGAGCCGACAAACCACATCCTAGGGTCTCCATGTGATTTCCTATAGAACTTCCTGAGAGCTTGATAATGAAGAAGGATTTCTAGCTCCCTTTAATTCCAAGTGTCAGTGGATCCCAGCATAGCAGATAACCTACACATGGTATAGCATATTTCTGCACAGTCCAACGCTATGGCCTCAGCACATTTAGCCATTGAACCATAGCTGAATCAAACTCAGATATGAAGTTTCTAACTGTAAAATTCAGTTTTTCAAAGATGTAGAATAAATAAATAAAGAAGGTATACGGCCCATAATTCGATGCTCAAATGTTAATATTTTGTTATATTGAATTAATTTTTAATATTATCTTTTTTCCTAACATGACTACTAGAAATTTTTCAGTGATGCATGTAGCTTGTACTGTGGCTCACCTGAATAGAAACCTTCACTGACATAGTTGTGTAACAAGAAAAGCAGAGTTAGGCATTGTTGAGTCCTTTCACCTAAGTCTACAATGTATGGCAGATAGAACAAGCTGTCCATCTGATTTGAATCTTCTTTTACTCCATGTAATAAGGTAACTTTCTCCAAATAGTTTAATATCATGATACACAGTTTAATATCATGATACACAGAGTTCATAAAATTTCCCATCATTTCAGAAGAGAGATTTGCGTATTGGAGTGGGGAGAACACTTTGGTCCCACCACAATTACCCATGGTTATTTATCTTCACATAAATCTTGTCCTCAGAGACAGTGAACAAACTGCATGACCAGAGATGACTTCACCTTCAACAAGGCTCTTGAGGCAGGGGATCTAAGAGATGACAGCAGCTCACTTCTAGTTGAGCGAGGTATTTAACTCTTCTGACCTCAGTCTTGATGTCTCCAAAATAAGGAAAGTAGTAATACCCATGCATAGTGTTTGGTGATGACTAAACAAGATAATTATGTTAAGCAATTAGAATAGTCAACAGTATTATTGAATTATATCATTATTACTTTGTACATGTCTAGAATAATAATGATGATTGATTTTAAAAGATGTATCCCAATTTTAAACAGTGCTCAGATTCACAGAGCTAAAAAGTAAGCAACATTTATCACTAACTTCATCTTCCTTTGTGCCCATTAATACATTCTGTGTAGCAAATCTAAAACATACTTCAAGGTAAAGCATCACAACACATAAAAAGCCAACTACGATCAACTTCATATGTTTTTTTTCCTCACCCTCTTTTCTTCTGTTTCCATTTAAGTAATAACAAAAAGTTATCCAACAGACACTTTAATTTGCCACTTTAAATATACAATCTGTATTAATTTCCTGTTTGTGACACAGCAAGTCACTACAAATTTAATGTGTAAAGGCATGTGATTTTGTCATCTTACAGTTCTGGATGTCAGAACTCCAAATTCAGTTCCAGCGCACTAAACACAAGGGGTCAGCAAGGCCGCTTCCTCCTGGAGGCTCTGGATTGGTTTCCTTGCATTTATGGGTTTCTAGTGGCCACCTGCATTGCTCCGTGTGTGGCCCATTCTTGCATCGTCAAAGTACATTGCTCCAACCCTATTTCCACCACCGCTTTTCCCTCTGTTTCTGAAGACTCCTGCCATGCTCTCGCCCATATAAGTACAGGGGGCCTACCTGGAAAATCCCTCCTCTTAAGAGACTTCACTTCATCTCACCTGCAGAGTGTCTTTTCTCATTTAAAAAAAAAAAAAACAAACTACCCATCACAGTTTTAGAGATTTGGGCCATTATTCAGCCTACCATAAATTTCAAAACAGATTTTTTAGAACATGTCAATTGTCCTTGTGATTGTTGATAGGAGGTCCTAAAATGAGCAGAATGTCTCTCTTGAGTATAAATGTTATAGTACAAACTAGAGGCAGACATTAAGCTCAACCCCGGTGCAGCCGCTGCCCACCATAGCTCTTGAATGCTTGCCCTCTAGTACCTCACCCTCTCCTTGCACCCAAGTGCTTCCTGCACCTTCTGTCTATACCATTTTTCCTCATTTCTCCTCATTCTCATAAGTGCTTGTGCTGTGCTCCGGCCTACTTCCTTCATTTTTAACCCCCAATGTTTTGTCTCTCTTATGATTTGTGACACCTCCTGGTTCCCATTTGTTTGAGTGCACTGTTAGAGGAATAAGCACAACTTTTGATTCTTTTTTAATACCTCAGAGTGCTTACTGTGACAATGGCAATTAGTATGAGCTCACTGGACATTTATGGAATTGCTTCCTAGTTCATCACTTTAGTAGGAGAAGCAGATTCTCAAACTCAAGGCACACAGTCTCTTCCCTCTGGCAATGGCTGACAGGACTCAGACTTGCCCTTCCACCTTAACAACTAGAAAACCACACAAAACACAATAAAGAACAATTTTCAGGCTGTGAACAACAGGTAAATCAGGGTTATGACACATGGCAGAAGGCACTTTCCAAACACTGAAATAGGAGCCTGAGATCTTGGTGCAAGGAAGACAGAAGATCTGAGTCCAGAGAAGGTGAGTGGAATTCCCAGAGCAGCGTCAGAAAGAAGGACACACCCTAGACAGAGCTCCTGCAGATTTAAATCTCCTAGATTCTTCAGGTGAGCACTGATCCCTGCACAAAAGAAAGCTACCTGAGGCAGAGGAACAAGCATCAGAAAGCAGGGGACTCCAAAGACTTTGTGTCCCCAGTAGTGAAAACAGAAAGACTTCTTAAAGTCTGAGTAACATCCTCAGAAAAGCATTGCCATAGGAATGGAACTAAATTAGCCCAGGGCAAAAGGTGGTTCCAGACTCTCTCCCTAACAAAGCCTAAAAGCCCAACTTGAAAGAATCCAAGTGGTTATAAGTAACTGCATTCCAGAACCCCGTCCACCTCTATTTAAAGAAACACCACAAAATCCAGTACCCAACATCATCCACAGTGACTAGTAGTGGACAACACCCAATCAACATTTTCCAGGCAAAAGAAAAAAAAGCCAGCAGGAAAATGTGATCCATAACTGGGAGATCAGTTAATTCAAGAATGGACCCAAAAATGGCAAGAGATTATTGAATTTTCAGAAAAAGGTACTAAAATAGCTATTATTATGATATGATGACAATGATGTTATGTTCAAGAGTCTAGAGAAAAACAATATAATTTAGTGAGAAATAAAAATGAAAATCATAGAACTTCTGAAGACAAAAAATGCAATGTCTGAAGTGAAAATACACTAGATGGGTATAAAAGATATTATTGTGATAATTTCTCAGTGATCACTCTGCCATTAGCTGTAAGTGATTGGATCATCTTCGTTTATAGAATCAAAAGCTCTGTACCATAATTCAACAAACAAAACACACACCTTGTTAGTGATTCTTTTAAGCTGGAAGGCCCAGGGCTTCACTACTATACCATGAAACCTGGACACACTTCAATTTCAGGGACACTGATGCTATGGATGAGTAAAGCACGTTTCTCTGTGCATGTCAGAATCCATGAGTTTAATTAAAGTTATGATGTGAACAAAGAGTGTCCATTAGACAAGAAGAATTTGGTCTTGGCAAGTGATATTTGCATCAATTTGCTTAATTAGACCAGTACTTTTAAAACAATTTGTACAGCATAGGATTAAAGGGCTGAATTTCAAAGGATTTAGCAGAAGCCACAATCATGGTTTCAAACAAATCATCTGCAAGAAATTGTAGGCTGAAAATAGCAATTAGCAGCCCACAGAAAAAATTTTAATGGAGACCATTTCTATCAATTGAATAACCATGTATAATATGGCTTGGCTTGAATCACTGATAACCTTCACCAAATTTCTCAGAGTGGAAGCACACTGCCCCCTTTGTTTATTTCAGAACTAGACTTCAGCTAAAAATTGATCCCAGGTGCAAAAATACTCTGTGTTGTTTTGGCTTTGGAGGGAGAGTAGCAGGGTAGGCAGGGATGATGAAGCTTAGTTCTAGCCTCACCTCTCCAACCCCATATTTAAATAAAAAAGCCTTCCCTAGATATACAGAATCAGTTTATAGACATTTTTAATTCAAAGTTATAATGCAAAAATCCACTGAAAATATATTTTATTGATTCCAAACAAATAGTTTAATCAGTAGCTGTGCCATTTCTCCATGTCTCACATGGAGAAGGTAAATTTTTTAAATTTCAGTTTAAAATAAAAGATACTCTCACTTACGCCAAAACTTGTTTCAGAGGCATTCAGAGAATAGCTGGCCACCCTTGCTAGTAGTTGATGTTTTCTTACCTAAACTTTCTCCTAACCAGTCCTTCAGAGATTTGCTAATTTACTATCACTGATGTTTATAAGGCCTGAGATTCTCCAAAATCCTTGGTATCTCTTCTGATTCAGTGAAAATGTTAAATAAATTATAATGCATCGCCATTTTTTTAAAATCTGCATATCCACATCTCCATTATCTCTTACTATGCTCCCTGGGCACACAGTTCCCCAGATAAGAAATCAATATGGTAACAGATATATAGACATGGTTACAGAAATTCTCTTCCTGCAAATGTAATGTATCAAACAGAATAACTAAGAACCTTAAAACTAAAACTCAACTAATATCTCCCAAGAAGAAGTGGATTTGGACTGTACAAAGGGCCATCATTTTCCAAGGCTATTCGTTGAATTCTTGGACAATATTCTCTGTACGCACCTAGCTTCATGGCAATAAAAGCTCTGAATCACAGTAGTTCCTATTGTCCTGTTGGTGTCTGAGAGGCGGGAGGTTAGCAGGATGTTCAAGGGTATCTAGTTCATCCTGAGTCCCATGGGAACACCCTATCCTGTTGGCTTTGATCTAAACAAAGACACACCAAATATATACTATGAGCCTTTTGAATTCAATTTTCTAGGCAAATGAAGGTGAGGTACAATTGTACTTGTTAAACTTCATCAAAATATCAGATAGTAAAAGGAATTTATGCTCACGTTTTGAAATATGTGCACATTCCACCTCTCTGCTTGAGTGACTGATAAGCCCAATTCCAACTCGAGATCCACCGCTACTCAGCCTCCCAAATATACCTCTTGCCCGAGTTTCTCTTCCAGGAAAGGCAATACCATTATTCCAAAACCAATGCCATCTTTGTTTTCTCTCTATTAAATTTGACACCCAACACCTCAGCAAATTCTGTGGGCATCCCCATTGGCACTAGTCTACATGTCTCACCTCTCACCAGTGGTCTCCTCGCCCTGCCTTCTCCCTCAGTCTGTACACTGTGGCCTGAGCATGCCATCAAGTGGGGTCCACATCCTGCTTCCTTCTGCTCCCTGTCAAGGAGCTGGTGCCCAGCCTCCAGCCCCCTGGCACCTGTACACACCACCTGGAGGTTCCCTGTGCCTCCCAGCTCTCTACTCCTCCTGATGGCCCATCTCAGGCCTTTGTTGGCACCATATGTGCAGCTTCAGTCACTGCCCCACAACAATAAGACTTTGTGCAAAAAAAAAACACCACCATTTGACACACAGTAGGTGATCAGTAAAAATTTATTAAAAGTAAAGTGCTGCCACAGCTATTTCCTTTAAAGAAGGTATTCCACATGGTCTTGGGGTAATTTTTTCACTGTTTTCACCCCCCTTTGAAAAGACTAATATGTATGAAAGCATCAAACACACTCTGATAGGGGCTGCTATTTAGTAAAGTGATACCTAAATCTCAGTCCTAACTCTGGATTCAGACATTAGTGTGCTAGTTCTCACAGTTCTTGTAGGATAAAATACTGTTTCCTGAAGCACATTTTGTTGATACCAGCTCTAGGGATTTTTAGAGGGGTTTTGTGGGGAAAAAATTATCTGTGATTTATAAGATTGAGGAATGTCAGGTTAATTACCTTTTATTGTAGACTTTCGAGTATTTGAACTGGAGTCTCTCCAGTGACCATTTTTCCATAGAGCATGCTTACAAATGCTAAATCAAGGCAACTGGTCAGCAGACAGCATATCTCATTGGAACAGGAATCGCCCACCCTCCTATCCAACACGCTCCTACACACCCCTGCTAATTCCAACAGAACTGCTGCAGAGCTCCAGGGATGAGGCCTTCTTGCATTCTTATATGTAATAACTACTGAACTGGCATTTATTTAATTCATTCCATCAATAGGTATTGGGCCAGGAACAGAGGAAACAGATTTAAAAAAAGAAACTCTTATGCTGCTCAATTCTGTGGGTAAAACACTCCTAAACTACACTGGATGACTGCATGTTTACATAACACAAATCTTGTTTCCAAGAAATACATTCTTAAAGAATTTTCCACAATTTTGACCATGTTCTTAAAAGAGGGATCTTTCTTTTTGTCTCCCTGGAACTTGTTTTTTATCTCAAATAAGATTATCATATTTATACATAACCGTACAGAACACCCACTTAAATTAGAATTTCAGATAAACAATAAAAAATTTTAACTTAAATATTCCCTAAATATTCCATGGAACATTACTTAAAAAATTATTAGTTGTTTATCTGAAAGACAAATACAACTGGGTATCTTGCTTTTGATCTGGCAACTTTAATCCCAAAGTAACCAAAAAAGAATTTCAAGTAGGGATTTTAATTCCCTTACTCATTGCATACACTATGAAAAACCTCACCAGTCTAGCATTCTATTTATATGAAGAGTCTATCTGAGAAAGCCTTTGATGAATTAGAAATATCCAAATATACAGGCATCAGAGGAGCATTTTATTTTATCCTTACAAACCTTTCATTTTACCTTATGCTGCTGTCCCAGAAGAAAACACAATTACTTTGGTCCTTGAAACACCTGCCTCCTGATATTGCTGTTTTGAGATTGACTGGGACCCATTCTATCTGCTACACACCAAAATGCCCCCAAATCAGAAAAGACATTGCATTTTGTAGGCAGATTCAGACTCAATCACCTTGGGAAAAAACTGCAACTTCCCTATAGATTGTAAGAAAGTTAAATGTCCCATTTTCCCTATTTTATAGACCAGAAAAGTAGGCGCTACTTCTAAAATCCCACCGTCTAACCACAACTTCCTGTTTTCCCACGTGCTCATGAGCTTGGTCTGATTTTAGTTTTTCCAGGAACCAGTGTGTTAACTCTGAATAATAATAGAAATCCTGGCTCCATACCTTGATTTTCAGGGTGTTAGACTACTTCTATTGATTCCCAGCCATGAAAGATCAAGTGTGCATATTACTATTTCCCCACCTCATCCCCCTCTCTTCTCTTCCATTTTAGTTAAATAAGCCATTATTTATGTCCTTATTGCTTTTAAATAATTGTGTGCTTAAGTATTTGTTATTTGATAGCAAGGGACAATGAAAAATCAATCTAACAATCGCAAGATGAGGCAAAGAGAAATAATATAGGATTGACTGTAGTCAATGAGAACGCCGGCAATAGCGCAAATGCTATGCAAAAGCTGTTCCAAGAAGTAGTGGCAGAAAACTTCCCAAACTTAAAAAAAGAATTTCACATGCAGATAAGTGAGGCATATAGAACTCCAAATAGCCACGACCAAAATAAATCCACACCAAGGAACATAATAATCAAGATTCCAGAAATTCAACATAAAAACAGAATATTAAGAGCTGTTAGAGAAAAGAAATAAATCACATATAAAGGAAAGCCCATCAGAACACAGACTTCTCAACACAAACCCTCAAGGCAAGGAAAGCCTGGAGTATTTCAAACCCTAAAAGAAAACAACCTCCACCAAGAGAGATTACATAAAGGTGCAAATCTCCAATGATGAATGTCATTATATTGTATATCTAAAATGCACCAATAAAATTTTTTTAAAAATAAAACAACCTCCAACTTAGACTGATGTACCTACCCTGTGAGACTATCTTTCCAAATCAATGGAGAAATAAGATACTTCTATAGCAAAGAACAACTGAAGAAATTCACAACTAAAAAGCAAGCTCTACAAAGTATTCTGAAGGGCATTTTAGAAAGAGATAAGGAAAAAATCACAATTTCAAGAGCATCAACAGAAGGAAGCCACCAGGCAAGACAAGCAATTAAACAGGAAAGACAGGAAAACAATATGACAAGGATAACCCAATACATATCAGCTATAACCATCAATGTAAATGGTCTCAATTTACCAATCAAAAGAAACAGACTGGCAGAATAGGTCAAGAAGCAAGATCCAACAATATGCTGCATACAGGAGACACATTTAACTCAAAAAGAAATTCATAGACTAAAACTCAAAGGAGGGAAAACAATGTTCCACATGACAGGAACCTGTGAACCTGTGAACAAATGGACTTAGTAGACATCTACAGAGTGTTCCACACCAAAATTTCAGAATACACATTCTTCTCAGCTGCACATGCGATGTTCTCCAAAATGGAGCACATACTTCCCCACAGAATATGCTTAACTAAATGCAAAGGAATTGAAATCATCCCATGCATATTATATGACTATAGTGCAGTGAAACTGAAAATCAATGGCAAAAGAAATCACAGAAACTCTATAAACTCATGAAAATTAAATAACATCCTTCTTAATAACCAATGAATCACAGATGAAATTAAAGGAGAAATTAAAAAATATCTACAATTAAATGATAATTCTGATAAAACATACTGCAACTGATGGGATACAATGAAGACAGTCTTAAGAGGGAAATTTATAGCAGTGAATTCTCACATAAGGAAAACAGAATGAGCTCAAATAAACAACCTAATGTTAAACCTCAAGCTTCTAGAAAAAGAAGAACAAGTCATGCCTTCAGCTCAAAAAAGGAAGGAAATTATAAGAATCTCAGGAGAAATTAATGCAATTGAGACCAAGAAAACAATACAAAGAATCAATGAATCAAAGAGTTGGTTCTTTGAAAGATCAAATAAAGTTGATAAACCCTTAGCTAACCTTATCAACAAAAGGAAAGAAAATACCCAAATTCATGCAATAAAGAGTGAAAAGGGTGAAATCACAACAGATCCTGTGGAAATCCAGAAGATCATCAATATCTACTTTGAAGACTTACACTCTAATAAGATGGAAAACATAGAAGAAATGGACAGATTTCCTGGATACATATGAATTACCAAAGCTGAAACAAGAAGATATTAAAATTCTAAATAATCCAATATGAGCCACTAAAATTGAAAATGTAATTAAAAATTTACCAACTTAGAAAAGTCCAGGTCCTGATGGTTTCACTGCTGAATTCTATGAAAAATTTAGAGAAGATCTACTGCTAGTTCTCCTCAAACTGTTCAGTGAAATAGAAAGAGAAGCAATACTCCCCAAATCATTCCTGCAAGCAAGTATTACCCTGATACCAAAACCAGAGAAAGACTCAATCAAAGAAGAGAACTACAACCTCATCTCCCTCATGGACGTAGATGCAAAAATCCTCAATAAGATACTGGCAAACAGAATGCAGCGAATCATCAAGAGTATTATACACTGTGATCAAGAATGATTCACCTTAGGGAGGCAGGGATGGTTCGACACAGACAAATCAATAAATGTAACACACCATATCAATACAGCCAAAGACAAAAATCACATGATCATCTCAATTGATGCAGAAAAAGCATTTGACAAATGTTAAATAAGAAGAAAAGGGGCAAAGGGGAAGTGGGAGGGGTAGGGGAAAGGAAAGAAGGGAATGGAATTAATATGAGAAAATGAAAAATTGAAAACAAAGTCTTTGTAAATAGGGAGGGATGCAGAGGAATGGGGAAAAAATAAGAACCAAGAGAGATTATGTAAAGGTGCAAATTTCCAATGATGAATGTCATTTTATTGTATACCTAGAATGTACCAATAAAATTAATTTTAAAAAAAGAAAAAGCATTTGACAAATTCCAGTACCCATTCATGATAAAAACTCTACAGAAAATTGGAATAGATGGTCCTTATCTCAATCTATAAAAGCCATCTATGACAAACCAACAGCCAACATCATACTAAATGGACAAAAAACTGAAAGCTTTCACTCTAAAATCAGGAACAAGACAAGGATGTCCATTGTCACCACCGTTATTTGGTATAGTTCTGGAAACATTAGTCAGAGCAATTAGACAAGAAAAAAAATAAAAGGAATAAGGATAGGAAAGGAAGAAATTAAACTAACATTATTTGCAAATGATGTGATACTCTACATAGAAGGGCCCCAAAACTCCACCAAAAGACTTATAGATTTAATAACCAAATTCAGTAGCACAGCTGGATATAAAGTCTCAAAATCAATAGTCTCCTCTACATGAATAACAAACTCACTGAGAGAAAAATTAAAGAAATAATACCTTTCACATTGAAAAAAATGAAATACCTAGGAATCACTCTAATGAAGGAAGTAGAAGACCTCTACACTGAAAACTATAGTACTGAAACAGGAGATTGAAGAGGATATTAGAAAATGGAAAGATATCCCTTGTTCTTGGGTAAGAAGAACCAATACTTCCAAATGAAAATGGCCATACTTCCAAAATTATTATAAAGCCTTAATGCAATTCAGATCAAAATCCTAGCAGCATATCTTACAGAACTAGAAAAAACAATCCTAAAATTAATTTGGAACCAGAAGAGACCTAGAATAGCAAAAGCAATTCTGGGCAACAAAGGCAAGGAAGGGAGCATCAAAATCCCTGATGTGAAATTATATTACAGAGCTATGGTGATGAAAGCAGCATGGTACTAGCAACAAAGCAGACCTGAAGATTAACAGAATAGATTAGAAAATACAGAAACAATCTCAAACACAATCAGTCATTTTATCTTAGACAAAGGAGCCAAATACATCCACTGGAAGAAGGATAACCTCTTTAATAAGTGGTGCTAGAAAAACTGGCTTTCTACATGCCAAAGACCCACGTCTCTCACAGTGCACTAAACTAAAACCAAAATGGATCAAAGATCTAAATACAAAATCTGAATCCGCTGGAAGAGAGAATAGGGAGAAATTTTGAGGACATAGGTATAGGCAAAAGACTTCATGAACAAACCCAGGCTGCACAGGAAATAATACAAAGAATCAACAACTGGGATCTCACCCTATTAAAAAATTTGCACCAACATAGTGAAGAGACAGCACAAAGGGTGGGAAAAAATTCTAGCCAGTAGTCCCTCAGACAAAGGATTAATATCTAGAACATACAAAGAATTTTAAAAAGTCACATCCCCCAAATTTAAAGACCCAATCCAAAGTGGGCCTCTGAAATGAATAGACACTTCTCAGATGAAGAAGTACAAATGGCAAATAAATGTGTGAAAAAATGTTCAACACCAGCGGTCATTTGAGAGATGCAAATTAAAACAATGCTGAGATACCATCTCACTCCAGAAAGAATGGCTACTATCAAGGAATCAACCAACAACAAATGCTGGAGGGGATGTGGGGAAAAGGGAACAATTCTCCACTGTTGGTAGGAATGCAGACTGATGCAATTGCTGTGGAAATCAATATGGAGATTCCTTAAAAAGCTAGGATTAGAGGTTCCATTTGAACCAGCTATTCCCCTGCTACATATCTTCCCAAAAGAATTAAAAGCATCATAGCATAGCAATATATGCACACCCAATTTATAGTGATACAGTTAGTAATAGCTAAATCTTGGAAATAACCCAAATGCCCATCAACCAATGAATGGATAGAGAAGGTGTGGTTTTTCTATACAGTGGAGTACTACTCAGCCATAAAGAAGAATAGACTTGAGGCATTTATTGCTAAATGGATGCAGCTTGAAGCTATAGTCTTTAGTGAAATAAATCAAATGCACATGTGTAAATATCACATTGTCTTTCTGGTGTAAGAAACTTAAAATATAAATAGGGACCAAAACGTAAAATAGATAATGTGAAATAAGAAAATATTGTTTAAGAGAAAGGGGGAACTAGAGAGAGGAGGAGGGGGAAAAGAAGGAAGGAAAAAGAAAAAATGAGAAAAGGGAAAAATAGAAACAGGGCTTTTGTAAATAAGGGAGGGGTAGAGGGGTTGAAGGGAGGGGAGGGGAATGGAGAAAAAAAGGAATCAAGATATATCATGTACAGGTACAAATTCCCTATGATGAAGGTGATCATCATATAAATCTAAATTATACCAATAAAATTAAAAATGAAAAAATATTTGATTTGTAAGATTTAACTACTGTTCTTCTATCTCCCTTCCCCAAGTCAAACCTCCGCATTTCTCCACTGTCTTCTTGCAGACTTAGTGGCTACTGAGCCTGAAATCAACACAGCTTTTCCCCGTTTTGCTGTGTTCATTTTGGTCCAGAGTTCGGCCTCTGCCCAGCTCATTATGAGGATATTTTAGGAAGATTTTTCCTTTTTCTTCTGTGACACAGTATGTTAGCTACTTTTCTCTAGTTGCTGAGACAAAACCAAAGTTAGAGGGGAAAAGGGTTTATTTGGCTTACAGTTCATGGAGATCTCAGTCCACAGTCATCTGGCTGTAAGGTAGGGTGGCAGAGGGGCAACAGTTGATGGTCACAGAAGACAGCAAAAGCAACAAGAGAGCTCAACAGCGTCTTCCTGCCCCTTTTACCTTATTCAGACTGCTTAGCGCAGGCGGCACTCACACCCTTAATCCTAGTGCCCTTGGGCCTGGCCCCACCAGGAGTCAATCACACACTCTGGGTTCAGCCACCTCTGAGAAAGCGTCGGGCTTTGAGGGGGCATCTAAACACGAGCTGTAACACACAGGACACCATTTAATCTGTGGACTCAGGCATTCCTTTATTTTAAAAAGTTCTTTATGTCTTAAAATTTTCTGCTTGGCTTTTTATTTTTCATTCCTAGTCAGACCTCAGGTGTATTAATTGGAAAGGAGTGTTTCCTAGATTTCTTTTCAAAAGTCTCTGTTCATATCCAGTCTTTATTTCTTATTTTATTGTGTTGTTTTCTACCCTTTGTCCTTTAATATCACTTTTTTCCACACACATGTTTTGTTGTAGTTAATTTACATGTATTTCTAATAAATGATCTATATATTTACATGAATGCAGTATTTTTCCATTTTTATTTATTTTTAGTACAGTACATGTTTGCAGTAAATAATGATTACATTCATCATAGTGAGTTGGTACACGTGCTTAACACATCTTAATTCTTTTTCATCTCCTTCCCTTCCCCTCAATCCCCCTCATTCCATCTCTTGGTCTCTTTCCCATCTGCAAAAGATCTATCCCCCCATTTCCCGTCATCTGTGTTTTATTTTGCTCTTTATTTATATTTTGAATATAAAAATGTATTCAAGCCATGCAATATTTAAGCTGTCCCTAATTTATTTCATTTAACATTATGCATGAAGGTGCATCCGTTTTCCTACAAGTGACTCAATTTTATCCTTTCTTGCAGAGTAGTACTCCACTTTGTATAAATACCACATTTTCTTTTTCCATTCAACTGCTAATGGACAAGTAGCCTGCTTCCAAGATTTAGCTATACAATGTTATAGTGCATGCATAGTGTTAAGCTACATAAATAAGCCTGTGAAATAATTTCTAATCCCTCTTCTTGTTAGGTTATACTCACTGTATGTCCTGGGATCTCTCCATTGCCATCTGTAAATTCTAGTTTGTTAATTCGGGTTGCAGCACAATATTCTACATATGAACCCCATGATTGACTCCTCAATTCCCTTATACCTTCACCTTCCAATTCTTTGATAAGGCAAATTATGATTCAGTTAACATTTTTGTGCACATTTCTTCATGGGCTTAGATAAAATTTTTCCTCATATATATAATTAGGAATTGGCTTCCCCGTCAAAGATACCCCCATTCTTAATATTCTTTGGCTGCTATTATATCTGAGTAAGCAGCTGAAGCTGCAGCAGTGTTAGAAGATTTCTTTTTATTTATATCTCACCAGAAGTTAACCCATTTTCTAATTTTTTCCTATCTTTGTGGGTTTAAAATCATATCTTACAGTTTTACTTTAGAGTTCTCATTTCTAGGAAAATTAAACATTTATTCAATATTTATTAACCTTCAGTTTTCTCCTGCAAAATGTAATTTATACTTTTTGTTCATTCTCTGTTGAGTGTCAGATGTTTTTCTTTCTGGTTTTTAATAGTCTAGATATTGACTGCTTGTTGATATTGGACATTGCAAATATCTTCATCTAACCCATCATTCAGGTATTTATTTTTGTTGTCCTTTATAAAAATCTTTAGTTTTGATATAATAAATTATTTTTACACTTGTAGCTTTTATTTTGGTCTCTTTTTAAATAAATTATTTCTACTTAAAACTCACAAGGATAGTCTGCCCTATATTTTCTTCTATTTGGCTTATAATTTCATCTTTCACATCTTTACAGATTTATTGACCTCGCTGTCACCTCTGTACCCAAAGACAAATGGGATTTAACCCTGTTTCTCTCCAAATAGCCAACTTTCTAAGTATCTGCCAGCACATAAAAAGCTTCCCAATGTGACCATAGGTTTTCTTTTCTGTTCTGCTGGATTGTTGGTTCCCAAAGAAATCCTAACTCTTCATGCTTATAGCTTTATGAAACAGCCTACCCTTTATCATCTTGCTCCAATTTCTCCTAATATTCTTAAACTTTTCCTAGACCTTACAGGCCAGAATTAGTTTCCCAAATGTCCAGAAACATCCATTGTGATTTTAATTGAAACTGAATTGAACATATAGGCTAATCTGGAAAAATTAACATTTTTAGAGACTACTAGCTATCCTACCCATGAATATACAATATATACTCATAATATATGTGTTCATGGGTATATAGTCTTATATACATAGAATAAAATTCATAGAGACCTTATTTTGGGTCTTTCTAAAGTGTTTTTAAATAGTTTTTAAATTTTCCCTCTAAAGATATGGTTTATAATTTGCTCGGTAATTTTCTAGAAGCCATGGTTTTATTATTTTAATAGATAATTCATTGACATCATTTTTCTAGATGATGGATCGTGGTCTATATGATCATACTCAGCTTCCTTCCCCACTGTTGACAGTAAGCTTGTCACCCAGTAAGCTCCTGTGTGCCATGAGAGACTGTGTTGTGACACAGCTTTTATGTATGTGTGTATTATAATATATATACATATATATATTTACATATGTATTTTTTCTGGGATTGACAACCTCAAAGCTGACTGACACTGGCAATTGTTCCTTCTGAAGATGTCTTTGGGTTTTCACTCTCACCCAGCACCCCTTGGTTCTGTAGTATGCAGAAGGCCAGGAACCCTGTGATATTCAATGACCCCAAACCATGGTGACCCATGTAAGGCCCCATCAGGATTATGCTACCTACCACTGGGAAAGGTAACCTAACACAAAATTTCAGAAATATATTTCCACTCTGAGTTTTCCTTTTATTCAGTTCAAAATTTCTTATTTTTGGCAGAAATTTTTGAACATGGTGTAGAATAATGAAAATTTTTTCTTTCGCTTTCTTTTTCTTGCTTTTAGCAGTGTTGAGGCCATAAATATCTCTTCTCTGCTGTTTTTGACCAGAAAGTTTCTAAATACCTACCAGTCCATCCATTTTTCTCCATATCTACTACTATCAGTGGAGTTTAAATCAGCCTGGACGCCAAATGGATAAGCTATCCTCTTCTCCCTCACCAGTCCATTGACAAAAACCAGACTGTTCTGGTTGGTTGGTTGGTTGGTTTCCTTGTTTGTTTGTTTCAGCACTGGGGATCAAACTCAGGACCTTGCCCTTGGGAGGCAGGCACGGCACCACTGAGCTAAGTTCCTGGCCCAGAGTGGTATTTTTTTCTTGAAATGGCAGTCCCCTCACATCCGGCCCGACCCTTCCTCCCTGCCCTGGGAAGCAGGTGCTAAGACTATCTTGCCCCTCACTCCCCACTGGGTTCCGCCCCAACATCCAACTTCTCTCATTGGCTGGAATCTGCCAGCCTCTCCCAGCCTTGCTCCCCTTCTGGCTAAGGCACTCTTCCTCCCTGTCCACCTCAGTTCCACACGTGTTCCTCAGATTTCCGCATAGGTGGCTCCTCCTGCAGAGGAGGAGCCCACCTGGTCTAAGGGCCCAGGGGACGATCCATCACAACAGCCTTCATGCTTCAGGTACTAAATTTCATCACCTGCTCTTGGTAGATAGTTGGCCAAACATTAGCATCATGTGCCTATCAATCTTGGCAACCTTCCTATCCCCCAGGCCCGGAGAAGGACTGGCACTCTGTAATCAGCAAATAGTTACTGAAGATAGAATGAGCCACATGGTATAACAAGCCCTGAAGACACAGAGAAAAATAAATTTAAATTATTTTCCTCAAGGAGCTCACATTCCAGCAATACAGAATACAGACTATATGACATCTGGTGTAGCAAAGTCTAAGAAGCATTTTCTTTTCCTAGCAGTGCATTTGACATATATTAATGTAATAAGGGAGAACATTTAAAAAATATTTTTAATGGGAAAGTTAAATGAGCATGCTTAGTAAGTGTAAATAAGTTAATATCTCAGGAAAATAATTTGTGAAAAGAATAATGGCCCCATGAGACTGGCTTAAGTCTGCATTCTGCAGCTGACACTAGGAAGCATTCCTTAAACTGGGTATAGTGGTGGACACCTGTAATTGTAGCACTTGGGAGGCTGAGGAAGGAGGATAGCTGGAAGTTTGAGGCCAGCTTGGGCTACATAGTAAGTTCAAGGCCAGCCTGAACTACGTAGTGAGAACCTGTCTCAAAAAGGGGGTGAGGGGTTCATTCCTCAACTCTTTTCTTCCCAGACAAATTTCCATCCTGCCTTGAACAGAGCAGTACGATGCTTCAGTTTATCCATTGCAAGAACAGCAGGTTTCAGGTAGCTAAGTCCAGAAAGTTATATTGCATACTCTAAGTTTATTTGGGAGAGGTTTTGAAAGGTCAGCTATAACCTGAACAAGATCTCAGTAAAATGCCCTGAAAAAGTGCTAAGTAAACCATTCCCTGGAAATTCCATACTACATCATTACCCAAGCTATAACCTGAATAGTGGCAGCTGCTTCTTGCCACTGCAGGGAGAGACCTTTCTTAACCCTGTAAGTACAAGTGCACTGTGTAGCTCAAAATATGAGATGACCTTGAAAATAGAGGAACCCAAACCTGGTTTCAATAGCACCTATTTAAGATGTACTTCTATCAACTTCCTCCCAAATAGTAACTGAAATATAAAAAAATGAAAATTTACACTCCAAAGCTGGTATCCAAATCTTAGAAGACTATTCACTACAAAGATTTTCCATTAAAGGTTTCATTTTCCACACAAGCATTGCAATACCAAACAGTCTATGATAACCAGAATGGCTACCAAATGGCTAAGGGGAAGTAGTGTTTCCATTGTGGATATGCTAACCAAGAGGCAGACTCATATCACAGGAAGGGATGGGACGAGATTCCACCATGCCACTCAGAATGGCGTTCAACTGAAAACTTATAAGGTGTTTCTTCCTGGCATTTTCCATTTAATATTTTCAAACCACAGTTGACTGTGGGTAACTAAAACCATTGAGAGGAAAAACACATATGGGGGAGTAGGGATTATTGTTCTTTTTTAATGTATTCATATATGTCAAAGATTGGATCCTTCTGATAAATAGTACTCAATAGAGAACAGAATGATAGTGAGTTGGAAGGAGGCCCTCCAGGTGGAAATGTGACCACAAGTGTGCAACACTACCGAACAGTAATGAAGCCACACTGACAAAAAGAGATCATTCTCGAGGATTTATTTCCCGCTAGCATGATGGGAAGACTCCATGGAGAGACAGAACAAATACAGAAAGATGCAAAGGGAAATTCGAGAACTGAATGCAGTTCTGAAATTTTAAAAAAGTCACTGAGTGAGTTTAACAATAGAATGAAAATGACAGAGGAAAAAGTTAACTTGAAAACAGAGCAACAGAAATTATCCAAACTGGGTTGTTTTTTTTTTTAATTAGAGCCTAAAAGACCATTAGAATAATAGAAATGTCTAATATTCTATTATTGCATTTTACCCAAATTCAGAAGAAAAAGAATGAGACGGAATAATATTTGAAGAAATAATGGCTAACCTGAGTAGGTACAGGGATTCCCAAACAGCTGGTCAAACATCACCTCTGGGGATCCTGTGATGATGTCTCTGAAAGAGATTAGCGTTTAAATCAGTAAACTGAGTAAAACTATTCCCCCCTCACCAGGATAGGCAGGCATCATCCAAGCTGTTGGGATCCAGAATAGAATGAAAGGTAGAGGAAAGGCAAATTCACTGTCTTCTGAACTGAGGCCCACATCTTCTCCTGCACTTGAAGGTCAGAGCTCCAAGTCCTCAGGCCAATGGCTCACATTCTCACTCCTGTTCTCATGTCTTCAGAGTTTGCCTGAGTACATCTCCAGCTTTCCTGGGTCTCCAGCTTACAGGCCTTTCAGAGCTTTTGATGATAATAAACAGCCCTTTGCCGCACATGTGCCATTAGTTCACCACCACTGTTACAGGCACGATATCATGGGATTTCTTGGCCTCCATAATCATGTGAACGAATTTCCACATTAAAATCCCCTATCTATCTAGCTATCTATCTACCTACTTAGCTACCTACCTCCTAGTGCTTCTATTTCTCTAGAAAACTTTGACTAATATAGATAGAAAAAGATACGTTATGGAAACAGCAAGCATTTGAAAGTTAGAGTGCCTTTATTAACATCAGATATAATATACTTCAAGACAAAAAGTAATACAGAAGGGCCGGGGATTTAGCTCAGTGGTTTTACTGCCTGCTGCGTAAGCGCAAGGACCCGAGTTTGATCCCTGGTACCAAAAAAAAAAAAAGAAGAAGACATCCTCCTGCCAAATGGCAGGACTAGACAAAATATAAGTACATGGGTGATCCAAAGATTACCAATCATCTTTCCCTGATTGTAGCACAATTTCAAAATACACATTCTTTACAAGCACATACAGTCCATTCAAAAAGTGGACCACAGACTGGGGGTATAGCTCAGTGGTACACCACTTGCCTAGCACACACAGGGCTCTGGATTCAATTCCCAGTACTGAAAAAAAATGAACCATCAGCAGGGCCACAAAAGTCTAAATATATTTAGAAGTTGAAATCATTAAGAAATATGTTTTCTGACCACAATAGGACATAATTGGAAATCATATAGATAATGATGAAACCCTTAGATATTTGATAAACACCATACTTTTTTTGGGGTACCAGGGATCGAACTCAGGACCTTGTGCTTGCAAGGCAGACACAGCACAACTGAGCTAAATTCCCGGCCCAACACCATACTTTTAAATAATCCACAAATCGAAGAAGTCACAAAATTAGAAAATATTTCCAGATAACTCATAAAAATCTAATCTATCAAAACTTTTGAGATGCCACTAAACGAGTGCTTAGAAAGCAATTTTAGCTTTAAATGCCTATATCAAAAAGAATATTGTGAAAATATTGACTACGTCTCCATTTTATGAATTCAAGAAAAGAGTAAACCACTGGGTTTAGTAGGGAAAAGGAAATGGTAATATGAGCAGAAATCAATGAAGCTTATTAAAAAGTGATTTAAAAAAAAGAGAAAAAAGGTGGTTCTTTAAAACACAATCTTTTACTTTAATAGAATAAGACTGAATGATATATAATCATTTTAATAGACACAGAAAAAGCATTTGATCAAAAAGTCCAATTTTTACTTTTAAAAAATTTACAGAAAACCAAGACTAGAAGGAAACATCATCAATCTAATAAAGGAATCCTTATAAAACTTACAGCTACCATTATACTTAAAGATGAGATAAAGAAAAGAAAATACAGTATAGCTTCTATGTTTGAGAGTGTGCAGTTTTCTCAAGTTCCAGAAAGCAACAACCATGACAGAAAAACTAACAAATTATACTTTATCAAAACCTTATGCTCATGAAAAGACACATTAAGAAAATAAATGAGGTTAATAGGAAGAAAACATTCAAAAAAATTTTATCTGACAAAGAACTTGCATCCAGAACATATAAAAATTCCCACTGCTTAAAAAACATACCTTTTTTTAAATTAAATTTTAAACAGATAATTCAGAAAAGATGTGAAAGCAATCAATATGTACATTAAAAAGTACATAGGTAGTCAGCAAGGAAATGCAAATTAAAACCAAATAAGATAACCCTATATGTTCACTGGAATAGCTAAAAAAAAAAAATACTAACACTAAATGCTTGTGAAAATAAGAAGCAACTGGAACTTTGATACATTGAGGGTGGGAAGGTTACATAACACAACTACTTTACTGACAAAAGAAAGCATACACCTTCTTTATGATCCAACAACTTCACTCTCAGGTATCTATTCAAAAGAAAGAAAAATATGTTAAAAGTAGAGTATTCATAATATTCAAAATCTTGGAAACATGTCAATAATGGTATATTCATACAGTGGAATATTACTCGGTATTTTAAAAAAACCTCTGATGCATACAACAGTTTGGATGAATCTCAAGAACACAACACTGCATACAAAAAGCCTATATACGAGAATAAAATTTGTATGATTCCTTTACATGAATTTCTAGAACCAAAAGCCTAATCTGTGGTGGAGTTCATGCCTGTGGCTATGAGGAACGGAAATTAACTGGGAAGATCTGTTAGTTAGCTTTCCAATGCTATAATAAATACTTCAGAGAATGAACTTGCAAAGAGAAAAGGTTTATTTTGCCTCACAGTTTTAGAGCTTTCAGTGCATGATCAATTGGCTCCACTGCTTTGGACTCGTGGTGAGCAGCACATCATAGTTTGTGATGGAGAAAACCCTTCACCTCATGGCCAGGAAACCAAAGGAGGAGGAAAGGGCTGGATTCTTCTGCTATTGTCTTTGAGAACCCACCCTCAACAGCCTAAAGACCTCCCAAAAGCTTTTTTTTTTTTT
>NW_004624735.1:2958866-2992267 GCF_000247695.1 Heterocephalus glaber | reverse complement strand
TCGCTGTGGTATGATTCTTTTAATTCTTTGGGGAAGATACCCAGCAGGGGAATAGCTGGGTCAAATGGGACCGCTAGTCCTAGTTCTTTGAGGTATCTCCATACTGATTTCCACAGTGGTTGCACCAGTCCAAAAGCTTTTAAAGTTCCCACCACCTTCCAGTAGCACAAAGTTGGGGACCAGGCCTTTAACTCATCAGCTTTTGGGGGACACTTGAGATCCAAACTATAGCAAAAGATGGATAAGGAACTTTCTGCAGTAAGAATAATGTTCTCTTTGGAAAAACAAGTGTAAACATTTTTTAAAAAGTTAACAGGGGCCGGGGATCTAGCTCAGTGGTTTCGCCGCCTGCTGTGTAAGCGCAAGGACCCGAGTTCAATCCCCGGTATCAAAAAAAAAAAGTCAACTAATGTGCACTTTTGTAAATGTATGTGCAATTTATTATATTAAATTATAATATCACATCATAATATTCAATATAAATTACAATGTAGTCCATCATCTTGACATTATTTAATAAACGTTATTTGATATGTGATTATAATACTTGTTTATACTGAAAATTATAAATATTAAACTACAACTTGCTATCTTTACAAATGATATGGAGTATTTGAGAGAGAAATGTGCAGGTGGATGGATAATAGGTGGACAGGCAAGTGATGAAACCACTATAATAAAATGTTAACAGTAGGATTTCAGCTGTGAGTAAATGGGCTTTCATTTTAAAGTTTGGTCAATTTTGTCATATGCTTGAAGCTTTTCAAAGTAAAAATATTGTGAAGCACATGTATTTTTGTGGGATTTATATATCTATTTGCATGTGTTTATACCAAAGTATACGTGCATGTTTGTGAACTAAACACAATTTAAGGAACTCACTGACAAAAGTGAAAGAAAAATTTTGTGGTCAAGTTCTACGCTGTAAAAGCCTCAGAGCTTTGTACTGGATTGAGCATTGTTTTCTCAAGAAACCTCTGGCCCTGCTCTAAAAATCTTCCTTTAGCCAGCTGTACGGACAGTAGCCTGGCTTGGACATAGACCAAGCATCTCACTCTTCAGAGAGAGGTTGCACGTCATGGTCAGCTGACATTCAAAGCATGCAAATGTTTTACTAATAACAAGTGGGGGTTTCTTCCCTCTAGCTTCTAGAAAAAAAATGTTTCATGCATTGAAAGATCCATTTATTCTTGGACCAAGACAGACTACCGCGGTTTGAAATCCATTTTTAACCAAATAGTAGATACAAGATCATTTAATTCCTTCCTAAAACTGATGTGATACTTTAAATGTGCACTGAAGAACGTAACAGAAGTTTACAACAAGTTCAATATTATGATTATTATAAGGGTGCTGTTGAGATGTTAGCCCAGTGTCATCGAATGTTCCCAATAGGAAAACCTGAAGGAGTCATTTCACTATTTCCAGGAACAGGAAAACTTACTTAAGTGCCTAGCCTATTTTTACACAGATAGCATGAATATTGCTACTACCTACTTGCTGCAGGAAGCTTAGAGTCAAATTTGTCCTGCACTTCTTCTATTCTATTCTATTTTTTTCTTTTCCTTTTCTTCCTTTTCCCCTCCCCCTCCCTTGTTCCCCTTCTCATTTGAACATTTTCTTCTCATTTCCCAATATGTATTATAATTTTGGTTCTTATTTATACTGACAGTTTCTCATACCAAAGAAACAATGCAATATTTAAATATGTGCCTCCAATATATTCCATTTAAGAATATGGTCTCAAGGGGCATCCATTTAGCTAGAAATGTCTCAAGTTTATCTTTTATGGCAGAGTAGTACTCTGCTATATTATACAGAAAAACCCACATCTTTATTCATTCATCCATTGATGTGCTAGTTCCAAGATTTAGCTATCACAAATTGTGCTACTATAAACATGGGTGCACATATATCACTGTGGTATGATGCTTTGGATTCTTTCAGGAAGATACCAAGAAGGGGAATAGCTGGGTCAAATGGAACCTCTAGTTTTAGTTTTTGAGAAATCTCCACACTGACTTCCACAGTGGTAGCAACAGTCCACACTCCCACCAACAGTGGAGAGGGGTTCTTCTTTCCCCACAGCCCCACAAGCATTTGCCATGGGTTGATTTCATGATAGCAGCCATTTTTTCTGGGGTGAGATGGAATCTCAGCTTTGTTTTCATTTGCATCTCTCAAATGACCAGTGATGTTGAACATTTTTTCATACATTTAATTGCCATTTGTACTTCTTCATCTGAGAAGTGTTTATTCATTTTAAATGCCCATTTTTGGATTAGTCTTTAAATTTGAGGGATCTGATTTTTTTGAGTTCTTTATATATTCTAGATATTAGTTGTAGTGTGTTTCTACAAGTGACCCATACGTAAAGCCTGGAATCATAATACTCCCCTCCCTTTCTTTTCCCTTTCCTTTATTTTTTTTCACATTTTTTATTCTAGAGTATATTATATCCTTCATTGAAATGGTTTGTATCATTTTTTAGTTATTTTAATGCAAATTAACACCTATGATAGTTTTGTCATTAATGTAATTAGTAAAATTCCAGCACTTGGGAGTCTGAGGCAGTAGGATCCAAGTTCAAGTCCTACCCAGGCAACTTAGCAATGCATTTTCTCAAGATTTTATTTTTTTAAAAATTAAAAGGAGGGGCTGGGGATGTCGCTCAGTGCAAAGGTCCTGGATTCAACCTCCACTACCGCCCCCCCCAAACACACACAATTAATGATCATGAACTTTTTTTTCCTTTTTCAGTACCGGGGATTGAACCCAAGGCCTTTCCACTAAGCTATATCCTTAGCCCCTTTTTTGAAACAGCGTCTCACTAAGTGTCTTTAAGCTCCCCAGGCGGGGCTCATACTGGAAATCCTCCTGCGTCAGGCTTCCAGACTGCTGGGATTACAGGCATGCACCACCACTCCCAGGAGTGATCTGTTTTATTTATCACAAGCAACCTTCTATTTTGCTAGTTACATATCTTTATATTTGTGTTCTAAGAGCCAAAAAATATAATTTCACATAGCCCTTGTAAGCAACTAAAATGAATCAAATAGAGAGCTTATTTTAAGGAAGGAAGAAAAAGAAAGAGGAAATGAGAAAAGAAGAATCTATAACTCCTACCCAATCAAGAAAGATGTAAACTATTAATAGAATGTCACTTTTTGCTAAGTCCCTGGAATCCAACTAAATATAAATTCATTTAAGAACCTGTATTCAGCAACTCATTAATCCAACATCTCCATAACATGAAGTACAAGCAGATTTAAGCTTATGAATAATGAACATTAGTGATCATTATCAGGGCTTTACAAACTAGCTTTGTAGATTATTGTTTTAAGGAAAAAGAGAAGTCATCTCACACCTTTTCTTCTGTATAATGAATAGAAGCTATTTTTTTTTTCACAAACACTGCATGGATTATGGGATAGATACTATATCATCTAAATCAAAAAATTAATAAAAAGAAATAATAGCATAAGAGATTTTTTATAATGCCAAAATAACCATTTCCTACAAAAAGACATTTAACTTCCCTCATTTAGCAAGCCTACCATTCCTGAATATGACATCACTTTAGGGTATTGAAGAGGGAGAGACAGTTTAAGTGGAAAACACACTGTGCCCCATGAGGTTCAGTTTAAGCGAGCGGCCAAAGCCCAGACCCAGGAGGAGCCGGTGACACAGGTAGGAAAGACCCAAGGATTGCTGTGGACTCTGCCTTTGGAGCACCAGCACCAAAGGGAAGCGGGTGAAGGGGCAGCTCCCGTGACGTGCCCCAGGCCACCGCCCGGAATTTTTGGAAATCTATAGCCCTGTGCTGGTGAGTAACACAGAACAGTTTCACCAGGACAAAGTGACTCATTGGGGTTTGGAAAATACCTGCATTTTTCAGAACTTAAGAGTAGCAAAAAGCTATAGATACACTCTCCCGTCCCCTGTCTCCACGGTGGGCCAGGATTTCAGGACTGAACGCATATTTTCATGGAGACTTCAGCAATTTTCATCTAGTTTGAGTCACCAGTCGTAAACAACAATGAGGCTTTTGACAGTCTAACATATATTAAGTTCCCGTTCAAAGTAAGCACAGACTAGTTAAAAATAACAAGGAAGAAAAACGTATCCAAACCAAGTATAATTAATCTTACACTGAAAAGAAAGTACCACACACTGGCAGAAAAACTTTTCACACTGGCAGAAAAACTTTTAAATTCACTAAATAATTAGTGTCAGAAAGAAAATGAAAGTCAGAATTCTTAGCAATGAAATCACAGCAATTCTTTCATCTGAATTTTGAATTGAAAATCAAGTATATAATTTCCTTAAAATGGTTCAGAAATCTTACTTGCAAAAGCAGTTGTTAAATCTGCTCCAAACCAGCTGAAGGGAAACGTAGTCTGACAACTTTGAAGAACTCTCATCTAAACCCTTGACACATACACAGAACATAAAAAAAGAAAAAAAAAAAAAAAACTTTCCACAAACTTTGACGCCATGTGATTCCAACTTTAGTCCCTATAGCAACTTCTCCTTTTCCCTTGTTTGTTCATATTCAAAACTTTCATGCTAATGGAGGCAGGTTTACTTATTATAAGCAGGTAGTTTGCATTTAGTTCTTCTCTATGTGAGGCTGGGTGGAAAATTAAGATCTTTTCATGAAAAATTAAACATCTTTTAATGACTCTCTTAATTATTATGAAGACTAGAATCTGTCATCTTAGAGAGAGGGTAAGATTATTTTAAACTGCTCCTTAATACCTTTGCCATGAGTTTCACCTAACTTGTAAAGGATATCATGGCTCAGTGATATAAACAACAAACAAAAGCCCAAGAGAGGAAAAGTGGGAAAGAAACTCTGGTTTCTGGTAACACAGCAGTACCTTCCACAGGGATTGCTAGAAGTCCACCAGAAAACAAAACAACAATACCCCTCAAAAAATTAAAGATTATTTTATAAAGCACTCTTTTATAATATTTGACATTCGCACTACCTTTAGTTACTTAGCTACTACTTAAAAAGCAAATTCCACACACGAATTTACATGATTTTAAATAGGCTGGGTCAAAGGAAGTGGGCAAGATAAATCGGGGTTTTTTTAGAGGTTAGTATTCATGGATTTTTGAAAAATCAAAACAAGCCCCCATACTCAAGTATTACAATGTCTCTGAGTTCAATATTTCTTGAATTAGTTTTAACCATGCTGTCCCTGAATCAATTCAGAAATCTCTTTCTCTCGTATTCAAAAAAGACCAATATTGTTGTTATGTAGTTAGTGAATAACTCAGAAAAAAATCTTTCAAATTATTTTTTTTGTCGTGTCAAAACTTTAGTGTCTGACAATAAATTTAACTGTGTAAGTAAGGATTATTACCCACGATCCAAATTGATCAAAACTGTCCAAGGAGTTTCATGAGACAAGAAGTTAAAGGTGACTTTTCCCTTTGCCTTTGTTTTGAAGCATAGGATATTTCTTTTTAAATTCAGTCTCATTCTTCAATGTTAATGATGGAACTAAATGGCAAATATTTATTGACATCTGTAGTGAGATTTATTTATGATTTATTTTTAAAAAGAACCTGAGACTGCTGTCTCAGAACAATTACCAAAATTATGTCAAATGTGTCTTTCTAATATAGTTCTTAGAAACTCTGATTTAAATACAACAACCATAATATGCAAACTGGAAGGTAATGAAATCCTAAACCAAACATTTAACCTAGGATCACCTTGGACTCCATGCTATTCAAGATAGCAATCAATGTGAAATATGTAATTCCTGAGAAAATGGTAATAGAAAAAATATATCGCCAATTCAAGTGTTGGGTGGGGCATTTTCATTTAGAAGCAAGATTTGTTTGCCAAAAATACAATGACATATAATTCTCCTCTATTCAATCATAATTTCAATATTGTCCTGTTGATAAAGTCTGGAAAATGACAACACCACGTTATTATTAACATCTAGAACAAGTGCTCATGGTTAGCTTTAGCATCATTTTGGTACTAACTGTGAGTAGTATTAATAACTGTAACCAAATATATTTGAAAAACAAATGCTCATTATCTTGTTGCTATAGAAATAAAGAAAACAAAAGTGGGACCTCTTTCAGAACATCTGGGTTAAGTTTTTTCTCAAAAATGCCTTAATTTGCTTCAAATGACAATCAGAAAGAATAGAAAAGTAACTGAATATCTATGGAACTCTAAAGTTCAATTTGTATAGAACTTCTTGGCAAGATTAAAATCAGTTCATAGAATATTATAAATTTTGAAACGTGGCTTGAAATTTCAAGGTGTACTTGAAATATTCTTTGAAATATCTATCACATTAGAGTTTTTCAGTGGATTACTTAAGTGTTATATTAGAATCAAGAAACAATACTTTGCATTGTGCTTCACTTTGGAAGTTTACTTGAAATCCAGTGCATCAGTAAACCAGAAAAGGGGGTTGGAGTGGCGAACTAGTAGTCAAATTAGCCAGAGCAATGCTTTAGCAGTTTCAAAGATTTGCATGAAACTTTGCATTGGTTTACATGCACAAAGTTTTCCTTTCAGTCACATAGTTAGGAATGAGAATTCCATCATAAGTAAGAAAATAAACTTAAATCCGATGGAGTGGTACCTTGGTACTTGTCGTAATTGGTTCCAAGAAGTTATGCAAGTACCAAAAACAATGAGCACGAAATAAATTGTTTTGGATTGATAGGGTGGCTAATCATGAGGCACCCTGCACTGATGACTTCTGATGAGTTCATTGATGTCCAGTACCAAACAAATAATGAGTACCAGGACATAATTTTCACATCAAAATGCACTGAGTATGAAATTCCCCAAGTTTCAAAACAATCAAATACAAGGTATAGCTGTAGTCAAAAGGGGCCTTCATCGTGGTTTTTTTTCAAAGTGCAAGAACAGTGACTACTTTGACAGAGACATTTTGAAATGGTCCAACTTTTAAGGAAATATGGAAATTAAAATAATGACACCTAAATAAATTTAAATGAGTTAAATTTGAACAGTGTTTCAGATCTTCTAATATACTGCAGATTTTTTTTAACATTCAAATGAACTTGGTAAAATTGTCACTAGACCATATAGCTAAAAAACAAACAAACAAACAAATCTATTTTATGTTCTCTCCAAATTTAAAATGCTTAAAGTGTGCCCAACCTGTGGAATCAATGATCACATCAATGAGTGAACATTGCCTTATGATTATGTCTGAATGAAACACCGACTATTTGGTTTCCCTACCTGAATGCTCCCGTTATCAAATTCAGAAACACTCTGAGAACAGCACTCTTAGCAAAATTTAAATAGTATGTAGAGGCTGGGGCTCAGCTGTAGAGCACATCCTTAGCACACAGGATTCCTTAGGTTCAATCTCCAGCACCAAAAGAAAAAAGGAAAAAAGAAATTTAAAGATTGCATAAATACCAAAAGTCAATAAATTCTATCCAATGGCAACAAAGAAAATATTATGTGCATTTCTTCAACAAAAGCTGCTGGTGAGGTTTACTAGTCTCGTAAGATCTGAGCTAAATTTCTACAAGATAGATCTATGAGATTTCTAAATTATTAATCTAGATGGAGTGAAAGACAATGTAGGAAGTGGTCTAGTGCTGACTGCAGTTTGGATAGTGTTGTTAGACCTCATTGGTTGCAGAATGTAGCATTTAAAACTCTATGGTCCAGTGGTACACTGCAGTTTTTGGTGATTTTTCACATTAATATGCCACTCACCCCAGTTCTATGAACTGCTGTGGTTGATAACATCATCAGGTAGCCAGAATAAATCTCTCAGAAGCTTTAACCCCTCTTTTTATTCAATCGTGTATTTGCCATACAATCCCACAAACTTAATCCATGAAGTGAATTTCCCTTACGCTATGCTTCCCCGTCTCTCAACTGCTTTGATTCAAGCCTCATATTCTCTCACCAAAACTTTGCCAGAACCTCATAATGGACCTGCCAATCTCCTTCTCCTGGAGCTAATGATGATATGGATGTGTCACTCAGCTGGAGAATAAATCTACACTTTTTAATCTCTTGGTAAATCTATTCCATTATCTAGATCCAGCTTACCCTTAGGCTTTTCTTGAAGGACATATCACCTGCTCATCACACTGCAGCTCACTGATCCCAAACTCTTTATCCCTGTGCTTTGGTTTGGATGTGGTTTGTCCCCTAAAAGTCTATGTATTGGAGGCTTGGTTCCCAGGATGGCAGTATTGGGAGAAAGTGCAGACCTTTGGAAGGGAAGAACTGGTGGGAGGTCCTTAGGTAAATTGGAAATGTACCCTCAAAAGGGAGTCAGGTTTTTTCTCTGGTTCTTTCTCACAAGATTATTATAAAAGCCTGAGTCTGGCCCCACCCAGTTTCTCTCGCTCCCTGGATGGAGATGGGCTCCTTTCGTTCCCCACTTCCTCCTCTACACACGTCTGCTGGTGCCATCCAACACAGTAAGACACAGCCAGAACCGAGACGATGCAGGTGCCGTGTCCTTGCACTACAAAACTGTGAGCTAAAGGAACTAATTTTCCTCATAAGTAGCTTGCTTTGGGTGTTTCATTATAGGTACAAACAAATGACTGGTACACCTTGCCTCTAGTGTATGCTATGCGAGGGCCTCACAAAGCAGAAAATACACTTAATTTGTATGCAAGCCATTTGTTTCTGCTTGAAACTAATAAAGCAAATAAGGTGAAATTTATATAACACACAAAAGGTTATATAATGCAGATTTTTTTCTAAATAGTTCATAAAATTTAGACTGGAGGAAGAGAGACAGAGCTTCTAATTTTTAGGAACGTTTCTGTTATTTTGGTCCATAAAGCCCACCCTTTTTCTCTGCAGTGCTGGGCATCCAACCCAGGGCCTGATGCATGCCTATCAAGTGCCCTACCACTGAGCTACATCCCCAGCCTTGAGGCCACTTTGTTATCTGTCCTACACAGATATTTTCAGAGAAAAGAACAAGGTAAAAATAGAATTAAATTGTACCAAAATGCAGTTGGCCAGAAGGAAGAATGTTCAAGAATCAACATTGAATAGTAAATCCTTCAACATTCCATAGTAAAATCAATTGCCAATTGCCTACCCTGAACAAGGCCTTGGGTTTAATCCCTAGCACCACAACAGAAAAGAAAAACATAGATAAAAAGGAAAGGAAAGGAAATCAGTAACGATTAGAAGTATAACATGTAAAAACTCATAAATTGCATTAATAAGCCAGAAATGCATTCTGCCCAATTATCAAGTCCATTATGTAAAATCACCAACAAACTTTAGAATGAAGATGTCTAGGTGGATTTGAAAGATCTCACTAAAAACTATTTTCCTCAGCAGTTTTCTCTTTAATTGAATATTCTTAGGAAACTGACAAAATTTAAGTAATTTTACACCAGTTACCAAATTGTCTTTTGTCACTTTCATTTGATAAAGAAGTTAGGAGGCCGGGGATTTATCTCAGTGGTTCTGGCGCCTGCCTCGCAAGCTCAATCTCCCAAGTTCGATCCTCAGTACCAAAAAAAAGTTGAGGCAAAGAAGTTAGGCACCTAAAATATTAATCAACTAACTAAATTTAGATATATGTTCAAAGCAATTTTTTATAATTTTCCCAGCTTATTATCAAATTATAATTGAGCTAATATGATCAGTTCACATTTGCTCATATTATCCCATATTATCAACATCAGATAATTTCCAAAAGGAATTAAGCTCTAGTGACAACTCTGAAGTTTGCATTCCTTTGGGTTCTTCTTTAAATTTAGGTTAATTTCCAATCAAAATTTAGCAGAAGTTCTTTATAATTTGAAAATGAAAACTATCTTACTTTTCATTTGACCAACCTTGCCACTGCTTCCTCCAACAGATAGACTTGCTTCATCAAGTCTACAGTGCCACAGGCTTTCCGTGGAGATGGACTAGGTCAAGCTCTCAGTCATTCTATCAACTGCCTTCAGAAATTTTTAAATGTTTTATTTTGAGAAGAGGAATGTTAAACTTGCCATGCAGAGTACAGAAATTATTAGATGTTTGATTGTACCTATTTTAGCTTGTAAAGTTATAGACTGATAAATTATGTATACCATGGCCATTCTATAATATTCTATTTTTTAAAAAGGTTTGGGCTGGGGGTATAGCTCAGAGGTAAGGGGATGCCTAGCGTGCGTACATCCTGGGTTCAATCCTCAACATTGCAGAACAAGGAAACAAAAGGAGTCTTCTTCATTCTTTAAATTGTAGCACACTTTAAAAGTTAAACAAAAGACATTCTCAAACTGTCCTTGCATTGTTCTTTAATGTAATAATGTATGCTCTGCTCAACTTAAACTCTGCAGATTTTTCTGTACCCTTCTTTTTAAAGTAGTTTATTTTACCCTACTTTGAAAGTGGTTATTTTCCTTGATGATAGAAATGGAAAAAGAAAGCAAGGTTTTTGTTTCTCCTGAAACAGCTGAACACTTAGTCATTTGCCTAAGAAGCCACTTCACTGCAGAACAAAGGAAAACTTTGGCCTGGACAGATGGCTTCATTTACTTAGGTAAAGTTCCGGTCCGGAAAGCTTGCCCAACTTGTAAATCCACATTGTCCAATGAGGTGGATGGCAATGACACATATTCTTGCTGTGTAAACAGAGGCCATTGGGTGAGTGTCTGCAAGGGGAGAAGGTGCACTGACACGCCCACTTCCTCTCGTCCTCCTACCAAGCCTGTGTGGTCTCCTGAATGGGGAGGACCGACCGCCAGCCATTGTGCTAGGCAGAAGGACTCATGTAACCAAAGCTATCACCTCCTGTATTCATGAAAAACCTCGAAACTCCGCCTCTCCAAGACCCTTTAGTTTATGTCCTCCTGACCCCAGTTTCCTTTCTAACAGCTTGGCATTGTTTTTCAAGGAGGGCTACCTGCTGCTGCTGGGGGTGGGGAGCAACGGTGAGTAAGAAAGGGCTTTCCAAAGAGCTGACTCCAGTACCACATCCAGGAACTGGAACGAAAGATCAATTATGCACACCTGGTGTTGCCCACGTGCCCAGAGACCAACAGGTTCCCCTAGGTGTTTGCAACGCACTTCTCACCATGTTGCCTCAACTCCCGTGCATCCTCACTCCAGAGAGTAGCAAACTAAACTGAACGGACATGAGCAAACATTTTTTTTCCCTTTTCTCATAGCCATGTCTTTAATTATATGTATTTGACATGTATTAACTGTGGTTAATTATTTAAGTAGCAAGTGTTTCTATTTCTAAATATGCCCTTGTAAAAGGAGAAAATTACAACAAATCTAGTTTTGCTGTGCTTCATTGGCTTTGCTTTTATTTCTAGAGTCAGGGAGCACCCCGGACCAAAAATGGTTCAGAATGCCCCACTTCACCATGTAGGTGGGTTGTATTTACAGTCAGAAAAAAGAAAGCGGCAGATGAGGTGTAGAGACAACCCAATGGTTACAGCTCCCATCTGTTTCATTTGAAAGCGATTTGAACACTTGGGTGCTCCTGATTGGCTGAGACTCTGCTACTCACTAGGAGAGAAGGTTGCAGTCTTCTTATACATGAAATTAGGTTGCAATTCACTATTTACTAAGAAATTTTTAGGCCAGCCTTAACATGTTTACAGAGGCAGGTTTAGTTTTAAAAATGATAAAAATCATGGTACTTTGGGGGGTCAGGGAATAAACTTTGTTTTTTGATTCTTTTAAGCTCACAGCAAAACTGAGTGGAAGATACAGAGATTTCCCATACATTTCCTGCTCCCATGCATGGACATCCTCCTTCATTGTCCACATCCCTCACTAGAGTGAGACATTTGTTAAACCCTGCATGTATTGACCCACCATCTATAGTTTATATTCGGGTTTACTTTATGTGCGGTACATTCTATGAGTTTGGACAAATGTAGAATGAGATGTATCTACCGTAATAGTAATGTGTTTTGGCTGTTCATCCCTCCTCCCTTTTAGATCCTGGGAACTATAAATCTTTTCCTATCTCCATAATTTTGCATTTTCCAGAATATCATATAATTGAAATCTTAAAGTCTTGGAGGATGATCAATCCTCCAATTGCCTAGAAAGGGGGACTGCAAGAGCTAAAGAAAGAAAGTCAGTAGAGACTTGCATAATTTCAAAGTACATGGAGGGCTAAGAGCCCAGTGCCTCAGAGTGGGCAAAGACTAAGCTAGCACTCCCAAGCTAGCCACTACTTATTGGGTACGCACAATAGCTGGAGGGAGTATTAGGTGAGGACTCAGAGGAGGGCAGTAATCTTGTGTTGATGAGGGCAGTAAGGACAGCATTCTTACCATAGTAGGTGGGACAAGATAGCAGGCTAATAAAGAATGTGTCCTTCCCCCAGGTGAAAGCTTTCTCTGTTTTTATTACTACTCAATTCTCAAAAAACCAGGATGTCTTCAGTTGATGTACTCTTGCCCTTGAGTGTCACAGTATCATGGGACCATTGAGGTCTCAACTTGTGACTGGACGCAAAGTAAAGTTATGTTTCTGCAGGCCATAGCTGGCTTGCAGGCAAGGTGACATTGGGCCTTAGAAAGCTATAGTCACACTTTAATTATAAAATGTTTTTCCCCCAAAATTATGTAGAATGGCTCCTGACATTAAAGTAAGATATTTTTTCAAATTGGCTACTTTCACTTAGCAATGTGTGAATTTTCCTCCATATTTTTCCATGCTTTGATATTTTCTTTCCAGGGCTAAATAATATTCCATTGTCTGCATGTACCATTGTATTTATCCATTCTCCAAATAAAGAACATCCTGCTTGGTTCCAAGTATTGGCAATTATAGACATCCATGCACAGCCTTTCTTGTGGACCTAAATTTTCAACTTTTTAGGTAAATACCAAGGAGCACAATTGCTGGAGCATACAGTAAGAGTATGTTTACTCTTGCGAGAAACTGACAAACTGTCTTTCCAAAGTGACTGTACCATTTTGCGCTCCCACTAGGCATGAATAAGAGTTTCTGCTACTCCACATCCTCACCAGCATGTAGTGCCCTCTTAGCTAAGTAGCAGTATATCACTGACAGTTTGATTGGCACTTCCTTGATGACATCGTATGGAGTCACCTGTACAGGTACTTGGCTTACACTGCACCCACTCATCCCATGGATTAGCTATCTTGACCTTTATTGCCTAGAGGAGGAAGAACACTGGAGAAGGCATGTGCCTGCTCCAGGTCACACATTTGGCTAGTAGTAGAGCCTGAGCAACCCAGAAAAATCTTGGGAAATCTGGTTTGCATCATATTTCTTCATCAAACCTCCTGTGCACAGTAACATCCATGATCCCAACTTGATTTCTCACCTAATGTATTAGTAAACTCTAGCAGCTTTGCCTTAGAAATGTCTATAAAATTCAACTCCTTTTTACCGTCTTTACTGCCACCTGCTGATTCCAGCCATCGTGGTTGGTCTCTCACTGGTTAGAGCAGAAGATTCCTAGCTGTCCCTTGCTTTATTCTCTGTAGGTCATCCTGTACACACCTGCCATAGGATCTATTAAAACAAAGACCAAGCCTACATTCTGTTCAAGACCCTTCGGGGGCCCCCTGTTGCTTCCAGGATGCAGCCCCAGGTCTTTACCATGGGCTGGAGGGCTCCACCCATTTGTTCCTTTGTTACTCTTGTTCCAGCCTCCTCTGACTTCTCCTCTCCTTCCTTCAGGTCTGATCAGTCCCTCCAGGCTGCTCCTGGAGCTTGTCACCAGGTTCCATTTCAGGGACTCTACAGAGCCTGCCCTCCCAACCTAGACTGCTCCTCTAGGCATCCTGGGGGCCCACTCCCTTCTTCTGCTTAGCTTCGCCTGGCAAAAAAGAGCACACTCAAGATGCAGCTTTATCTTTCTATCTTTATCATCTTTTGCCCATAAGACATCTGCATGTTTGATGTCTGCTTTTTCAATGGAGCAAAGGCTCCACAACAGTACCCACTGTATCTGCTTCATTCACTTTCCTAATTCCAGTGCCTAGAAAGTGATTGACACAGGATAGACTTCCAATTCAAACTGACTGATTGAATGAGTAAATCCATACTTCTGACCACAGGGCAACCCCAAGGGCTCACTAGCTACTGTAGGCCAGTGACATCGATGGTGGAGCCCACAGTGTGTCACCACAATGCTGGCCTCATCCAGGCGCCCATGATTCTCAGCTTCTGTGGGACCTATTAAGTGGCCTATGGCCAAATAAATTTGGGAAGCTCTGGCTTAAATGCAGTTAAGTAGATGTATTGACTGCAGAATTTCTCAGCAATTTTAATTAAAGTATTTTTTGGCTCATTTTGAACAAATTTTGATTTTTTTATTCATTTGATTTCAATCAATAAAGATTAGGTTCCATTCCATTAGTAATAATCATTCTACAAAAAGAGCTGCCTAAGGCTTCTCAGAAAAGACCACTGACGTGGAGAACCATGGTGTGGGTTGCTGTGTGTCATGAGGCTTCTCCTCAACCTTTGTGCACCAGGTGACACCCCACCGAGAGACTGCCCCGATCTGCTCTCCATTTGGGTCTCAGTGCCTACCCTCAGGACCCCAGCTCCTCTGGGTCAGGCTTCCCTAATACTGCACCGTTTAGATTCCCATACCAGCAGAATCCCCTTCTCTCATCTCTGAGTCTCAGGCACCTGAGAAGAGCTGCACCTATCCAATTGGTATTCCTAACTAATACCTGGTCAAAATCCTTCCCTTTCTAGGTCATTTCATTATTTTTCTCAGCATGTTTCAATGTCTAACAGAAAGGACTCCACCGTGTAACTTTTTAAGCTCAACAGTAGGATGGGAAGGGAACCTTGGTTGGAGGCAAAAAGGATTCAGTAGTTCCTCAGTATCCATAGGCCATTGGTTCCATAACCCCCACAGATATCAAAATCTGAAGATGCTCAAGTTCCTTATATGAAGCAGTGTAGCATTTGCATACAAACTATAAACCTCCTCCTGTACGCTTTAAATCATCTCTAGATTACTTATATCTAATACAATGTAAACACTATGTAAATAATTGTTATAGTATATTGTTTAAGGAATCATGACCAAAACAAAGGATGCACATGTTCAGTACAGACACACATTCCTTTTCATGTTTTCCATCTGAGACTGGTTGATCTTCAGATGCAGAACCCAAGGATATGGAGGGCCAGCCACATTCCACCTTGCTCCCAAGTGGTTACTATTTGAGTCCCTAATCTCCTGCCAGCCGCTGCACAAAGCTTTTGCTCTTTACAGTCTAATTCCCACAAGAATCCTCTGTAAATATTATTTTATCTATTTTTCAAAGAAGGATACTAAAAAACAGAGAAAACTTGTTGGAGGTCACACAGTCAGTTTGGAATTCTGAACCCACTACCATCTCACTCAAAACTTGCTCTCTATCCTAAAGATATCCAGGTCCTACTGAGGGAGATTCCACCAGTAGGAGAGCTTACTATGTGCCAGGTCCTGCACAATACACTCTAGCCATTCTCTTGGCCAGTGTGATTCTTCCAAATAGTGAATAGTGATAGCTGGAGAGTAAAGATAGCACCTTCCCTAATATAATTTCCTATTTCACATATGAGGAGAAACTGAGACAACAGACAGCTAGAGGAATTTGACACCAGGCACATGATGATATTTTCATGGCCTCACAAGGTATGGCCTCTGGAAAGATGAACTGCATGTTTGATGAGCTAACAATGATGGATGGGTAGCTAGATAAATGGATATATGTAAGACTACTTCTGCATTCTGCTCTCAGAAATATGAAGAATGATTTATTTGGTGATAAGCTGAAATTAAAAACCAATGGAACATTTAGTGAAAGCAATAGAGATTCTTCATAAATAAGCTTCATAATAAGCTTCTTAATGAATGTTCATATAATTATCCTCATTCCTTTTTCTTACACACTTTGTATCTGTTCTCCTCCCATCCTTGGTATATGAGAATTTTTCTCACCATTCCTGTTCCCTGCTGTGTTGCACTATGGTATTTCAGCTATTAGGGAATTTTGTTAAAGTACATCAAATCACATCTTAGAAAATGTGCAAAAATAAAAACTATTGAAAGGAATATGTGGAGGAATTGTGTGTTCATATGATCAAATTGCTACAAATAGAAGCCTAGAATTAATATTATATTTGCCAGGAGGCCCTTTGATTGAAGCCTGGGGTTTCAATACCTTTGAGCTTTGTTTGTAAGTGACAATTGGGATTCCAGGTGGCCAGGATGCACAGCAGAAGCGAGAGGGATATATATCAGGGTGTGAAGGATACCTATGTCAGGGTGTAAATACAATCCTACCATTCTCCTCCTCCTGGTTTCTGGATGATGGTTTGCTGCTGTGGAGCATATCTTTTTTCTAAGTAGAATTCTGTTTTAAAAAATAGACTGCCAAAGAAAATTCAATGCTAGTGTCAAGAACAATTAAATCAACCTCTTCTCTTATGATGAGGCACACCTCTCACAGCTGCTACACATTTTGAACATCCTCTGCCACTCAGAATCCACATCTTCAATCTGGACTCAAACACCCCTGAAAGCCCAGGCGGACCAATCTCCTGACTGCAGAGATGCTGTGGATATTTGCCCTATTCCACTCACAGCCAGCACATGTGGTAAGCCGAGGCATCACTGGACTCAAGTGTCTCATGTGCACCATCAAACATCACCCGCACATTTAAACTTTACCGTCTACCTCAGCAAAGTAATGGAGAATCTTTTTTAAATGACGCACATGTGACAAAGCCCCCACACCTCCCCTTATAATAAAACAAAATTTGTTATGTAAGAGCACCTAATAAAAGTACAAAATGAAGTTGCTACATAAAGTTATTTATCTGGTAAGAAAATAACCAATTTCTTTTGTTTTTCTTTTCCTTTTTTTTTTTCCTTTGGTACCGGGGATTGAACTCAGGACCTTGTGCTTGCGAGGCAGGCGCCAGAACCACTAAGCTAAATCCCCAGCCCGAAAATAACCAGTTTCTAAAGTAACAGGTCAGAGCAAAGGCAGCTTAGGTAAAGCCAGTGCTCAGTGTCCCATGCCCAGTGCAGATGCACCCCTCCTAAACACAGCCTCCTCCCCTGTACAACTCACTGGGGAATGCCTGGTTACCCTCCAACCAATACCAGTCCCCACACCACCTGCTGGAGCAACTACCCTTGCAAAGCCCTGCCATTCCCACCAGAAGTTCCATCCTCAGGAACAAGGGAGCTGGAAGCTAGAGGCTGGGGATTTAGCTCAATCAATGGCAGAGCGCTTGCATAGCATTCATCATGCTGGGCTCAATGCCCAGCACTGCAGTAATAATAATAGTAATAGTAATAGTAATAATAGAGCTGGAAGTTGCTTAGCATAAGACCTGGCCTGTAGTGAGTCCTCAATAAATGACATTCAATATCAAGCTCTCTCTAATCAATTTCCGGTTGTCAAGGATATAATATTAATAACAGTATGAAACCCAAATTTGACTTTTCTGCTAAATCTAGTTGTAATTATGAACTTAAAATATATAAAACTGCCAGGTGCAATGGTCACACCTGTAATCCTAGTATTCTGGAAGGCTAAGGTAGGAGGAATGGAACTTTGAGTCCCTGCTGGGCAAATTGTGAGATACTGTTTAAATTTTTTTAAAAAAACAGGGCTGGGTGTGTAGCTCAGGGGCAGACTGCCCTTGGAGTCATCCCCAATGCTGAGAAATATACATGTGATATGTGTGTGTGCATGTGTGTGTGTGCATGTGTGTATCTGAGCCATTACCACAAATGCCCTATGCACAAAGGCTCCTGCTTGTGGGAAGTGAAAGTGTGATCTGAACATGTGTGTCATGGGTCACTGTGGCAGCCCAAGCGCCTGAAAACCTTTCTGGCACATCCTGAGTGTGCGGTAACTACTTGTTAAATGAATGTCCTCTTGAACACACTACATGCAAAACATCCAGGACTTGTTACTTCAAAGATTACCAAGTACAGTGGCCTGAAATTGATTCTGATATTGGCAGGACTACAGCACATGGTACATGAACTTATTAAAAGTGGACAATTTTCCACAGGACTTAACAAAATGATACAAACCAAGAATTTTCAAGTCACATATATTCTCAAACCATTGAATAATTTGCCAAATATTATGTAACAAAACAGGTCCAACTCCAGAATGGATTGTTTTGCTTGGGAGACTATTCCTCCATTGTCCAGTAACCGCCAATGAACGTTTCATATATAACAAACACAGAACCCACATGAAATAGAGTGTCAATTGAGGTGTGCAATATTTAAAAATTCCCTGTGAATCCCCTCAGTAGCCATTTCTCTTTCTCTCTGTCAAAGATTTGTTCTAACAACTTCCCACCCAGTCCATGTGACTCCAGGAAGACAAATCTAACCCCAGACTCAGGGTGGACCCTGATGAGTCTACTGCAGTTTTTTAAGTCCACTTAACTTGCTACAATGGCTGCTGGTTATGGTGTAATTAGAGCCCATGAGGCCTAAGGGCTTCTAGGAAGATCATACTAGCTCTTCTGCACAGGGACAGGGACAACTCTCTCCTGGATGCACTTGGAAAGCATGGAGCTTAGCGAGCAGCCTACAAAGATCCTGGAACTCACAGGCAGAGCCATGTGGGGATGGCAGAGTGGACAGTAAAGAAGAGCCAGGCCTCTGTCACAGCACTGAGCTGCTGGATGAATGAATGGCTTCTAGAGTCCTCCTCTGCCTTTGGATTTCAAATTTTGTGAGCCAGTGAGGAGCATTAATGTTTAAGCCATTGTGAATTTAGTTCTGTGTTACTTCCAACAAAAGCACCATAAAATACTAGACAGAATTTTTAAATTCCATAATTTGACTCTTGCAGGGACTATTAATTGAACAATTACAATTTAGAGATTATTGTACTGCCCTGGGGGAGAATAAACACTAAAGAAATATAACAATTTAAGAGCTTTTAAATATTCCCAGAAATGGATTACTTTGTTTATAACCAAATGTAACTCTGTTTGGTGAAATAAAAATTGAAGTAGTTGAAATTCTACTTGACAAAGCAGGTAGAAATTAAAATTTAAGATTACCATGTATACAAATATAAAAATAGAAATGGGAGATGTAGGTGAGTTTTGGCATGTCACCATGTTCCTCTGAAACTCCAGCTGGGTATGCTGATGACACTGCTTACTGGGTAGACCAACAGTCCTGGTGCCCATGTCCTGGGCTCATCACTGACTGACTGATCTGGAGTTTGCCTCACCTGAGAAGTAAGGCCAAAGACACCTGTGCCCTGTCCTGGATGGACTGAACTGAGGATCAAGAGTGTCTGTAAGCCGAGTGTGGTGGCACACATCTATAATCCCAGCACTCGGGAGGCAGAGGCAGGAGGATGGCCATGAGTTCAAGGCCAGCCTGGGCTACATAGTGAGTTCAAGGCCAGCCTGAACTACAAAGGGAGACATGAGACCCTGGCAGGGTGGGGGTGGGAGGAAAGAGGGGAAAGAGAAAGAGAGAAAGAGAGAGAGAAAGAGAGAGAGAGAGAAGGAAGGAAGGAAGGAAGGAAGGAAGGAAGGAAGGAAGGAAGGAAGGAAGGAAGGAAGGAAAGAGTGTGTCATGTGTGTCTGCAGATCTATCTGTAATTGAAAGGGTCTCGGAAATATCAAGCCTCGCCACAGAGGATTCTCAGCCATGCTTCCCAGGTCCAAAAGTCTGCCCTGTTTCGTGTTAAGACTTTATTCCTTCCTGGTAGCAAAGATTTGAAGTCCAGAGAATCTCAAAAGCTAAATCCTCTCAAGACAAAGCCTGTGGTCACTCTCTCTGAAAACAGTAGCCCATGAGTCTCTGGCAGCAACAAAGCTAAGGGCTGCTTGGAGTTTTGTTCTTTTCTCTTTCTCCCTTGTCACTGTTAGGCAAGTCCTGATGCAAAATCAGCAAACCACGGGTTTGGGTTTGTGCACAGGACAAGGCACAAGGTGAAAGACTATAGCTTTGAGGAAATTATATGTTTTAGTTGTGATTTCTGCAAGTACCAGTCCCGTTGGTACACAGTAAGTCACAAAGCAGAGCAAACAGAATAGAGGCCAAGGGATTTCCTCAAGAACCTGACAGGAATAAATGACCCAAATGTAAAGTTTCTGATTTGGAAAAAATGTCAAATAATGTTTTATGTTTAAAACACTTCATCTGGGCCGAGGACTTAGCTCAGTGGCTCCGCCGCCTGCCTCGCAAGTGCAAGGACCCGAGTTCGATCCCCAGTAGCAAAAAAAAACCAACAAAACCCTGAAACACTTCATCTGGGGGTCTTCACAGGGCGCAGTGACCCCTTGGCCCATGGGGAAGAGGTGCTCTGCTGCGTTCAGATCCAGCCTCCTCTGAGAGCCAGAGACAGCCCTAGGAATGGGCCCACTGTCAGGTGGTCCCTTTGATCACACAGGGTCATCTCAATCTGTTTGTCTGCATTCTGATGCGGCAAGTGCAGAGCACAATTCTGTACAAAACTGGGCAGGGAAAGAGTGTACCTAGGCCGCTGAAAGATCACTTCTCTGATCGTGGACAATGCAATTGTCCCTGGGAAGACCAAAAGCAAACTTCACAATAGAAAAATGCTCCAAACAAAACCAAGATGCTCTTGGGGATGGCAGTGAGGAGGGAACTGATCTTACCTGGGTGGCACTGATCATCCCCGAAACCAAAATGCAGCATTTCTATTGTATGCTGTCTTCTTTTTTGCCTTATGTAAGTAGCATCATCCCCATTCTTCTGGAGATAACAACTAAACAAATAACCCTGGGAAAATAGGACTGGAACTTGACAGAAACACCCACCCCAGCAGGGATCAGGGGGCTGGCATTGCTGCAGCCCTTTAATTTGTATTCTTCTATTTGATCTTGTTCAGTCTTTACACCAACCCTGTGAGAAGAAATAAAAGCTTAGAAGGAATATCCTTTTATAGGATGGAAATTGTCTTGAGTCAGTAAAATTCAGTTCTTTAACTCTTTCTGGTTCTAAATTTGAAAATAGAATCCAATTTTTTTAAAGTACCCCTTAACCCATTTTAGGGATGAGAAAACCGAGGACCTGGACACTTAGAAGCCTGCCCTAGATTATGCAGCTGACACACATCACTGGTTCTAGAACCACATGACTCCAAGTTCTGGTCTTCGCACTCCCTGCCCTGTAACTTCCCATCGTAACACTAGAGAAATAGCCATGCACACGTATACACAGAAGAGTGCTTCCCATCAGGGTGGGAACGGCATGGCCAAGAGTTCTGCACCTTTGTTTTTTCTATGTCATTTGAATGATTTATAATTAGAATACATTCATTCATTACTTGAGTTTTAAAGGGGTAAAAAATATTTTTCCAGCTTTATTGAGGGACAATTGACAAAGAAAAATTGTATATATTCAAGGTGTACAATGCATACCTTTCACACCTTATGTACTGTGAGATGAGTTCACAGTCAAGTTCATGAACATATCCGTCACCTCACATAGTTACTACTGTGTGTGCACATGTGGGCACAGTGAGAACATTTAAACATCTACTCTCTTAGCAGATTTCAAGTGTACAATACAGTGTTACTAACTCTAGTCGTCATGCTTTCCATAAGATCACCAGAACTTTGAAAAAGGTTAAACATTTTAGTTTTTGAGAACTCTCAGATACCAGGGGTTTATGCTCATTTTATGATGTGCATGTTGCTCTCTTTTTCACATACTCCACATGTGTGACTTCATTTGATTCACAAAGTAGCTATAAAACTCCACACCCAAGATATAGAAAGCAGCAAAGAGAACAACTATCCAATTTAGTAATTGGGTAATCCAGCTCAAAGATTAGTAGTAGTCATTTATTTTGTGTACTCATTGGGGACCTAACCAAGTTCATGTCTCTCTTCTTCTGCTATACGTTCTGGACTACATAGTTGACTGCTGTAACTACTCATTCACACACATTTGTACTTCCTTCACATCGTTTTCTTTCCATCTATCCCCAGTGGAGGAAACTAGAAAGTCACGTACAATGGTACCATTAAAATATGTGGTCTCCAACACAACGAGACAAGCATCACTACTGGTCAGACATTTTTCTTATTCTTGATTTGTTCCTTTCCTCATCTAAATATTCCAGACTTTGACGACTTTCCTCAAGTTGTCAGTGTGACCCCCTACTTTCTTCACCCCTGAAGATGGACTGTCTCTGCAGTAATTTTGTCAACAAGATAAAAGGCTTTGGAGGAGTCACCCCGTACTTGTACCCCATGCCTTACCCATTGCCAAACCCACCCCAGTGCTCTTTGGCCCAGAGGATCCTCAGCCCTCCTCTGCCTGCTCACCTCCCTGGCCCCAGAACCACACCCAGCACCTTCCCTACTGATACCTTCTTTCTCCCAGCCCTTATCTTTCACTCATAGATACGCTTATTTATCTCCAGTCTTCATAAAGAATTTTCTTCTAGGTGCTGCCTAATTTATTCCTTCTCCTTCTTATCCAAAATTCCAAAGAGTCGTCTTTCACTCTCTCCTCCTTCCTACCTCAATTCCTGCCTTCTCACTGTCTTCCCCCAGCTCCACTGAGCCACGTGTTTGTTCAACGAACCTGTCAAAAAGCCAGAGAATATCTTCCAGCGCTAACCTTATTTCTTTTCTCTGCCACTCGGTCCATAGTCCTTTCTTGGAGGGCCTGCCTGCCTGCCTCAGTTCCTAGCACAGCCCATCTTCGATCTGACTCAGCCCTTGCGCTTCTGCTGCTCCTTCTAGGACAGCTGTCTGAGTTCCCTCCTCTGCGCATGTATCTTGACAATCTATTCCCTCTCCCCAGGTGCTATGGTCAGATTTCCAAATACATGTGCTGTTTTCAAATCTACACAGGGTCTCCAGATCCAAATATCAGACATAAGCTAATTACTGAATATCCCCATCTAGGTGACCGCTAATCCCACAGACCCAACTATTCTACCATGTCTAAAACTAATCTCATCTTGGACAACGCCGTGTTGGTACAGCCATCAGCATCGCATGCCCTAATCTAGAAACCCTGACTCGTTTCTCTCACTCCCTAATGTCAATCATTACGCTTTGCCAATTTTAATTCATAAATGTAGTGAATGCTACTTTTGATAGATACTCTCCCACACGCTCTCCCATCAAGCTGCGGATTCCTCCCGACCTGAGTGGAGGTCTTCCCTGGGACTCTGACCAACAGAACGCAGCAGGAGAAGGAGTGGGTTCTGGGCTCCACCTTACCCGGGCCTGGGGCTTGCACTTCAGCCAGTGGACGGCGGCTGGCAGGGATGTCCAGCCAAACATTATGGTGCCAGGCAAGGCCCAGCTACCCACGTGCAGCCAGGGCCTTAGCAGAGGAAACGTCACAGGTAGAAAGAAAAGGGCGCAGAGCAGAGAGAGCACCTGGGAGGAAACCGTCTTGCAGACGGTCTTCTGTCCCCAGCTTCCCTGGACGCGCCCTTTTCCAATGGTCATCCCCACTGAGTTTTTCTAGAAGAGGTAGAGGAGCGTTCAGTCCAGGGGAGGTAAACAGCCCGGCGTTTTCACCTGAGACGGCTTCACTAACACAAAGCCGGGGGGCCCTGCGCTTGCACTCCTGCCGCGATCGCCTCTGCCCGCCGAGCCTGCGCCGTCTTGAGGGAGCGCGGCCTGGCTGCAGCTGACCTGCGCGCACCGCCTGCCTCCCCTGCCCCGGCCGCGGCCAGAAAGCGGACTTGCGCTCGGGGCTGGGAAGAGTCTCTGCGCTGCGCGCTGGAACCTGCAAAACCGTCTCCACCAGCCCTGGGAGGCGAAGGAGAAGTTCCAGGTCTCCACTTGGGCGGCTTGAGCAAGACCAGGCCTCGCGCCTCGAGCCCTCAGCTTCCTTAGTCTGCTAGAGAGGCCGCTCCAGGAAGGCCAAGCTCCTTCCTCCGTGAGATGCTGCCACCTGCTGCCCGCGACGGTGTTTCCGGGCCACGGTATCTTGCTCACCGTGCGCAGGAGGAACCTATAGTGTGGCCTAGGTGCCCACTTTGGAAGCCCCTTCCTTTCCCTCTTTTCCGGGGTGCAGCCCAAGAACATGCTTTTCAACAAACTTCTCAGGCAAGGTTGATAAAGGTACTTGATGACCCACCCTGTGAGATACACAGTTCAAATGAAGTGTCAGTCGTGTCCCCTGCTTTTTAGGGGTTTGCAGTCAGATGGAATATAGATAGACAGACAGACAGACAGAGAGATATATAGATATGTAGATATATATATATATATACCAGGGCAATCTAGTGGGCACTAAAAACCAAGAGAGACATATGAATGTCAACGAAGAAAGTGAAGAAACTGAGCCGCATGTGGATATTGTAGAATTTATCTTGCGCATAAAAAAGGTAAGATTCGAGTAGTTCAGTGTTTCTCAAATTGTGATTGCCTTTCAGCAACATATGCAATTCCTGGGCATTTGTTAGAAAGGCACATTCCTGGGCCCCACCCAGGACTCCCGGGGTGCCAGCCCAGCTGCGTTTTGACAAGGCCTCATTGTTGTGATGCTCCTGGGGAGAGGCCTAGGCTAGGAAAACGTCCACGGACCAGACTACCCGTGATACTTTCAGAGGACACTGGGTGCATTATTAGAAGTACAATGCGTTCTGCCGCCTCAGCCCATGACCTATGTGTGCTGGTCACCTGCAGTGCACCAGCCCTTTCCTCTGCTGCGACTGCCAGAGCTGCTGTCTAGATCACACCACGCTCTGTGCTGGTGGAAAATGAGTCTGAGCGGAGCAGGTCTTCTGCTCGGTTGCATATTAAGCATAGCCATCTGAATTAATCATGGCGGATATATAAAGACCACCATAAGACAGTGTTATGTTTTACAGTGTTTGTTTAGTTTACATTTAGCATTCCATCTGTACCAATTAAATCATAAATTTGCTCAGATACTGAAAATAAGTGTGTTCTTTGAAAGTGGTAATAAGCCAACAGGTTTCAAAGCAGTAATGCTTAATAAACTATATGCACACCCAATATGTTCCACATACAGAATGATAGATCATGATTAAAGAAGAGTCACAGTTAGTAATAAAATATATGAAAATGCGTTCACTGAATTGCAGGATAGAGGTACATTAATCACTAAAAGCTTTATTTCAAAAGCCATTTGCACTGTTTGAACTACTAATAAGAAATAATTGGAGGCAAGAATGTGGCTGACAACTTCTCTTATTACAAACATATGGGATAATGTCATGCTCTATAATTAATCTGTTCTCAAGAACAGAAAGAAGAAAGTACTCTGCCCCTCTGAAAGGCCTGTTTAATTTTGTGAGCTAGAGGCATAGAGCTCTTCTTCTAACACCTCATTTTACTACTTGTACCATAGAGTAAGCTACTAGATGAAGTCTGTCCTTGGTCACCTTGTGGTAACGTCAAATCTGTTTCACTGCTCGGGTCAGATACTACAGGGGGAAAGAAGATGGTGCTGTAATGTGGCAGTAAATGCAGGCAAAGTAAAATTTGTAGCCAAGGATCCACAATCCCCTTCATGATTTTACTTTACCTGTCTATTAAATAAACTGGAATTTGGATAAAATACCCAACAGAGAGTTACGGGGAGAAGCTACTCATGATCCATCCAGCGGAGTTAGAAAGAACAAGATCTGTGTCACTCTGATAACTACAGCTGTGTTACCTTCTTCCACTACATTTGTTGCTTTCAAATTAAAACCACTCAAATTTATTTTATATCTAATATTTCCGAAATTATAAACAGTGGTTGATTGCTTTTATGTTAAAGTTCTATAATTTGACACAAATTAAGGGAAAAACCTTTTACAATCTTTGCCTGACGGTAAGAAAGTGTCCAGAGGGTAGGTTTTTGACTGAATAAGTATTAGCAGGGGCTAAGCATGTAGTTCAATGGTACAGCAGTTATCTAGCATGTGTGAGGCCCTGGGTTCCATCATCATCCCTGGAAAAATAAATAAACAATTTTTTTAAAAAATTGACAGCTACACGTGTACTCTTTAAAAATCAGATATTAAGCATTCATCTGGCTCTATAATTGTTTAAAAAAAACCTCTTAAAGCCATTTTCCAAACATCAAGAATGCACCTAAAAAGAATGCTCATGTATTCATTTATTCATCTGAATAATTCTGTAATTAGAATTATGAGTGTGTAACTTTCCCAAATAAACTAACAGTGTAAAGTAGGTGGTAGTCATAGGTTCGATCTAGATTGCTTTGATTACCAGTAGTTGCTTCATATGCCTTGTATGTCCTTTCAATTTATTCCATAATGGCATAAATAAATGTCTCTACATCACTGGGGAAAGAGAGCAGCTATTAGAGTGTATCAATTTTATGTCTTAACTATGCTCATGACTTTCTCTGTGAATGTAGTAATTCTGAGAAACACCATTAGGAAGAGATCTTGCTACAAAATAAAACAAATTATCCGGCTGTTTGCTGTCAACCCTTAGAATTTCCCTTACCTTTTCCTGTATATTCATATTGAAAAACAAGATGCAGCTTCCACAGGCAGCAATAGGAAAATATTCAAAAAAGTTTACCTAAAAAATAAGCAAAGATGGTAATGAAGGCTAATTCTTATAAATTTTTATTACCAGAATACCAAAACCATGTACATTGGAAGATAATTAAATTTGACTTAATATTCTTCAAAAGAATAACATATTTTAACAGTAAGATACAATGGTAAGATCTTTTATCATCAATTAAATATTTCCATTTCCCAAATATTGTATTTCTAATTGCTAATAGTTCTTAAACTATGATAAAGTATGCTCCTGCCAAATGCTTCCACAGAATTTAAAAACTGACTTGTAAATTAGTATCACTCATCAATCATACAACCTTGATGCTCCTTTATTTTGTTCAGAGATTGAACCCAGGATCTTTCCACTAAGCTACATTTCCTGCCCTTTTAAATTTTTTTTTGTTTTGAGACAGTCTCACTGATGGGCCCAGGCTGGGCTCAAACTTGGAATCCTCCTGCATCAGCCTCCCGTAGTGCAGAAAATATAGTTGTGTGCCACCATTTGTAGCTCTATGTTTTGAATATATTGATTCTCTTCATCTCTTGAATGAGAACTGCTTTTTTGTTATGAATTTTATGTTGACATTTTTTAACAGAATAAAAGTACACACATAGATGGTCTCACCCACATTTTTAGTAAAATACATCTTTGAAAGGTCTCTGAATCAGAGTGTGCTTGTGTGTTATGGTGTGTGTTCGTATGTGCATGCACATGTATGTGCCCACAAGCACATGGCATGTGTGTAAAGTGTTCCTGTGTGTACATGGGCTAGCATGATCATGATGGCCCAGTCATATTACAGGAAGATCCTCCTTATTATTTCTTTTCACTTATTTGAGTATTACCAATAGACGTGGCTTCATTTTAAGGAAAGATCGCATCGAGTCATCTGTGACAGGGTAGACAAAAAGGTAATAAACGACCACACAAGAGAAAGAGTGAAGCCACATTTTTAACCTTTTCTGGCATTGTGAGTCTGACTTCCAGGCCTTGCAAAGGAGCCAGGCCACCACGAGTGAGGAGCAGATGGAACAGGCAGTAGTAAGACATTATAAACATTTTTGAAAATGATTCTACAAAGCCAAGTGGCCTGTGGAGTTGCAGTAGGGGAGGGAGGGGGAGAGAGCAGCAACCTGACTTTGAAATTTTTCAGCAGGTGGCAAACACTATCGAATGATGCCAGTATTGAAGCCGTGGAGCTGGGCGAGGGGGCAGAGCACTGAGAGGAGGAGCAGATGCTCCTCTGTTCCCTGGTCCGGCGTCTGCCTGAGTGTCTGGCAGCCATTTCCTACACTGCACCCATTGGTTTGACTGAAACTCTGAGCCAAGAGCTAGAGCGAATCAGCCTCGCCAAAGGCAGGATGTTCCATAGAAGTACCCAAGATGCTACTCAGACTGGTACTAAAATCCTCATTACCTGCAGGATGGAATCCAGCTCCTTAGGCTGACATTTGGGGAGTCTCCACAATCCAATCTGACATCGACTTTCCAACATGGCTTCCCACTTCCTTTCCTAAAAGCCACACTTCACCTAAGTAACCGTCATGCTGTACTCTTGTCCTGGCTCCTGGCAATCCATACATGCGACACTCTCCTGCCCACCCATCAAAATCCTCTGAGGCTCAGCTGAAAAACCATCTCCTGAGACAGTCTCTCCAGTCGTCTTTACCAATGCAATTGCTCTCTTGAGTGCCCCAATGCACTTTGACTATTTCTTCATTACATGATTCAGCTCCAGATATTTATCTTTCCTATTAGTCTGCAAGAACTTTAGAGGAAAATTCCCAGCCTTGCTCCCTGCTGTATTTGTGTCCCATGCAGGGCCTTACTGCAGCCACCTTTTCTACTTATCATCTGTTGAACCTTTACTATGTGTATCACCTCATTTTAATCTACCTAGGTTTGAATTCTTGATTCACCAGCCTTGTAACTTGGGTGTGTTGCCTAAAATGCCTATGGCTGTGATGTGAAAATCACTGGCATAGGCATTTGGGTGAGATTTTATATATATATATATATTTTTTTTTTAATATATATTTATAATGCCTGCCATCCAAGAAGTTATTGAACCCACAGAATATTTTCAAGTCACCTAACCTTAAGGGACAAGCTGTGCTGAACTCCTTAACATGAGAATGTTGGACGGAAAAATGTTGTGCTTTTAACAACTCTACTATCCGAGAAGCTCGGCTCTCTTCTGACAAGCTTGATGGTCCTGAACACGCCTGGAAAAAGTAACATTTATAGATTTCAATATTGAGCCAAGCCTCAGCAATTAGTGACAGAACGAGGCTCTGCCTCAAAATAAACAATTTTTAAAAAGGACTGGGGATGTAGCTCCGTGCAAAGGCTTTGGGTTTAATCCCAGTACTGCAAAAATAAATAAATAATACCACCTTCCCTTGTCTTTATACCTTCTGTGATTTAAAAGATAAATGCATAAAACATCAACTATGAACCTGTCAATAGGTATGGAACATATAGAGATATAATCTGTGGCGGTAACAATATAAAGGGTGGTGGACAGATGGAGAGGAACAGTGTATACACCATTATTAATTCAAGCTGTACTGTTTAAAGGTTAAGAAGTTATTTGCAATCTCCAAGATTACCTAAGAAACTGACCAGAAAATACATAGTAAAAGAAAGGAGCATATGAAATAAAATTAATAAAAAAGCAATGAAATCAAGAGACTATTCTAATATTGAGAAGTGATTTTTGTTTTTTCATTACCGGGGATCGAACTCAGGACCTTGCACTTGCGAGGCAGGTGTGGTGCCACTGAGCTAAATTCCCAGCCCAAGAAGTGATTTTTAAGATAAGATCAAAACCAGTAATTCATTAAGAGAAAGAAATAAATTTCAAATAAATCAATAAATCGGCTTCTTCATTCTATGTGTAGAGAGGTGAATAATAAGAGGATTAAAAGAGATCTCTGCATGCTTTGCTGATTTGAAATAAAGCATGAACATCCGAGAGCATGTAGGCAAAATAAGGGCCCCTAGATCCCTGGAACTGCAAGGCCTGAGCACCGGTCACAGAGCGAGAGATTCTCCAAGTGTGGTCCCAGGACCAGCTGCCTCTGATCCCCCGGGAATTGTTCCACCTGCTGGAACAGAGCCTCAGCGCGGGGTCCCGCAGTCCTTGGTTTGACAGCCTCTCCGGGTGATCCTGGTGCATGCACACCAGCATTTAGGAGCCGTGGCTCTGGAACAGAGCCCGGAAATGCCATCCACTCCCTGCTTTCCCGCGCGCACACAGTAACCTCCCAAGGAATTATACTTTCTGTGCGCTTACTGAGGGTAAAGGATTATGCAGAGTACCAATCTACTGGCTAAGGATTGACGTTCTGCTCTGACCTGTATCTAGAATATCACAGTTACAAAGACAAGTTGGAAGGCTGTTCACATGCAAAATTTCTCCCGGTTTTTCAACAGCAACTCTGGTGGCGAGGCGCCATCTTGTGGAAGAATATGGCCACTGCATAAAAATAAGAATTTGTGGGTCCTAAACAAATTTACTTGCTTTTTGTTTTCTTTTTGTTTTGGCTTTATTTTTACTCCAATCTGTCACAGGCTAAACTTGCTTTGGCAAAAGACAATGACATTCTGGAAAAATTATATATTATACATATATTTCAAATGTTTCTTCTCATCTGTCCTCATCTGGGCCAGTAATAATGTACAGAAGAGCATGAGCCCACTGCACTGTTTACTCAGGAGTCCAAGGTGTACTGCTAAAAAAACCCACTTTTATTTTGGAAAGAGGGTTTCATGTTTTAGATGGCAAAAAGAACAAGCTTGAGTGTCTAAATGCAAACATGTATTCTGCATTGGTTCTGAACTAAGTCTAAAAGATGACTCTCCCTCTACCCCTGTGTGCCCATATGATTTTTGGTATCTATTTAAATTTGTATTTGTTTTTTTGCATTTTGTCTTGTTTTGTTTTCTTCTTATAAATATAATGAGTTTATATTCCTAAAGCAATCTGTTGCTATGAATTAACATGAGGATATTTAAAAAGGAAACTCTACATATGCTTTTTCCTTTTATTATTTACTCACATTTAACATTTTGCTGCCATTTACACAGTGCCACCACAACAATTAAGTGATGAGCAATTAAAAACTCAGTACAATGGCTAAAATAAAACCAGGTGCTTTGAGCTTTGTTTGTAAAAATCTAACTGAGAAAAACCAACAAAAACGTAAAATCCAGTCAACATTGTAATGATCAATTTGCATCGCCAAGTGTTGAAATGGTGTCTAGAAGAATGAAAAATTGAAACTTGAAATAAGGATCAATCATTAACTAGTTGCCTAAAATATATTTGAGCTGAGTATGGTGGCACATGCCTGTAATTCCAGCTACTCTGAAGGCTGAGGCAGAAAGGTCACAAGTTCAAGCCCAGCCTGGGCAACACTGTGAGACCCTGTCTCAAAACAAAACAATAAAAAGAGCGAAGGATGTAGCTCAGCACTCCCTGGGTTCAAGTCCCAGCAGTGAAAAACAGAAGTATTTTAAAAGATTAACAGAAGCAAATTGCAAGTAATCACATGTAATATTATTTAAGCAGAAAATTTATTATGACTCTGTAGAGATGATTTTTAAATGAATTTTCTCCCTTCTCATGATCTCCAAAATGTAATGATTCATCATTTTTAAAGTTTGCCTCTTTGGAAGATGACTGAAGCTCAAAGTTACTCATCTATGACCTAATAACCTTTTAAAATAGTTTTCTCATTTGCAGTTTAACAAATTTTAATCAAAATTTCTTCTACTTTTAAACTGTTAATAAATTTTAAAGAACATTTAATTCATCTTAATTAAATAATTTCTGGAGAAAAGTGTTTCTTTCTCTTATAATGCATTAACTATTAAAGAAAAAATTTTCAATACTTCTTGTTAAAGTATAATAAGGAAGACTATTCAAGGCCTTCTCAATAGCTATAGATCTCGATAGCTATAGATTCGGTCTTGAGTGGGGGAGAGAGATTGAGTTCAACTCCAAATACAGCATAGGAAAGTAGAAACCGATAGCTGAGGAGCAGGGAGGGGTCAGTGGATGAAAAATTATAGGAGGAAATGTCAAGGGCAGGGAGATTATGGCTAATGTGACCGGACCGGATTCATGCTGAAGACGGGCCATGATGGTCAGAGTCCTGGTGAATGGCAGAGGGTAAGGGACTGGTCAAAGACCAAGGATGATCAGGTGTCAAGGAGGGGGCAGGGCAGTTCTGGCTGAACTAGCTGAGCAGGGCTTTTTCTAGAACTGTAGTTGACACAGGGCACAGAGGAGCCTCGGAGAAGGTTGAGAAGCCCTGACAAAAGGATGGACAACCTGACAACCCAATTATCTCCCCTCTTGCTCAAGGGAGGAAGGAAAGGCAGAGAAGAAAGAAGAAAGGAGAGAAGAAGTAGGAAGAGAAGAAGTAATGCTACAGTTCCATGGTCTTATGGAGTGGCCTTTGCTCCTTAAAGACCTGCCATTTGGGAGGCATTAGAGAAATCTGTGGGATGGTGCCAGCAGTCAGGACTTCACTGAGAGGACTCCCTAGGAAAACAAGAGGAAAACAAAGATGCTAGCTGAGTGTCTGAGTCCAGAGAGCAGCCAGACTTGAGCGTCAAGCATCTGTTGGTAATGGAGTGAGGATGACAGTGACTGTCTGACAGGTTTCCTGCTTTGCAGTTTGATGTCTCTGGTGGTGGCATCCGCTACCCTGATGGCCTGTAGAGGAGGCCACACAACAGCAGATGTGATGGTCACTGTCTATACCTTATTCGTTGTGGTGGTTTCTCTTTATATCAAGTAGCCCATCTTCAGTTCGCAGGGCTTGAGGAAAAGGGCAGTCTTGGTTTTTAATAATGCCAGGTCAGGACACCAGGATAAAATTAGAAATGTTATTTGAGAGAGTTGTAGCCAGACATTGGAGAACTCTAGAAGAACTGAGCAGGATCCATTCCAGTTCATAGATTGCTCACAGGTAGATAATAAAATTTCAATAAACACACAGAGAACCTAATAACCCATAGGGTGTGCTACAGTTTTCCATGGAAATGATCTTTATCTCTACAACCGCCTCCATTTCTATCAAAGTAAGTGTTATGCTTTGGATCTTGAATGTGTCCCAGAAGCCCAGATGTTGAGGGCTTGGTTCCCAGCCTGTTGAGAGGCTGGGGGAACCTTTAGTAGGTGGGGCCCAGTGAAAGGAAGCTACATAGGTCACTGAGGGTGGTGTGCCCTCTGTCTCTCTCTGCCTCTCTCTCTCTCCCTGTTTCTTGACCACCGTGAGGTGAGCAGGTTTACACCAACACATGCTCCCCACATGACATTCTGCCTCCCCACAGGCCCAAAGCCACAGGGTCAACTGACCAGACTGAAACCTCTGACACTGAGTCAAAAGAAACCTTCCCTCCTTTCAAGTTGGTTTTCTTAGGCATTGTGTTACAGTGCCAGAAATCTAACATAACGCTATTCTGATTGCAAAATAAGCCCAGGCTCATTCACCTTGACCTGATGCTTTGCATAAATGCAGCAAGATTGATAGCTGACCTTTGCTTAGTTTGCTTTGTTGGAACATTCCTTAAGAATCTCACATCAGAGAGAAGCTGAGCGAGTCCCAGCACCTAGAAGGAAGCTCCCTGCCTCCATCCCAGGCTCCTAGGGCAAAGAAGGCGAGCCAGTCCCAGCACCTGGAAGGAAGCTCCCCTGCTGCCATCCCAAGCTCCTAGGGGAGAAGGTGAGCCGTGTGGGCCCTAGAAGCACCCCCACCCCATGGACATGAGAAGACATGTAAACAAGCCTCAAAAACAGACTTCTGGATCACCTACAGCAACCCCAAAGGGAAATGAGATGGAACACTCTGATACTCAACCACCTGGACCC
>NW_004624735.1:2918939-2946337 GCF_000247695.1 Heterocephalus glaber | reverse complement strand
CAAGATGCATTATGTAAAGGTACAATTCCCAATGAGAAATGTAATTGTGTTGTATACCTACAATGTACCAATAAAAGAATTTAATTTTTTAAAAATCACCTATAAAAGAAACTCCATTAGAATCATAGCAGATTTCTCACACAAATTGTCAAGTCAAGAAAAGCTTGGAGTGAAGTATTTCAAACCCTAAAGCAAAACAACCTCCAATCCAGATTCATGTACCCTGCAAAACTATCCTTCAAAATTGATGGAAAAATAAGATACTTCAATGACAAAGAACACCTGAAGAAATTCGTGAACACCAAACCAGCACTCCAGTGTTCTGAAAGATGTTCTAGAAAGAGACATTAAGGATTACAACTTCATGAATCTCAACAGAATGAATCCACCAGGAAAGACATGATATTAAACAAAAAAGGAAAGAAAGAAGCCAACAGCAGGAAAATAACATGACAGAGATAAGACAATACATATCAGTTATAACCATCAATGTAAATGGTCTCAATTCACCAATCAAAAGAAACATATTGGAAGAATGGATCAAGAACCAAAATCCAACAATATGCCGCATATAAGAAACATATTTAATTGAAAAACAAATTCATAGATGGAAAGTCAAGGGATGGAAAACAATATTCCATGCAAAAGGAACCCAGAAAAAAGCAGGGTTAGCTATTCTACTTGCAGACAGCGTGGATTTCAAGCTAAGACTGATTAAGAAAAACAAGGTCACTACATCCTGGTAAAGGGAACAATTCAAGAGGAAGATATAACAATCATAAATATATATGTACCAAATAGAAGTGCAACCAACTATACAAAACAGATATTAATGGACATGAAAAATCATATAAGCACTAACACAGTTGTAATGGGAGACTTCCATACCCCACTGCCACAAATGGATCAACTAGACAAAAAATCAAGAATGAAATATTAGAATTGAACCAAATTTTTGAACAAATGGACTTAGTAGATGTCTACAGAGTATTCTACCCCACAATAACAGAATACACATCCTTCTCAGCTACACATGGGACATTCTCCAAAATAGACCACATACTAGCTCATAGAATATGCTTAAGTAAATGCAAAGGAATTAAAATAATCCCATGCATATTATCAGACCATAGTGGAATGAAATTGCAAATCAATGGCAAAAGAAACCACAAGAACTTCATAAACACATGGAAACTAAATAACACCCTCCTGAACAACCAAAAGTCACAGATGAAATTAAATAAGAAATCAGACAATTTCTACAATTAAATGATAATGCCAGTACAATATACCGGAGCTTATGGGACACAATGAAACAGTCCTGATGATTCCTATGAGGGAAATTTATAGCGGTGAATTCCCATATCAGGAAAAGAGAGTGGGCTCAAATAAACAACCTAATGTTGAACCTTAAGCTTCTAGAAAAAGAAGAGCAAGTCAAGCCCAAAGGTCATACAAGAGAAGAAATTATAAAAATCAGAGCAGAAATCAATGGAAACTAAGAAAACAATACAAAGAATCAGGGAATCACAGAGTTGGTTCTTTGAAATATTAAAACTAACAAACCCTTACTTAACCTTATCAAAAAAAGGAAAGACTCAAATCCATGCAATTAGGAATGAAGAAGGTGAAATCACAACAGATCCTACAGAGATCCAGAAGATCACCAATACCTACTTGAAAACCTGTATTCTAATAAGATGGAAAATACAGAAGAAATGGACAGATTCCTAGACACATGAATTACCAAAACTGAATCAAGAAGATATAGAAATTCTAAATAAACCAATATCAGCCAATGCAATGGAATATGTAATTTAAAAACTACCAACAAAGAAAAGCCCTGGCCCTGATGGATTCATTGCTGAATTCTACAAGAAATTCAGAGATCTAATGTCGCTACTCTTCAGACCCTTTAGTGAAATTGAAAGGAAAACAATACTCCTAAATTCATTCCTGGAAGCAAGCATTACTCTAATTCCAAAACCAGAGAAGGGTCCAACCAAAAAGAAGAATGACAGGCTAATCTCCCTAATGAACATAGATGCAAAAATCCTCTGTAAGATACTGGCAAAAAGAATGCAGCAAATCAACAAGAAGGTTATACACCATGACCAAGTTGGACTCATCCAAGTGATGCAGGGATGGTTCAACATACACAAATTAATAAATGTAATACACTATATTAACAGAGCCAAGGACAAAATTATATGATCATCTCAATAGATGCAGAAAAAGCATTTGACAAGGTCCAATACCCATTCATGATAAAAACCCTACAGAAAATTGGTATAAATGATGATTATCTCAATCTGATAAAAGCCATCTATGACAAACCAACAGCCAACATCATATTAAATGGACAAAAACTGAAAGCTTTCACTCTAAAATCCGGAACAAGACAAGGATGTCCACTATCACCACTCCTGTTCAATATAGTTGTGGAAACATTTGCCAGACCAATTAGACAAGAGAAAGAAATAAAAATAAGGATAGGAAAGGAAGAAGTTAAATTACCATTATTTGCAGATGACATGATACTCTAATAGAAGATCCCAAAACTACACCAAAAGACTTTTAGATTTGATAACCAAATTCAGTGGTGTAGCTGGATACATAGTCAACACTCAAAAGTCAATAGCCTTCCTGTATACAAATAACAGACTCATAGAGAAATTAGAGAAACAATCCCTTTCACAATAGCATCCAAAAAAATGAAATACCTAGGAATCAATCTAACAAAGGAAGTAAAAGACCTCTACGTTGAAAACTACAGTACTCTGAAAATGGAGATTGAAGAGGATATCAGAAAATGGAAAGCTATCCCTTGTTATTGGATAGAAAGAACCAATATTGTCAAAATGGCCATACTTCCAAAATTGTTATACAGATTCATTGCAATCTCAATCAAAATCTCAACAGTATATTTCACAGAATTAAGGCAGGGGGTATCACAATCCCTGACTTTAAATTATGCTACAAAGCTATGGTGATAAAAACAGCATGGTACTGACAAAAGACCTGAGGATCAATGGAACAGACTAGAGGATGCAGACATACTCAACCACCTTATCTTTGACAAAGGAGCCAAACACTTTCACTAGAAGACAGCCTCTTTAATAAATGGTGCTGGGGAAAACTGGCTTTTCACATATCAAACATTGAAACTATACCCATATCTTCCAACATGCACTAACCTAAAATCGAAATGGATCAAAGATCTAAATTTTAAAACAGAAACACGAAATCTGCTGGAAGAGAGAATAGGTAGAACACTTGAGGACGTAGGAGTAGGCAAAGTCTTCCTGAACAAAACCCAGACCTCAGGAGAAATACTACAAAGAATCAACAACTGGGACCTCATCTTATTAAAAAGCTTTTGAACAGCAAGAGAAACCACCAACAGAGAGAAGAAACAACCCACAGAGTGAGAAAATTTTTTTACCAGATATTCAAATGAAAGACTATTACCAAGAATATATAAAGAATTCATAAAATTCAGACCCCCCAAATTTAAAGACTCAATGCAAAAATGGGCATCTGAAATAGAAAGACACTTCTCAGATAAAGAATTCAAAACAGCAAATAAATATATGAAAAAAATGTTCAACATCGCGGTCACTCGAGTGATGCAGATGAAAACAACACTGAGATTGGGGCCGGGATGTAGCTCAGTGGTTCCGCTGCCTGCCTCCCAAGCACAAGGACCCAAGTTCGATCCCTGGTACCAAAAAAACAAAACAAAAACAATGCTGACATGCCATTTCACTCCAGAAAGAATGGCTATCAAGAAATCAACCAATAACAAATGCTGGAGGGGCTGTGGGGAAAGAGGAACCCTGCTCCAGTGCTGGTGGGAGTGCAGACTGGTACAACCACTATGGAAATTAGGGTTTCTCAAAAAAACTAAAACTACAGCTCTAGCTATACTTCTTGGTATCTTCCCGAAGGAATTAAAAGCATCCTATCACAGTGATACATGCACACTCATGTTTACAACAGCACAATTTCTAATAGCTAAATCTTGGAACCAGCCCAAATGCCCATCAACTGACAAGTGGATACAGATGTGATTTTTTATACACTGGAGTAGTACTCTGCCATAAAGAAGGATGAGCTTCAGACATTTATAGCTAAATGGATGGACCCTGAGACCATACTCTTAAGTGAAGTAAATCCGGCACACGTTTAAGTACTGCATTGTTTCTCTGGTGTGAGAAACTGAAAGTGGAAATAAGGACTGAGATGGATAATGGATGTTGGAGAACGGGAAGAAAGTATCCAAATGGGAAGGGGAAGGAGGAAGGAGGGAGGGAGAAAGGAAGGAAGGGAGAAGACAAAAGTGAAAATAGAAGGAAAAAACGGGAACAAAGCTTATGTACATAGGGAGGGGTTGAGGCTTGAGAAGAATGAGATAAAATAAAATTTATTAAAATGCCAAAAAATATATATTCATATTTCATTGGATGAATGTGTATTTAAAACAATGAAAACTGAAAAGATCACATAAAAATACAGATAGAAACTGAATTTCTGGTGCCTCTCTCTCCCTTTGGAGGACCTGTACTCTCTTTCTTTGAAGGTGTATTTGTTAAATTCTATCTAATAAATCCTGTTATGCCTCTTTAAAAAAAAAAGGGGTAGCCCTTTCAATGTTTCATTATTGTGTTTAAATGAAATAGGATATTTTGTATCAAGGTATTTCGTTATATTCTAGGCAACACTCATTCTTCTCACTCCCTTACACGTATCTCCCCAACCCGAGGACTACTGGATGCAATTCCATGTGACTATCTTCACAAGACAAAAATTATCTCAGGATCCTGGTTATCAGTTCAGAAAATACGTATTTCTACACCTATACAAATATAGTAAGATGTTTCAATATTATAACCTTTGTCACAAGTATCTTTTATTCAAAGAAAAACAACATAAATTGCTCATATTTCAGTTTTAATAAAATTCACGTTTCAAAGTAATGTAAAAAGACCACAAATTTTTAATAGATGCATTAAATATTATTAAATAAAAATTATAAAAAATGGACTCTGTACATTACAAAATCATATACAAAACAATCATTTCTTACTGGCACTCTCAGACATAATTTACATCATTCAATGTTTACTGTGGAATGGTAACCATATAAGAAAATAATATCCCTAGCAAAATAAAGTAGAACACAATTTTAATATTATATTTGCAGTATGCAATTTAAGCTTTGTTTTCAAAAAACTATAAATTATCGTATACACAAAGATAAACCAAGAACTGCATTCGATGGCAGAAAACAGCTAATCTCCGATTTCTGGGAGGTCTCTTATTTAATCAGGTTAATATCCCAAAAGCAGGAGTTTCGTTTCTCTTTTACATTTACTATGATTCCAGGCACTTTTTTTTCAAAATACATTTGCATCCTCAAGAAATGCCTGTGGGAGAAAAAGAAGAAAATAGTAATGACCTAGCATTAACAAACATAAACATTTATGCTATATTGTATTTATTCATGTATTTATTTATATTTGTTTGTTTATCTTTGCTTGCAGGCTCTGTGGACTCTTACTATAGTCTAATCCTAATAGTGCAGACTAATGTGCTCATGAAGGAGGTCTTTTAAAAACATAAGATGATGACTTCCCTCTTACAGCTCTATGATCTCTGAACATACCAAAAACATGAATGGACATCATTCAAATAACTCATGATATCGTACTCAATTTTATTAATTTGGAATACTGTTATCATAGTATCTTATTAAATAAGTAAGCAGAAACAGATACTACCAAAAGGAACTACAGAAAAAATACCACTAAATCTCTAAACTCCACAATTTCAAAAAGTCACATTTATCACATCTGTCTTCTATATCTCTAAATAATGTAAGTTTGTATACAATATTTTATTTTTTATTTTTACTTTTTGCTGTGCTGGACATTGAACCCAGGGCCTCATGAATGCTAAGCATATGCTCTACCACTGACCTATATCCCACCCCATATTTTGGATTACCATATACTACTTATTTGGAGGAAATTTTCCAGTAATTACATGGACTTAAGGACTTTATATTCACATAAAACACATTAAAAATTTTAAAAAGAGATAGATAAATTTAGGTCATCTCAATACCCAAATGAATTTTCTTGATTTATTCCCATTTTGCATCATTCACAACCTCTGAGACAGGGTAAGTATAATTAATCCAAGCCTCTTGCCCCTAAATATTGAAACACTTGATCTCATTTTCTTAATCTAACACAAGGGAAAGTTTTAAATTTAGCTTCTTAAATATTCAGAATCAGCAGTGCTAATTATTATTAATCTGTAATATAGCTTGTAAAATAAGAATAACAACAGCAGCAAAATACCCAACTGAATTATAACACAATTCTAATCATAATTGGGCATTTATTTATTTATTTACTTTTTTTCTCTGTAGGTATGTTTGTTTGTGTTTTTTGTTTTGTTGTGGTATCTACAATGCTGGCAATCAAACCTAAGGCCTCACTCATCCTAGGCAAATGCTGTACCTCTGAGCTACCTCCTCAGCCCCTATGATTTGGGCATTTTAAATTATATCACTCAAATCTTTCGTTTGTAATTGTTATTACCTTCATTAATTTAGGTTTCTAAAAGAATTTATTAGGGCAAAGAGTGATGATCATTATTCAGAAAATGAAGTCACAGGATTGTTTCAGTAATGGTCACAAAAAACTCGTGAAATGGGTTAAGTTAATCCCTTGCAGTACTTGGGACAGACTGATGTTATGGCTGGTTTAGAAGTCCCCTCAAGGCCTCATGCAGTCACAGGTGGGGCTTTTCCTGGAATTGATTCATGGTGCAATGCTAGGCTCAAGGGCACTAGGATTAAGGGTGTGAGTGCTGCCCACTCCAAGTAGTCTGCATAAAATAAAAGGTGCAGAAAGACTCTGTTGAGGGTCCCGCCCTTGCTTCGTTGTTGCTTTTGTTACCTTGTGGCAGCCATGAACTATTTAACTGTAAGCTAAATAAACCTTTCCTCCTTTAACTTTGGGTGTCTAGTATTTTGTCTCAGCAACCAGAAAAGTAACTAAGACAGCTGAGTTCCACAGGCTAATGCAAAATGTTTCTGTACTATGGATGTCCTCATGACTGTGACTTTCATTCCCAACTGCATAACTTAACAAACCAGTTTCCTTAAAGGGACTTGTCCATGGTACTGAAATCTGACCCCAAAATGTTGACTTTGTACCAAAAGGGGAAGAACTAGTAATTAGAAAAATACATTTGCAAAGAAATTAGTATCTTTCAATATTTTGTATAGATTCTACTTTTGTAAATAAATATTATAATTTACATTAAGATTTTTTACAATTTATTTTCCTAAGGCTCCTAGGATAATTAAGCCAGAATAAAAATGTTGATTTATCATTCCTCCTTTGTGAATAGACTAGAGCAGATGATGACTACCTGATCATTATATATTTAAATTTTTGCCTTTTTTCTTTTATTTTTCCAATATCTTCCATCTGCTTCTTACACTATATAAAATAGAGTTTTAACGCCTTGTTTTAACTTTATTATATCTGCTAGCCAGTTAAGAAAAGACAGACCTAAGCCAGGGATTTAGCTCAGTGGCACTGCACCTGCCTCACAAGTGCAAGTTTCTGAGTTCAATCCCTGGTACCAACCCCCTCCCCCCCCCCAAAAAAAAAGAAAGAAAGAAAAGATAGACCTATAAATTCTTTGGTTCATCTAATGTTTATCGGCATAATGTTCCCACACAATAACAGAGTAACACCAAAAACTGTTGAATTAGCTTTTTTAATCCCTCAAGACCAGCAAGAGTGCCAAAAAGCTATTTTATCTTAAGGCAATAACTGCAAAGAACATTTTAAATTCATTCAATAAAATAATCAGTGTCTTTAGGCCAAGTTTGAACACAGAGTGAATAATCCACAGATTAAGCTCACTAGGTAGTGCTAAGATCAGCCTTCTGGTCTCCTACTTTGTTCAAAGTTTTGTCAAGAGAGTTAGACTGTTAGGGCTGGGGACAGAGCTCAGTGGTAGTAGAATGCATACTCAGCTTGTGTGAAGCCCTAGATTTGATCCTCAGCACTACTAAAAAGAAAAAGAAAAAAGAAACAAAAAGCAAAAAAAAAAAAAAATCCAAGAAATTAAGTAGTGTTAAACAGAATAAGAAGAATAAATACATACTCACACTCATAGGGTGAGGATTTTAGGTCTGTGAGCACAGCGGACTCACTGACAATCTTGTTAGCAATCTGGCACATCTTTTGTAATCTAGGAAAAACATTTAGACAAATTATGTATGCAGTTATAGTGTCGGGAAAATCATGTTAGTTGTCACCAATTCATCTAGCAATAGCTACAATTTAATGAGCACCTAATATATCAACTGCTTATCATGGATTTTCTCATTAATTCCCCCAATAACACAGTCTAGAAAGTGTGATTTTTAATCTTCATGTAGAGATGAGAAAAGAGCCTCAAAACAGTACTTAGCTCATAGCTCGTACACAGTGGGTCCCAAAGCCTGCACTGTCTCCACCGCACTGTGCTACCATTTAGAGATTTTTCCTTGACTCCAATGTGCTTCCTTCTCCCTAACCATTCAATACTAGTAATTTTTGAAAAAGAATTACAATAATCCTGATTCAACATTCTGAGTAAAATTAAATATTTCTTAAAATGAACAAGCCAGATAATAAGGAACAAAATGCTTAAAATTCATTTTCTTTAAAAGGAAAGTTTAGGCCTGGAAAGGAATTTAAAAACAGGCAAGTGAGTTATTGCACATAATCATAATTTGGGCATTTTAAATGTTAGCACTTTAGTATTATGTTTGGAATTATTATTAACTTCAGTAACTTAAGTATCCAAAAGAATTCATTAGAACAAACTGTTAATAACACATGCTACCATTATTCGGAAAACATCCAGCACCCCATTTATAAGTGACATGATATAAAAATATTTACTTTAAAATAACTTACAAGGAAATTTTGACTTACATTTCATAGTCACCTCAGTTTTTCATTTATATGAGAGAATACTTTATTTATGCCAAGGAATTTGAGTAATGATAAAATGCTTCAATCCAGGCAACCATTTTGATATTTAAGGAAATCTGGCTATTTTCAGATTTGGATATATTTCCAACTAGAATGTGATTTTATTCCTTATAGTTTTAACAGCATATACAAATCTTAAGTACTGTCAGTGTTATAAATAGCATCCCATGCAGTGTTTAGTCTATTATGTCCCGTTCGAAGACAGTTGGAGCTTGAAACTACATACATTCATTGCTGTACAAGGATTTTTTTAAACTGCCCAAGTGACTTACAAGCTGGCATTGAGCAATCTCTGGTATTGTGATAGAGGCGATGGAAATGTTTGCTACATTCAGCTGAGAATGTGACTGGCCCTGGAAGACAGGAAGAGAATGCTTATTATAAACCTAGGCATGTCTTCCAAACAAATTGCTAGCACTTTACGGATGATATAATATAACTGTACTTTCACACCCTTCCTGCCTTAAAAGAACTTGCCTGAGAGCGCTTCCTCTCACTCAGATTCTGCAGGAGGGAGGGAGTTGTGATCTGTGGAAAATAATCTAAATTCATTCCACATTCTCAACATCTCACATCACGGAACCTTCATTTCCAGTAGAACGCTTTAGAGCAATGGGAATGGAAAAGCCCCAGATAGAAGAGAAAAAATGCATAGAGAGCAAATTAAGTGGATGTGAGAAAAGAAACATTATTGATTTCCACTTTGTTCTCTAGTTTTTTTATTTGATAGGAAGAGACATTTATTTCACTTTTCAATTAAAGTGACAGGTGTCATCTTAGTGTTCAAGACTGCTGTAAAGTAGGCATGCCCTTGAGACGTCCCTCACCTTTCCCTACAAATCCAAGGCAGACTCCATGGAAACTTTCAGCCTTTCACCTGGGGCCTGCCTCTTACACAAATGGAGAAGTAGAAGAGCCTTCGGTCTGGCCAGTAATACTACGCATCCTTACACATGAGGCAGATGGATCTCCACTCAATCCTCATGACCACAATTTTAAAGTTCATTAACAAATATGGTGCTTGTATTTGATTACGTAGGAAAGCCATATGTGAAAACTACATCTTTCCCACCATATAGTCCTGGAATGTAAAACAATAAATGGTAGCTGGAATGATTAGGATGAGAGAGGCAACAGTAAGTGTAAGGGACAGACTGTTCGTAAGAATTTAGTGATTTTTCTATAACTTGGAGAATAGGATGATCTGAACATGATTCACAACAGCATCATGACAGAGCATCTCATCTATGCCTAAGACAATATATCCAAGTCTGTTTCCCCCCTGCTCAAAATTTCTGTTGACCCTGTTGGCTGGGAACACTGTCAAAATTCCTCAGTATGCCATGTAAGATCATTCACAATATGATTTCACCTACCTTTCCAGCCATAAATTTGCCCTGACCAAATGCATCCTTACCTAAATTCACTCACAGTTCACACCATCCACCTGTCCTTCCCCTAACCACACAGTGAGCCATTATGCTTTGTTCAATGGACTCCTAACTAGATGCTGCTCTCATCTTGGAAAAAAACCTTGTTCACCCTTAAAGGCCAATGTAAATGCCATGTCCACTACAAGCCTTTCCTCATTCTGGGCCAAACTGTTCACTTCCTGTGTGTCCCTAAAACTCTGTTTATACTTCTTTTACTTATCACAGTCTGATGTACATTATAGTTTATACAGGTGAGTAGCAACTGGCTAGACTGTGAACCTCTTCTACACATTTATCTTCATATTCCCAGTTCCTAACATAGTGCTCTGCATGTAATCTTTTTATTTAACTGAATCACTAATAAACTGTGGGCTTACCTGTGAAATGCTTTATGAATTTGTCTTTCAAGTTTAAATCTCTTGGGAATATTTCTGAAAAGAAAAAGAAAGACTTTAGAGTTCCTAGAATGCACTTCTACTATTTAAAAATATTCTTAATGTATCAAAATTACAAGCCCTAGCCAGATGGATCAATGGCAGTTTATGAGCTGATCTCAGATCTCTCTCTTCATCCCTCACCACCCCCTGGGACTCCAGAACTCCAGGAGAGCTCACTGCTTGCTTTACCAGAGCACCTACACACCTCTCAGAAGCACACAGTCCTAACCAAACATCTCACTTCCCCGAACCTGTCCTCCCACCTAATGTTCCCCTGCCATCATAAATGGCATCACTTTTTACTCCCCGCTCAGTCTGAAAATCAAGAGGTTACACCTGATTTCCTCTTGCCCTCGCCATTCCATCCAACCAATAAACTAGTGTTGTTATTTCTTTTCCAAAAACATATCCCAGCCCTGTGCACTTCCGTCTCCTTCCATTAGCACAGCCTGGCCCAAGTCACCACACTTCTGTGACTTTGTTTTGACAGCAGCCTCCTAACCTGTTTTCTCCTTCTCATAATCCTTTTTCCCCTGAAGCAGCCAGAGCAAATGAGCTGAAATATACTTCGGATCATGGGACTCTCTCACTTCAAAGGCACTGAGCTTAAAATAAAATAGAATTTGACAATCAAGCTGTGTCTCAGACTTCAACTGGCATTCACTAAAAATACGCTGTACAGATAATGCGATTTATAAAAGTAAGTGGGCACATATATAACTCATTTAGAAGAAGAAAAACCTTAACCTTAATAAAATACTTGAAACTCCAAGGTTTGGAGGAGTTGTACATTTAAACTTATAATGCTTTTATTATAGATGGACTCCTGTGTATGTCAAACATATAAGAGGGAGATGAACATGTGTCACTTGCCACAGGTGAGTCTGAGCTTAGACCAAATGAAGATGCAGGGGTTCAGTTGCTCTTTACATCCTGAAAGCTGACAAGGGTGTGAGATCCCCTCCCCCATCAGGCAGTCCCCCAGCTTCTGATGGCCAGTGGGAGCCCTGGGCACGAATGGGAGCAGTGGGCAGGAGTGCCAGGGGCGGTCACTCCCTCCTGTTGGGTGACAAACACATGCTCTTTACAATCAAAAGTCATCCTGAAAAAAAATAAAGCAAGAGTGCAACTGAACGTGTTTCTATAGATCTTTTGGTGTTCTCGTCAATGATACTCCAACTTACACAAGACTCTTTCCCTCGTGCCTCTCTGAAACTGAGCAATGCAGCTTGGCCTCTACGACATCAGCACTTTACATGGTATCTGGCCAGGCAGCTACACTGGCACTTTCTGAAAGATGAGCCAACTAAGTGCAAAAAGATGTTAAAGTGTGTCCAAAGGCTTTAGAAATAATTCTACTTCCGAGAGCATTTTAGACTACAGTTTTAATCTGTAGATAATTCAGGTTTGTAAAACTTTACACATTTTAAGTAAGTTATCCCCTATTCTCTACCCTTATAACATATTTTCTAGCTTCTGTCAAAGCAGTTGCCACATTCTGATTAGCGTAAGAGTGCACGGGGTGTGTGTCTGTCCCTGCTACAACTCTGTGGGCTCCTGGAGGAAGAGACACTGTCATGTTCTCCTGGAACACCAGCAGCATGCACAGCACCACTTTCCCAACGGGAGACACCTGTTACCTTTCAAATGGAAATGACCCACGCCTCACCTGCACGCCATACAGGCCACCAGAGCATCACAGTTTTAGTACACTTGGCTAAATTTCAAAGTACAGACTTTGTACACGAACAAAAGAATGCATAACAAATGGACTGAACTGAAGCCGAGAAGCGGTATTTAAGATGATCCCCAAAGTACTGAACAAGTGATACCTGAGCAAAAAGAGACAAAAGGAAGCCCTGCCTGTGTTTCAGGGTTTGATTGGCTAAGGGAGAGCGGAAGTGAGCAAGAGGGACAGAAGACAAGGATGCAGGTGGACCGGGCCTCACTCTCCTTCACAAACACTGTGCTTAATGACAGGGACTATGAGGAGGCAAAGGGTTTGGGGCAAGAGAACAACATGGTCAAGCTCCATTAAAACTAAAATTACTATGAAGGAGGGGGAAATAGGAAGACGTTGGTCAAAGGATACAAAGTTGCAGATATGTAGAATGAGTTAAAGTCTTGATGTACAACATGAGGATTATAGCTTTAAAATATGCTATTGCATGCAGGGTAATTGCTAGGAGAGTATATTTTTAGGTGTTCTTACCGTGAACAAGTACCTCTGAGATGATGGATGTGTTTATTTGCTACACTACAGCAACCATTTCACTAAGCACACATTTATCAAAGCATCATGTGGAAGACATTAAGTATAAAAAATAAAAAATTAAGTGACATGTACAGTTCAAAAGTCTTTAACAAATAAATATTAAAAATAAAAATTTAAAGATCATTATGTCTACTATGGAAGAGCAAGAATAGATGCAAAGACTATTTTAAATGTTTACAAAGCAGTAAATGTGTTTGAGGACGGCACAGGCCTGGCCCTGGATTAGCAAACAACTGCTCAGGAGCCATATCTAGCCTCACATCTGTGTTAACAAACAAAGTGTTACTGGGGCACAGGCATTTCCACTGCTCACATGTTATCAGTGGCTGCTTTTTCACTAGCATGCAGAGCTAAGCCATTACAGGGATAATAGGTCAGAAAGCCAGAGTCACATACTTTTTGGCTCTTCCTATAAAAAATTTGTTCAACAGTACTCTTTTCTTTGTATTAAACTAAAACAGCAAGAGGTGCCAGGAAAGAGAGTTGAGAGAAGAGATTTTTCCATGCTCACCCTTTTGATGACTTTCAACTTTTGAACATAAGTCTGTATTAGTTCTTTCAGTAAAAAACTGATCAATTGAAAATAAATTTACATTTCATAATGCAAACTTTGATGTACCCTTGTCATTGTGTAATTCGGTTACTTATTGTTACTATTGTTCTGTATTTTTATCACTTCTTTATATCTGGCTTTGCCAGATACTCCAAGACCCATCTTGTATTACTCTCTGTCTTAGCTCTAATACCAGGGATTTCTCCAAGGAGCCCTGATTCCTTTTATTTGGAAAAAATACATGAAGCTACAGACCAGGACCTCAGTGGGCTCATTCTGACTGGGGTGTGGTACTTTCTGGAGATGTAGCTCACTAGGCCCGGAGTTCAATCTCTAATACTGCAAAAAAAAAAAAAAAGTAAAAAGTAAAACAAAAGAAATGACATACAGTCAATACTCCCTATCTGTAAGTTCTACATCTTCGGATTCAACCAACTGTGGACAGAATATACTCGGGGAAAAAGAAAACTGCATCAGTACTAAATATCTACAGACTTTTCTTGGTCATTATCCTCTAAACAGTACCATATAATAACTGTTTCTATTGTATCTGCATGGCCTTAGATTTTATAAGGAATCTAGGGATGATTTAAAGTACACATCAGGATGTACATAGGTTATATGCAAATACTAAACCATTTTGTGACAGTCTTTGAACATCTGTGAATTTTGGTATCTGGCAGGGGGGTCTAGAACCAATCCCCCATAGATTCTGAGGGAAAACTGTTTCGCACTTTAGTTTTCCAGGACTGCCACGACAAAATTCCATAAATTAGATGGGTTACATCACAAGATACTTATTGCCTTGTGATTCTGACGGCTAGAAATCTGAGATCAAGATGTGGAGAGGGCCATGCTCTCTGTGAAGGCTCAGGGGAAGGACCCTTCCTTGGCTTCTCAGCTTCTTGTAGCTCCAGATCTCCCTGGCACTCTTTGGCCTCACTCCCACTCTGCGTTCATCATGACATGGCTCCTCCTGCATCCATATATCTTCACGTGGCATCAGATTGGAGCATTGCAGAAATATTTAACTAAGGGCCTTTCTGCTATATTCTGACATTATTTTAACTAATTACCACATTTGGAGGCCCTAGGGTGTGGTGATGGAACATTTCTTTTTGGTGCAACAAAATTCAACTCATATGGAAATCTGAATCTACTACAAATATACTGGATTTTATTAGTTTGATTATCAACATTATTTATTTTCACAACAATTTGTTCAAAATTATTTCTCAATGTTTTAACCAAGATAGCAAAAATATAACTTACAAAATCTCAATGTATGCATAACTTTTACATAAATAAACATAGAAGTCCTGTTAAATCCCCTGCAAAAGAGATCAGCTAGTCAGTTTGGTCAATACAAGTTGTTAAGAACCAACTGCAAAGACTATTTCAACTAAAACGTCTCAAAACAGAAAATAGTTTTGAAACACTCACTCCAGGTAATTTAGATGGCTTAAAATTTGTTGCTGGAGTAGCATTTAGATTTTTTTCTAATTGTCTAAGTAACTTTTGAAAAAGTGAATTATTATTTAAGTATTTATTTTTACCCTCAAAGGTTTTAGAGACAGGATTCATATCCTAATATTGAAAATAAGAATATTTTTGGAAGATTTCAATTGCTTTCAAGACAGATTTTTTTTAATTATTTTTCATTATTGAGCAGTTTCAGATATACAGAAAAATTATGTAACAGAAAATAATCTCACGTACCCAACATCTACTTTCTCCTTAAATAGCATCTTACATTAGTACAGCACATTTCTTGCAATTAATGAACCAGTACTGACACATTACTCACAAAGGTCCAGATTTTATTAGTTATCAGATTTCCCTAGTTTATGCCTAATATCCTATTTTTTCAGTTGTCACATCTCCCAAGATCCTTTTGGCTGTAACAGTTTCTCAAACTTTCTTTGTTTTTGATGACTTTGACAGTTTTAAGGAATGCCGGTCCAGTATTTTGCAGACGGTCCTTTATTTGGAATTTGTCCTTTTTTCTCATGACTCGATTGGCGTTATCAGTTGGAGGGGACTGCGCAGGTGAGATGTCATTTTCTTGACATCACACGAAGGGCACATAGTACCAACGTCATTCATAATCAGTGCTGTCGGCTTCGGCTGCCTGGCTGAGGCAGTATATATTTCCATTGTAAAAGTTCTCCCTTCCCTTTACCTTCTTCTCAGAGGTCGCTGTGTTGTGCTGTCTACTAGGAGTTACATTCCTTGAGTCCTTGAGGGTACAGTAGCTTTATGAATCATTTTAGAATTCATCTGCATCAAAGATTTGTCTCATGTACCCCAGGTGTTTATTTATTAAATGATTTTATTCATATTGATGTGCACTCATAGGTATGTATTTTATACACTGAGGTATTATCTAACACTACTTTATTATTTAAATGTTCCACTTTGGACCACTAGGAACTTTTAGTGAGCAACTGCAAACTTCGTTATACCTGTCATTATGTAATTTTGTTACTATTGCTACTGCTCTGTATTCTTACTACTGTTTTCATTTCTGGCTTTACTAAATACTCCAAGACCCATCTTGTATTATTTTCTGTCTGAGCTCTGGTATCAGGGATTTCTCCAAAGAGTCCTGATTCCTTTTATTTGCAAACAATACAAGAAACTGAGAACTGGGACCGGGGATTTAGCTCAGTGGCGCCATGCCTGCCTTGCAAGCGGCAAGGTCCTGAGTTTGATCCCAAGTACCACAAAAATAAATAAATAAATAAAAAACAACTCTCACACTTACACAGGTTAAAAAAAAAAGAAAGAAAGAAAGAAACTAAGAACAAGTCCTTGGTGGGCCCCTTGTTACAGAGGTGTGGTGGCTCCTAGGCCCATTCCTCAGATAGAATAAAGAAATACCTATATGACATGAATGATCTGATTTTAATATGTCTAATGTTCAGATTATTTTTAAATTGCACATGGTGTTTGATAGAAAACAATTTTGTCATGTACAGTATATTTGACTGATGCTCTAAAGACTACATTAAAATAACTTTAAATGATCTGAGTTACAGCACACAGTCTTATTGTGCTATTCTGCACTTTACAGTCACACTCTGTCCCAGTAGTGCGGTGTCCTCTCCTAACATCTGACAGTTATGCTTTGTTTTCTCAACCAAAGCAAAATCCTCTTTCAAGCCAGACAATGCCAAAGAGGCCCTGGGTTTCTTCCTATATAAATCAAGTTAGATGGACAAAATATCTCTAATGTCCCTTCCTTCCAAATCCTATGAAAACATGATGATGAAATTCTCACATTATATTGTATGTTTACCAAAGGACAAAACATTAAATGACTCCAGAGAACTCCATGCTTCAAAGTAATTTCTTTCTGATTTTAAACCACAGAACAAATTATGTCTTATAAAAACATTCACCATTTCTTTGAGGACTGATATCATGGAAATGATTTATTCAGTTACTGGTTTAACTTAGTTAATCCTTCTTCTGATTTAAAATTATCATTCTCATACACTTTTAAAAGGAGTCTTCTAAAAATGCTAAGACATTTCAAGAACAAATAACATAAAGTGTTTTACACTGGGGTGACATGTTATGTGCAGTTATTTAGAATGACAAACAAACAACACCAGAAAACTGTCAAGCAGAAAACACAGAATCCAGTGCTAAGAGAGTTTCATTAGGCAGCGAGAAGCCTTATCAGTTGACTGAGCTACTTCAAGTCCACAGATTGCTGTTGATCTAGTAGTAAGTTCACTCCAGCCTAGAAGCACAATCTCCAAGAAGCAAAAACTTGCTTTTACTGAGGCCAAAAATAAAGGAAGAGAGCAGGTGAGAACCACAGGTTGTATGGGTAAAGGTCAGGTTTGAAATTCTTATAGTGAGGATATTCAGCACAGAGTGGTTATGTGAGCTTAAAAAAATAAAGAAGGGAAAGAGAAAGAGATGCATTCCAGAATCAGCATTACAGAGGCAACTGGAACTAGAAAGGTACCTATGACAATACAAGGGAACACTCTGAACGTGAAAAATCCTTGGATAAAAACGATACCAGGATGGCTGAAAAAAGGAATTCAGGGAGAAAGAATGGTAAGAGAAACAGCGGAACAAGGTGAGCATAACTGGAAATGTAGGAACTACTTGAAGAGGGCAGGAAGGAGTCAGCAGCAGCAAAGCATCCAAGAGGAAAGTGTCATGGTTTGGATCTAAAATGTCCCTTCAAGGGTGACCTGATGGGCTTTAGGGAAGTGATTGGATTATGCAGGTGATAATCTCATTGATCCACTGATGAGTTCATAGCTGAATGGGATACTAGGGGATGGGGCCTAGGTGAAGGGAGTGAGCCATAGAAACATGACCCTAGAAACTATATTTTGTCCTTAGTGTATCTGTCTACCTCCCTCTCCTCTCTCCATTTCTCTCTCCCTCTCTCTCCATCTTTCTCTTCCTTCCTGGCTGCCATGAAGTGAGCAGCTTTCCTCCACCACATCCTTCTGGTAATGAAGCTAGCTGAATGAAAGATGCTTCTGAAACCAGGAGCCAGAAATAAACTTTTCTCCTTTAGCTTATTTCTCAGTTATTGTGTCACAAGGACAAAAAGCTGGCCAACACAAAAACTTAGAACTAAGAAATGGGACTGTTGATGTAGCTATACCTGATCATGTGGCTCAGCAGCCTCTGGAGCTGGTTTGCAGGACAAGTTTGGAAGCTTGGAGACACAGGCTATGAAAGCCTTAGAATATCACAGAGTTCAGTGGATGATTCAGGTGGGAGTCAGAAGACCAGAATGCTGCTAGGCATGTGGGCAGTAAGAGAAGTCTCTTGAAGTTTCAGATGGGAATGAGGACCCTAGTGGAAATTGTCACATTCTGGCAAATAATTTGTCTACATTTTGTCCATGCTCTGAGCTTTGCATGAGGTTGATCTGACAGAGGAAATTTCAAGGCAGGATAATATTTAGACAGTGGTATTGCTCACTACATTTAGTCAGATTTACAGTGAGAATTGGGAAGAAAGAGCAGAGCAGGTAGATTTGAAAAACCTACACTCTGGCCAGAGAAGAAACATGTGTAAAATTGGGGTCAAGGGAGGTACGGTTGCTGAAAAGATTCGTTACACTGAAGAGAACCTAAGTACTTTGCAGAAGGATGCTTTGAAGGCATCTCAGGAATCGGCCAGACTTCCACCTATCATAGGCTCTAAGGTATAAAAGTGTAAATTCATTTGAAGGACTTAGGGTTAAGAAAACAGTATTGGGGTACCCTGCTCACTCAGGGCCTCCTGGATGTTTCCCCAGGATTCATCTCATTGTGCTCAGCCTCCAGTCACCCAAAAGCCACAGCAGCTGAGGTCCAAGCAGGCCTGGCCACTGCTCAGGCTGGCCACAGACCTTGGCATCGTCCACAAGATGCTGGTTTTGCAGGCATGCAGAAGGCAAGAGTTGTGGAATCATGGAGAGTTCCACCCAGAGTTCCATTCTGCGTGACAGAATGAGCCTCCCTGCAGGCAGCCCCTGAGAGAGTAATGCATGACGCTGTGAGAGTGAGGACAAAGCTATGGTAGAGACTCCAGGAAGTTGAAGATGCCAAGAACATGTAACTTTTGCCAAAGCAAGCCACAGGCAGTGAGTAGAACCAGCCCAGAAGTCAGGTCATGTGCGGTGCAAATTGCAAGGCCATAGGAGCAGGGCTGCCCAACACCTTTGGAGCTCACACCGTGCCACCAAGTGACACGGGGCTATAGGACTTACTGTGCACCCTGTTGGTTTTGGTCTTGCTTTGAGCCCATCCTTCTTTTCTATAGCCACATTTTCCCTTTTGGAATAAAATATTTATTCCATGGCATTGTATGCTGGAAGTGCCTAACCTGCCTTTTAATCTGTATGGGGGTTCACAGCTGAGAGTTCCCTTTGAGTCTCAGAAAACTAGATTTGCCAAGTCTTGTGTTCAGAGGTAAGGCTTTCAGTTACTGCTTGCATCATGCGGGCTCTAACTTCATCCGATTAATCCATTGATGAGATCATGATTTGGTGGCATTACTGGGAGGTGATGGAGATTCAGGGGGTGGTACGTGGCTGAGCAGACAGTGTCATTGGGGCATGACCTTGGGGAGCAAATCTTGTCCATGACCCCTTCCTTTCTCTCTTCTTGATCTCTCTGCTTCCTGGCTACCATGAGATGAGCAGCTTTGCTCCACTATGCCCTTCTGCCATGATATTCAGCCTGCCTCAGGCCCAAAGTAATGGAGCCAGCTAACAAGGACAGAAGCTTCTAAAACTGTGAGCCAAAATAAATACTTCCTCCTTTAGATTGCTGGTGTCAGGTATTTTGTCATAGTAAGAGAAAGCTGACTGACACATCAGGTAAAATAAAACACTGTCTACTGCCCATAGTGGGTGGGCTGAAGTCTAGGCTATGCCATGGAAAGAGATAATGGAAGGTGAGAGTGGTGAGTTGGCAAAGGAAGTCAGACCTTGTCCTGTGGGTTTGCATTAATCATGACTTTTCATGTTTTGTATTTCTGGTAATTTGACATCTTAGAGCCTTCCAATCCTGAATGGACCAACCCTCCTTGTGTTAACTAACTGCTAGAGATGGCAAAAGACTCATCTGCAAGCTTGCCTTTCAGGTGCCAACCAATCTGTCGAGACTCCATCCCCAAACATCATCTACTGGGCTCTCAGACTCAGAGCCACTGTCCTCCTACCCTGATCACTCCACATCCAGGTACAAGACAACTAAAGACAGCCCCTCACACCAGAGTTCACTGAAATCACTCAAACTAAACAATCCCACGCCCGCTGAACCTGCTTTACAGTAGAAGCTCCTGCCTCTGCTTCCTCTGCTTCCTGGCCTACCCAGCACTTCATGTGTCACACCTTCTGTTCCTAGGGACCTGTAGAGACAAATTCCTTCCATCGTGACAACCTTTTTCATGTCTCTGTATCTCACTATACCTGCATAAAACAAATCCCAGGTATATCTTAAAACACAGTCGATGGTAGATCCTGGGAGGAATGGTAATCTAATTATGCTTGTTTTATATTCTCTAACAACAATGCAAACAGTAGTTACAAGAAAGCTTTTATTTACCCTATAACATTCTATAAAGACTAAATTTCCTAAATATATTGCTTCCCAGTTGAAGCAGTGGAATCCTTTGAAGCAAGAATTTTGCAGTATACTTCAAAATATCCTACTGTGAACATTTTTCAAATGTGTAATCTCATCACTATATCTGCTACAGTTTCAATGTGTTCCTCAAAAGTCCGTATTTTTAAAGACCTGGTCCCCAGCCCAAGGGGATTTTGGGAGGTGGTATAACCTTTTTATTGGGTACCAAGGATCGAACTCAGGATCTTGGACTTGCAAGGCAGGCCCGGCACCACTGAGCTACATCCCCAGCCCAAACTGATCTAAATGCCCGGCCCCTGATACAACCTTTCAAAGGTAACATCTAATAGCTGGTCTTCTGGTCCCGGAGGTGTCCCCTTGAAGGAGACAGGCCCCAGCCTCTTCCTTTCCCTGTCCTTTTTATCTCAGCTATGAGGTGAGCAGTTTTTCCATGCCCTGCTGCCAGGATACACTGCCCCATCACAGGCCCAAAACCCGCAGGGCTAATTAACCATGGACTGAAATCTCTGAAACCGTGAGACAAAATAAACCTTTTCTCTTTACAAGGTGATCGTCTTAAGTAATCTACAGTAATAGAAAGTTGAACGACACAACCTGATTACCATAATGTTAAAAGATTCCAAAGTTATTGAGACTACCTAATTAGATAGGAAAATGGAATAAGGAATCAGAGGAAATGTTTTTTCCTAAGTGAAATACAGATGAGTTTAGAAGAACAGATGTATAAAATCACAAACAGTAATAAAGTAATAAAACTGAACAACATTTAATTTGTCAGCATATAGATAAACCAGTTTACTACTTATTGTCCACAAAACCTAGTCTGTTAGGTTTCTTTTCTTTTTTCTAAAGTAGTTTTTATTTTCACTCTATAGAAAAATTTTTCAAGGACTTGCTATTTAACACTTTATTAATGTAGTAGCAATGAGTAATTATTTAATGCAATGATTAATTTTTATTCTTTAGACTTAAAATTCAAAACTATAAATCTTGCCCCATTTAAACAAGACTTTTAAAATCTACAAAGAAACTCAAGTGACAGTCACAGGAAAAAGTTACACAGAGATAGTTTTCCTAATCCAACAAGCACATGGTTTTGTTTTTTGTTTTTGTTTTTTTTTCTTGCAACAGGCACAACTTCTGACAGTAGAAAATCTCTCATAAATAAATACAATGAAGTTTTGATGCCGCCATGGTGACATTCATCTTTTCAGGCTCACCACGACTCTGATGCATGTCCCAGTGCAAGACATGCGAGAGAGAAGCCACAGGCCTGTGCACCTGCCAGACGAGAGTCCTGCCAGGCACTCCGCACCACACACTCCAGCTGGCCTCTTCCTCAGGTACAACTGTGACACATGGAACTCAGAGACACACCTTGTGCAGGGCTGCAATAAGCCTAGAACCCATGGTCTGTCTCTATAAGAGACCTATATCATGGAAATGATCAAGATCCAATTGATAGTATCAATAAACTTTTTACTAAACTACCAGCTAGAAATAATCATCTTTTGAGGCTTTAATTTTTTATTGTTTTTGTTTTTGCACAAGTAACTATCACTTCATAAAGATAATATTTTTAGGTTGGCTCATATAATTTGTCTTATGTCCACAGAAAAAATACAATCTACCACATGTGAACTAGATAGACATCTCAAGTGATTAAAATGAACAGCAGTAATGGACTCTGTATAATTCAAGCAGAGATGTACTCTTTAAGAATAGCCTTTAAATGCTTGCTTCAGCAGCACTTACACTAAAAAAGAACAGCCTTTAAATTTTAGATGAGTAACTTGCCATTTTACCAAGTTTATCGCTAGACATTTAGCAGCTGATGTGTCACTGTTTTTTGTGGCTCCTTTGCAGACACCTTGAGCCACCTCTCTGGCTCCTCCACATAGCCTTTCCTTCTCTCTTCCATACCTAACTGCAGCCCAGCCTTATCTTCCCAGTGTCCACTGGGTGCTGAAGAAGGCCGGCTGACCTACAGTGGCTGAAACATTTCCCCAAGTGGGACCCTCAAAGACTAATCCCATGAAATTTAAATAAATCCTAAAATTTTCTAAAAGTGTGGATAATACTGATTTACATACAGTTTCCTATTCTGCCGGACATCATGGTGCTTATATAGTGATTTTCCAAGAAGGAAGGTAATGGCCATGTTTCTGAAGCCAGCAGGCTGAAGAAGCTTACTTTATAGACTATCTTTCAAAATGCACTGAAATACGTGGCTATCAAGTGGTAGGTGCAGAAAGGAGTGGACAGACTAGACAAGGAGTGCGGCTGGAGTCATGGTGGGTGATCGGCAATCATCTTTATCTAGAAGAAAATTTCCAGAAGATTTTGACCACCCTTTTCCTTCCCATACCCCTCAATTTAAAAATGAGGTGGTTTCAAAAATTCAATGTGCATTAGAATTTTCCAAAAGTCTGTTGAAAGGCAGACCTTCTGGTTGCACTCACAGAGGCCAAGTCCGAGAGTCACATCTGAAACTTGTGTGCAGTCCCATGAAACTTATGTTAAGAACCACTGTTCTAGGATAGGACAGATCATTGTCAAAGGGGAAGCAGATGAAGAGATGGAGGGAGACTAGAAAAAGGGAAGGGATAAAGGATGAAAAAAGGAATTAAGATGTGTCATGAACATGGACCAACACCTTACAAAGAAGGGAAACAGTATGTACTGCAAACATGCACACAAAAAAGAGATGGAGGGAGGTTAGGAAGGACGGAAGGGAAAGAGGATGAAGAAAGGAATTGAGATGTGTTGTGTATATTTACTAACTCTCCACAATGAATGTAATAATTACATACTGCAAATATGTACTAAAAAGGAATTATTTAAATCCCAGTTTTGATGGCCAATATAGTGGTTGGAAGTAGTGCCCTAGGACTGTGCTATCCTAAGAGGGAAAAGCAGCACCGGGTGACTCTGTCCACTTCCTGCACAGAAGTTCGCTAGCCTGAAAGCAGGCAAAGTTACTTCCAGAAACACTGTGAATGGGCAGAAGCTCATGCATGTAAAAGCCTTGGTGGTTCACTTGTTAGTCAGGTGTTATGGTTGGCGCTGGCAAAGGTTACTCTATGTTGTAAGAAAGGGGTTGGGTGTGGTAGTTTGGGGGAAGGAGTCCTTATACAGCCTCTGGGTAGTTTGGAGGAAGGAGTCCTTATACAGATGGTCAGCAGAGGTCAGCAGCGTTTTGGGAACCTGCAGTTTGGCCTGTGCGAAGGTCAGCCTGAATGCAGCCCAGTTCAAAGTTCCAGGTGTGGATATACCTGAGATTAGAGTAATAATGGCCTATAAAGAATGAGAAACTAGAGACATTTATAGCTAAATGGATGCATATTGAGGCCATCCTCTTAAGTGAAATAAATAGGACACATGTGTAAATACCAAACAGTTTCTCTAGTGTGAGAAACTGAAAGTGTAAATAAGGATGAAAATGATTAAAATGAATAACTGATAATTTGAAATAAGAAAATGTCCAAGGGTTTGGGGATGGTGGAAGGGAAAGGGGAAAGGGAAGAAGGGAAAGAAAAAAATCATGAGAAAAAAAATGGAATCAAACTCTGTGTATATAGGGAAGGGTGGAGGGGGTGAAGGGTGCACAGGAAATGGGAGAAAAAATAAAAACTAAGATGCATCATGTTAACAGCCAATAATAAATGTAAATGTATTTTATACTTAAAATGTACCAATTAATATATATAGTTAAATTAAAAAAGCAATAATGGCATGACTTAAATGTATAAAATACAATTTTTTACAAAGTTAAAATACCCACCTACCTCCTTCTTTGGTGATATGCAAAGTAGCAAACATTGTTATCTTTTATTCATGTGGGAGAAATTGTTACTCACCAGGTATGACTATCTAAGTGGGTGGATAGAATGGCAAGAGACTTGAACGGCACAAATAAAATTCCATTATTACCCAAGTCCAAACAGTACTCAAATACACCTGGGGTTTTTTGTAAAGATTATATCAGAACTGTGGGATATCTGCAGAGTAAATTTGGGGGTTAGATAGTTTTGAACATGGAGGCATCTCACAGGTAGAGGGCTGTAATATTGGGAAATATACATTTGTTCTTCATACCTGCTTCCTGGCATACAACTCCTAAAATCCTTGGAAGCTCCACAGTGATCATATCTTATTTCATGCTAGCGAGCTTACCAGCTGCTGGCAGCCCTTAGGTGCCTTCAAGACGGAGACTGATTACTAGAAACACCAAAGCAGCATTACTTGCTGTTGAACACCAACGGCCAGTGAAAATCCTACCTATGTAATAAAGCTTCAAGAGAAACCCAAAGTCAGGGCTCTGAGAGCATCCAGCAGCTGTAAAAGCGCAGGTTCATGGAGTATGGCTTGCCTTGCATGCCCCTTTCCCCAACCTCACCTTATGCCCCTCTTCATCTGTACCCTTGGTAATATTCTGTATAATAAACTGGCAAACAAGCACAGTATTTCCCAGAGTTCTACTAACTTCCCTAGCAAATTAAATGAACCTGAGAAGAGGATGATGGGGATCCCAGTTTGTACCCAGTTGGTCACACCAGAGAAGAAACTCAAAATGGGGTGGAACTGGGTCAGGACACTTAAAATGGAGTCAGGAAGCCATTATTACTCTAATCTCAGGTATAGCCACACCTGGAACTTTGAACTGGGCTGCATTCAGGCTAACCTTCGAACAGGCCAAACTGCAGGTTCCCAAACCGCTGCTGACCTCTGCTGACCATCTGTATAAGGACTCCTTCCCCCAAACTACCACGCCCAACCCCTTTCTTACAACATAGAATAACTTTTGCCAGCACCAAGCATAACACCTGACTAACAAGTGAGGGAATTTCCAACCCCTGTGGTTTAAAGCTAAAAATACAGATATGTTGGAAAACCTCGGAGTACATTTTCAAGATTACGTAAATCTGTTTTTCCATACTGAAATCCTAATTAGACCCCAATAAATATATTTGTCTTTGTTCCTGACAAAGTTGATGATATTCTCATTTGATGGTCAGAAATTTCAGAGGCCTGGACATGGCAAGTGGGTTTGAAACTGGAGCAGTGTCGGAGACTGAGCACTCCTCCTGTGGGGACTGACCTATCTCCAGGTAGATAATGTTGGGATTGACCTGGATTAGATGACACCTCGCTGATATCCCCTGCAGAACGGACTGCTTGCTTGAGGAGAAATCCTGCACCCATGCCTTTGGAGGTAGCAGAAGTCTTCTGTGCGGACAGATGAGATGTAAGATCAGAAGAGAAAAGTTTGTGTGGCATGGGTGTCGCAGTGGGCTGTTGGTTATCACTGAAAGCTCTAAAAGGTTCGCCATCGCTGGCCTTGATGAACAGATAGAATTCCAACAGGAAAAGATGAAAGAGGAACCTTCCAGAATATAGAACAGCATCTGTGAGGAGCAGGTACAAGACTTGAGTGGCACAGGGGCAGTCCCTGGGAGAGCCGCAGAAAGAGGAGGTGAGAAAACAAAGGGGAAGGAAGGGGTCAATCACCTCCTGCCTTCCGGTAGAGTCAGCACTTTCTTGGAAGCTCAAGAGAAGCCACTGTGACTTGTGACTAGGGAAGAACCTGCCTAACACTACTTATAAGTAATGTTTACTTGTAACTGCTCAGGATAACCTTACCAAAATGATCTTCACAATTTCTCTTTCAACTCCATCCATATCAGCAAAGTTTTACATGAAAACAACACAAATCTGACTCTAGAAAGTCTACAGAAAAAGTGTAACTATTTCCTGAAATCTCTTGAAAAGAGAGAGATTACATAGGGGCCAACTTCCCAGAGTCCTCCTTACACTCCTATCTCCCCGCTTTCCACCTCTTCTGAAACTCATCCAAACCACTTTTCCACTCCACAGTGCCCCGTCTCACAGCCTTCTGATTGTCTATATTTCAGTGGGTGAGTACCCAGTGTCCCTTTCTCCTGGCAGACTTTATGTGCTTCCTTCTGCTGACAGGATAATCAGAGAAAATGGGAAGGAAGAACGGGAATAAGAGGGTGAGAGTAAAGATTATGAAACCTCAACATTTCTAATTCTTATCCCAGTAAGATAGACTGGTTGGGTACTAAGATTTAGGGATAGAGACAGTTATAGCTAAATGGATGCACATTGAGGTGATACTCTTAAGTGAAATAAATAGGACACACGTGTTAATACAGAAGAGTTTCTCTAGTGTGAGAAACTGAAGGTGTAAATAAGGATTAAAATGAATAATTGATAATTTGAAGTAGGAAGAAAAGGTCCAAAGGGGTAGGGGAAGTGGGAGGGGAAGGGGAAAGGAAAGAAGGGAAAGGAAAAATGATGAGAAAAGAAAACAATGGAAACAAAGTCTATGTAAATAGGGAAGGGTAGAGGGGGTGAGGGGAGGACAGGGAATGGGGAAAAAATAAGAACTAAGATACATCATGCACAGGTACAAACACCCAATGATAAATGTAAATGTATTGTATACCTAAAATGTACCAATAAAAGAATTTAAGCAAAA
>NW_004624735.1:2874056-2914821 GCF_000247695.1 Heterocephalus glaber | reverse complement strand
CGCGCGCCTCGGCTCAGGCGGGGCCCTGGGGCTGCCGCCGCCCTCCCGCGCAGGTCGCCCCGCGCCGCACGCGGATCTTCTCGGGCTCGGCCTCCCGCTGGCTCCAGCTGTGGGTTTTGCTCACAGCTTCCCCTGACCGACGGAGCCCACAGAACCCGCAACGTTCAAGTCTGGCCAGCGACCTGGAACCCGGCGGATCTCAGTCCTACGGGGATCGGCGCTCAGTCCCTTTCCGCGGCCGGGATCCCCGCTCCGCCCCGGGGCGTGGGCCACGTGGTCCCACGGCCGCCCCAGCCCGAGGGTGCAGCGGGCCTGGGGCTTCTCACCGCCGCTGCAGGGGCCTCCGAGCTCGGGACCCCCAGGGTCTCCTCCCGGGGTCACGGGTCCGGGCGCCTCTAGGGGCGAACTCTCTGGATGGACCAGAGAGCACGAGAACGCAGATGGCTGGAGTTTGGGTTTTGTTGTTTGTTTATAAGTTATGGAACTCCGATTCAGAAGTTTTGTCGGTGCCAGTAATAATGATGATGAAATTAGGTCTGCTGTTCTGATTAAAATAAAGTGTGCCTACCTGCCGAAACCGAGCTATGTAAATAATTGTGATTTTCATCGTTTTGTCACTTTTCTTGCTTTATATTAAATATGTTGAGAAATGTGTAAAGTGCCTGTCAACCGATTATCTTCTCGTATGCAAAGTGGCAAATAGGTTAAAGAAATAGGGAAGGAATAACCAAGGGAAAGAGAGGCCCCTTTGACCATTAGGCATTGCTCAGTGTCAGATTTCTCGGCAAAGAAATCTTGTCTGTCACAAACTGAGAAATAGTCCCAACTCGTTCAAATAGTTTAGGTGTGGCGTTTTCAAACAAAGCACCCTTTATAGGAGCCTTATAAAATTATGCCTTTGAATGAATGAAACTCTTTTAAGGAAGCTATAATACAGGTGAAAATTTCTGCTCTGATCACTTTGCTATTACAAGAAAGTATAAGATTCTGGTATTTCCTAAGCAAACACAAAAGCAGAGAAGATTGGGCTAACACTTAGGAACCATTGAAGATTGATGAAAAATAGATGAAAAGGGCTTCCTTTTTTGTTTATTTGTTTGTTTGTTTTTTGAGACAGGGTTTCACCTCACCCGGCTGAAAAGTGCTTTCAGATGTCCTACCTCAGTGGAATAAACTTTTTCTTACAACTCTACTCAGGTGAGATAAGAACATAGGAGAAGCTCGCAGACATTGACAAGAATTCCAAAGATTAATTTTAATTAGAAATACAGTAAGTTGGAGACTACTCTGAAAAACTAAAGGGAAATGCAGTGTGAAATAATGCTAGAGAAGAAGCGATACAGAAATAAGTGACTCCAACTGTTAGGGAAAAACAAAACCTGGAAGCTGGATTGTTTTCCTGTTTTGTATTGTTTTGTTTTGTTTAGTTTTGTTTTGTTTAATACAATGAAACCTAGAGTAAACTTTCAAAGCTTGGCTGGGCTGTATGTTAGCAACAGGCCTTAATGCAGCAGCCCCACCTTCCCTCTGGCAAAGAGACTGTGTTTCAGTGGTTCTCCGATTGCACCGCCTGTGACAGGGGACTTAGGCCGGGTAGTGTGTGCAGAGACTGGGGGCAGCGTGGCACTTGAAGACCCTTCTGTCCCAGAGGCTGCATTTTAAGGAAGTCTGGGTGGTCTTGAAACAAGTGGTACTTGAGACCCACTTTTATTCACTCAACAGAAATTATTTTGAAGCAAATTACAGGACAGGCACAGAAGAAACACTGAAGCTACAGCAATGGGTAAAACCAACAAAATCCTTGTATTTGTGGAGCATTAACTTTGGGGATTTGGATTATGATTGTATCATAGATAAACATAGTTATTCTTTGCATTGGATCTTTGTTTTGTTTTTTATAGGTCCTTCTTACTGTTCCACTAAATGCTACTTGCCTCACTTCTTGTTGGTTCAGTGACAATTTGAGGTATTCATTTAGATATTGTCTCAATAGCACTACCTAACTTACTAGTTAAACCATAAAGGAGGAACTATCTGTGTGGAAAAGAATACTTACCAACTAATTTTTTAAATCAACTTTCAAAAATCTGTACATATTTAAAATGATTTCTAAAGTTTTGAAACCTGAGGCACTTATTTTCTTTATAAATTATCTAATAAATAGGACAAATGACATTTCCCTAAGTATTCAGCAACAATGCTTTCTGGGCTTGGACCTAGTTCACACAACATGATGAATACACCAGGAAGGTTGAACTCACGCAGCTATGGTGCCTCCCTCTGGAAGATGGAGAAGAAAATTGAGATCAGCCAACACGCCAAGTATACTTGCTCCTTCAATGGCAACACTGAGATGAAGAGATGAGCTGACGGGATCTAGGACCCTGGCTCCTGTGTGAAAACAGGGGCTGGTGATGCTTGGACCTGGGAGCCCACTTTGCCATCATGGGCACCCCCCTATCAGAAGACTGAAAGAGCAAAAAAAAAAAAAAAGAAAGAAAACCAATGGAAGCTCTGCCATTTGAGATATCCTTGCCTCGTTCACCCATTAAATGGGTTAATTTGTGTAACAACCAAGAATATATATAAATCAACCATAATAAACACTTTATATTATAATCAGAAGTTTAATATACTTGATTTTCCCAAATATTTCAAAAAGGAGATCGAATTTTAAAAGGAAGGGGTACTGAATATATCCATTGGTACATCTTCCTCAATGTTTGTTTCTGCCTTGGACCTCTTGCATACTATGCAAGTCCTTTACCACTGTACTACACCTCCAGCTCCTCCCGAAATTGCTGTTGATACTATTTTTTTTTTCAGGTACTGGGGATCGAACTCGGGTTCTTGCACTTGAGCAGCAGGTGGCGAAACCACTGAGCTAAATCCCCGGCCCCCAATACTAACTTAATTTTTAAACAATCATCATCTCTGTCTATATGCTATTTTGTACCATCTTAGATAACAATATTAATTTCCTCTACAAAAGGAACAGGGCCAGGGATGTAGCTCAGCAGTACAGGGCCTGCCTGGCAAGCGGGAGGCTCTGAGTTTGAGTCCCAGTACCGAAACAAAAGATGAATAGAAGTCCCATTTTTTTATTGTATTATTATTTTTTTTTGGTACCAGGGATCGAACTCAGGACCTTGAGTTTGAGAGGCAGGCGGCGGAACCACTGAGCTATATCCCTGGCTCCTATTTCTTATACTATGGATTTGGGGTTAGCCACTAGAAGTGCTGGACCTTGATTAAATTTTGAATGTAGAAAATAGGGCACTAGCACAAAAACCTGGAAGAACTTCCAAGATTATTAAACTATTGATTTATGCTGTGGAACTAGGCCCCTGCCTAAACTAATAAAACCTTGCACAACCCTCTCTCTCTCTCCAAGAAATTGATGTATTACATTTCACTGTGATCCTTTTTATTTTAACTAAAATCTGTTACACAACTTTTAAAATAATTTATTTCATAACTGTTTTTCCGCTTGCATTAATGAAATTTTGCATGTGTGTATACACACATCAGGTTGCAATATTATTACTCAATGTTTTATTCTCTGATTTGGCCTAAACTTTATTCAATAGACAAACAGTGTAAATTAAGCAGTATATGGCATTTTCTGTAAATAGTTTGACTTTTCTTTATTATAGCACATGAAGTTCACCTTTTTAGTAACATTAAGAATTTATAATAATTCAAGCAGATGTAGAGGTACATATCTGTTATCCCAGCACTCAGGAGGTTGAACCAACAGGATTGAGAGTTCAAGGCCATCCTGAGCTGCATAGCGAGACTCTATCTCAACAAACCAAACAAAGAAATTTACAATAATTTCACACAATCATGTATTCCTTTTGGATGTTCAAAGACAGTTTGGTCAACTGGAGCCTTCTAAGCTGCCTGCTTTCTCTTTGGCAGTGCACAACCTCTGTGAAAACAGCCTTACCTCCCCACAGCCACAAACGTGAGCGAGCACATCTTGATTGAACTGGATACTCCTGAACACCAGGTTGTTCCACACAATGTGACGGGATAGAGTATCAAAGATATAAGTTGTAAAAATAATGAGTTCACGTGGTTGTTTCCAGTTCAACTTCAGTTAGGCTCTTTTTAAAAATATGTTTTAAGCTTTCTTTTTAAACTCTCAGCTCCTCAGAGACTTCATATGTGTGTATATACTGTATGTTATTTATACATTTATATAGTAAAGAAAGAAAAGGAAAAATAGAGGAAATAAGACATTTACACCTTAAGTGAATAAACATATTTATGAATTCATTTATTTCTTGTAACAAACTAGTTTTATTATAGCATGCAATTTTTACAGATAATGAGTTTTATTGTTTACTATGTGGGGTAGTAGTTATTCTGTATTTTTATCATCTTAGGAAAGGGAATACATTTTACTTTTGGTTTTTTTGTTGTTGTTGTTATTGTTTTTGGCACCGGGGATCGAACTCTGGTCCTTTCACTTACAGGACAGGTGGCGGAACCACTGAGCTAAATCCCCAGCCCAAGGAATACATTTTACAATGCAGCATCAAAATGAGGAAAACATGTTTAGATCCAGGGAGATTAGGAAATTGCTTTCTCTCTGTGCAACACTCCTTGTTCATATTTCCCTTTTAATCAGGCCAGGCGAGAACAGATATTACAGTATAATAATTCTACATACTTCTCTTCAGATGACACATGTTTGTTGCTTGCACACTGACAATCTCTCCCAAAGAAGGCAACACGCTGGACTTCACAGAGAAGCTGTTTTGGATACTGTTATGGTTTGGATGACTGTCTCCCAAAGGTCCATATGTAGTCTGGAGGGTGGCAGTATTGAAAGATGCTGTGTACCCCTAAGAGGCAGGGCCTAACGTGAGGCTCTTAGCTATTGGTAACAGGCCTTTACAAGGACTTGTGAGACCCCACCCTTCTCTCTGCTTCTTGAAGAGAGATCTGCTCTCTGTTCTAGATGTAAGCACTTGCTTCAACATGCCACCTTCAGCAGAAGCCCCAACTATGGAGCTGGCTGACTTGAACTTGATCCTCTAGAACTGTGAGCCACAATAAACCTTTCTTTACCTGATAAACAGCATGCCTCAGGTTTGCCATTGTAGCAAAGTGAAGCTAATACAATTCCCCCACACACACAGATGTTAGCACTGTGAAAAGTGGCTGCTCTGAATGCATGGGAGGAAGGAATTTTAAAGACACTACTAAATTGTGTCAGAATTATGAATAACTTAATTTACAAATGCTTCTTACACATTCAGTCTCAAATACATTACATTACTTTATGATTCTGAATGGCTGTGGGACATACTTAAATAAAGTGGGAGAAAAAAGGTAATACTTTTAATTCTACAGCAAGTACATCACAGTGCATTCTATCCATATTTTTGACCTGAGATATTCAGATAAAAAGATGTTTTAAAACTCCACAAATAATTAGTCTTAAGCAAGTGCTTGAGTCATGACAAACTTTAAAAAATTTTTCCTAAACTGAGTACACATAAACTTTTCAAGTGACCGTGAATAATTCAAAAAGCTAAAAAGTTGGAATTTAAACTATTTAACCAAGTTTTATATGTAAAATGCTATTTAAGACAATTAAATTATAAGACACTACCCTGATATTAAAGAGGAAACAAGCCAGGGATTTAGCTCAGTGGAACCGTGCCTGCCTTGCAAGCTCAAGATCCTGAGTGCCATCCCTGGTACCAGAAGAAAAAGGGAGGTGACAGGGGACAAGATAGCATATGTCAAAATAGCGAAAGATGATGTAATGACGATGAAATTATGACACATTAGAAAAGAGATTTAAAGACATAGTTTGATAATTCATATATTTAAGTGACAGATATTGGATAACAATATCATCAAATAATAAAAAATGTATACTTTGAATACATGTGATTATCTTAAAAGGCACCATTGACAATGCTCTTGAATATTTTAACACTTGTTGGACTTGCTTAAAATAATAAAAATTCAACCATAATAGATGCCACCAGAAACTTACTAATGCTATATTGTTCGACTGCTGGTAACGCAACTTAAAGTAGAGTATAGGAAGTATTTGAGTGTGAGAGTTCAGGAAACAGGCCTGAGAGGAGTCTATCTGTAGTCAAACCCCAGCTCTACCACTTAATAGCTCTTTCCAAGCCTCTGAACTCACTGTGAAACAAGAAAAGTAATCCACTCACTTTAGGTGACTGCCATGTTCAGGTTAGACATAATTTTAGGCTCCTTGAAGTCCCAAGACAGAAATTTCATGACCGCCAAAGACCAGCTGCCATTTAGGTTTTGTTACTGCATTTTGGCATGCATAGCTAATTGCTCATTGTTGGCAGTCTTTTGCTAGAGACCAGAACAGCATTTTCCTATCTTTGGACAGATCTAGATCTTCTACTTTTGAGGAGGTCGCAAGAAAGGCTTTTGTCTGCAAACTAGTGCTTTCATTTAAGAGGGATGTTCCTATCCTCGTTCCCACCCGCCACCAAGCAAGTACCTGCTTTTAGGGAAGGATGTTCCTACCCTCCCTCAGCACCCTCAACACCACAGCATCTTCTCATACACCTCAGAGAGTACAGCTGCTTAAAGCTTGATGTAATTGACTCACAAACCAGTTTCTTGAAAGGCCACCAGAATGTGAGGTTGAAAGCTCTTTCAAGCTGTAATGGACCTGTGGACTTTCTTTTTAGACACATCCAAAGCTTCCCTTCCATGAGTCAGTCTCTCTCTCTCTCTCTCTCTCTCTCTCTCTCTCTCTCTCTTGCTCTTTCCTTTCTCTTCCTTTCTTATGGTACTGAGGATTGAACCCATGGCCCTTGCACTGAGCTACATCCTCAGCCTTTTTTTTTTTTTTTTCTTTTTGAAATTTTGAGACAAAGTCTCACTAAGTCACTAACTTGCCCAGACTGGGCTCAAACTTTGATCCTCCTACCTCAACCTCTCAAAGTGCTGGGATAACAGGTGTGCACCACCATACCCAGCCCTGTGGGTGTTATTTCTAAATGGACCACACCTCATTGTCTCTTCAACTAGCAATGGAACTTCACATTGCATTTAAACAATTTAGCATGCAATTTATTTGCATATGTCATCTTCCAAACCATATAGTAAATTTCTCTAGCCTGAAGACTTTTCATTCCCCCTCAGTACCTAGAACAGATCTCAATAAATATTTTGAGACAAGATAAGTAAGAGGAATTCACATAATTTATTCTTGCCAATATAAAGAACTTCTCTCCTACCTATGGTTTTATTTTCCCTGGTTTTGGTTACCCATGGTCAAATGCAACCTGAAAATATTAAATGGAAAATTCCAGAAACAAAAAGTTCATGTTCTAAATTAAATTCCATTCCAGAGTAGTATGATGAAATGTCAAGTCATCCTGCTCTGTCCTGCTCATACTTGAATCCTTTTGTCCAGCATATCCACTCTCTATAGGTTAATAGTCTGTTAGTTGCCATCTGGGTTATCAGATCAATGGTTGCTGTATCACAATGCTTGTATTTAATGTCAACAAGACTTCAAAGCACAAAATTAACAATCCTGGCAATTCAGTTATGCCAAAGAGAAGCCAAAATTGCTCCCTTTAAGTGAAAAGGTAAAAAATCTTAACTTGATAAGGAAAGAAAAAAATAGGCTGTTGGTAAGATCTACAGTCCGAATAAATATTCATGTAGTTGCAAAGAAGGAAAAAGAAACTCATGCTGTTGTGGCAAAGTGGAACATCTCAGTGCTATAGCCAAGTATTATAGGTCGGAGTCACAGCTCTTGAAATTTGAAGACTCAAGAATCCGAGAGTCACTCGAAGAGGTAGAGAAAAACCTTTTATTAGGCAGGCTGGCTCAGAGGAGATGGAGAACTTACTCTGAAGCCTGAGTACTTCACCAGAAATGGGAGTCTCCTTATATAAGGATCTAGGGGTAAGCGAGCATGCTCACTGAAGGGGGGTGGAGTTACAGAACACTCCTGAAAGGGCCGGAGTTAAAAAAAAGATTCTTGAGAGGTGGGCAGCCCGAACAGATGCAAAACATTTTGATACACTGGGCAGGAGCACTGCTGTAGCACAAACTGTTACGTTTCTGGAACAAAAACATTGAGGCAAGGCAAGGAACTGTCTTATCGTGTATTATTGTTCTATCAATGCCAGTTTTGCTGTCTTACTTCAAACTGTAAGTTATGGACACAGTGTGTGATAAGTGCTTAGCTAAAGTGGAAAATGCACTAATTTGAGGGTGGAAGACATGAAGGGGAAACATGTTCTAATTCTTCAGTTGTTCCACCGTACGATTCCAGAAAGCATTGGGCGTCATCACAAGAAGGATGAATACGTACAACAAGATATTTTGAGAGTAAGAGAAAAACCACATTTACGTGACTTTTATTACAGTATGTTATATTTTATACATCCATGCCCCTTCTCCACAGCCGGCTGTACTCAGGCGTGGAGCTTGTGGAAGGGGACTGGATTATGGAGTGCCACAGCTGTACTGGTGTTGGGACATGGGGTCTGGTGGGAAGAAGCGGGTCACTGAGGGCTTGACCTGGGAGGGTTTATCTCCCTCCCACTCCTCCCTTCAATGTGCTTCCAGGCTGCCAAGGAAACAGCCTTCCTCCAGCAGACCCTTCCATCGTGCCGCAGACCATTCGAGGACTGAAACTTTTAAACATGAGCCAAAATCCGCCTCTTCTCCTCTAAGTCGTGAGGGTTGGGTATTGTGTCCCAGCAAAGGAGAAAGTGACTAAGACAGTACATTGTTATAATTCTTCTATTAGACTATTAGTGATTGTTATTCTCTTACTGTACCTAGATTAAAAATGAAGCTTTATCATGGGTATGTGTGGATAGGAAAACGCATAATGTACATACGGGACTATTTAGGGTTCCAGTTATGCACGGGAAACTCCACGGTTAAAGGGCGACTCCTGTGCTTTGTGCTGCGAACTGCTCTTCCGGTGGGGCTGCATCACCTTGGGAAACTTGTTCACCAGTAGGTGGCAGTCGTGATTTAATTCCTGGATAGATTATTTTCGTAGAAAAGGAGTAAATTAAGAAAACTGCCTTGTTTCATTTTGCATTCCTACCGTACATTTTCTACCAGCTTCCAATGCCTTTTCTATCCCGCTCAACTTTTTCTGCAACTGTCCTAAGCAATTATAGTCGCTTCCTTACACTGGCGCCTTGTCTCCGCGGTGTTTTCTTCTGGACCATCCCGGTCATTCCACCAAATCACATTCGTGAACACTGTTCTCATCATGTCAACCCCCTGCTCAGTCGTGGAGAATATCTAAACTGAAGGACCCTAGTGAGCGAGACAGACTCCATGTTGCTGCTTGACCCACCCGCCTGCCCTTTAGATGAACTCAGAAGGAGGAAGCTTAGAAACCTCCTCCCCTTAGAAAGTCTCTTTAGAAATAACAATTAATCAACTGTTGTTTTACAAATGTTCTAACGGCAGGACGTTCTGCTTCTGTACCTTTTGCTGGCTTTACTAGTTCTATCCCATAGCGGGGCCTAGAGACTGCTGGCCTCAAAGGTGTATAAAACACGTTTGTCTCCCCCCAAGTTGGGGCTCCAGTCCCATGCTCGGCTCGGGTCCCGGCCGGTAATAAACTCCTGTGTGGATTTAGTATCGGTCTCTGGTTGGTTCTCTCTCACTGGTTGTAACATAAACAACTCAACTAGTTTTCAACAATGCTATTGTTTGGAGCCTCTGTAATTTTTACTCTTTCTTGTTATCGAGTTACACTGGCCTTCTCATTTTCCCGTTGTTGTGAACCTAATACAGCCTTAGGGTAAGCATTAATCACGTCTGTGTGTATATGTGCATACGTATATGCAGTTGGCCCCCTGCATCTGCAGGTTCCACGTCTGTGGATTCAATCAACCATAGACAGAAAATATTTTTTTTATTGTATCTGAGCCAGATGTGGTGGCACACACCTGTGATCTCAGCCCTGAAAAGGCTGGGCTCCATAGGGAGTTGAAAGCCAGCCTGAACCACATAGCAAAATCCAGTCTCAACAAACAAACAAAAAATAATAATGATGATGATATGTCTATACCTAAACAGGTACAGACTTTTTTCTTGTTATTTTTCCCTAAACAATACAGTACAGTAACTATTTACATAGCATTGATTGTCATTTTATTACTGTAAGTCTTTTATTCCTTTTTTTTTTTTTTTGGTACCAGGGATCGAACTCAGGATCTTACGCTTGCGAGGCAGGCAGCAGAACCACTGAACTAAATCCCCAGCCCAGGTTCTATAAGCCTTTTGGGCATAATTTAAACTATGCAGGCGGATATGTGTAAGGTTTATGTAAACACTACACCATTTTACATATGAAAATGAGCATCTTCAGATGTTGGTCTCTGAAGGAGTCATGAAACCAGTGCTCATGGATAAGAAGGGAGAGCATGAGCTTCCAGGGAGATATATATCTATATCTGTGCTCTATCTCTATCTCTATCTGTAGCTATCTGTTTAGGTAGATTGATAGACAGATAGATACATTTCCCCCTGTGGGGATGAGGGGAAAGACAATATGAGAATGTGAGTGATTCATTGAAAACTTCCACACATGGTCATTGTGCTTTGAGTACAAAACGCTTGCAAGTATCACCAAGAAGCAAAAGCAAATTAATGGAGGAAAGTCAGTCTTTTCAAAACCTGATGAAACTGAACACGCATTTTCAGAAAAATGAACAAAGACACAGAAGTGTACAACTTTCGCAAATATTAACCTTATTTATTTATTTATTTTTTTTGTTTGTTTGTTTGTGTGTTTGAGGCAGGGCCTCCCTTTGTAGTTCAGGCTGGCCCTGAACTCACTACGTAGCCCAGGCTGTCCTCGAACTCATGGTGATCCTCCTGCCTCAGCCTCCCGAGTGCTGGGATCACAGGTGTGTGACACCATGCCTGGCTCAAATACTAACTTTAAAGTACAAAAAAAATACAAAATTATAATTTTAGAGGAGAACATAGGAGAAAATTTAGATAACATTTGGTTTAGGGACGAGATTTTAGATGTATTACCATAGGTAAAATCTATGAAAAAAACTGATAAATTGGACTTTATTAAAATTAAAAATTTTAGCTGGAGATGTAGTTCAGTGGTGGAGTACATGCTTAAGGCCTAAGGTTTTGAACCCAAGTATGGCAAGAAAACAATTAAAATTTCCACTTTGTGAAAGATACTAATAGCAACATCCAACAGAAGGAGCCAGAGCTCCTTGGTGAAATGGCTGATCCCAGGACCGGGGCAGGAAATATGCAAGACGAGCCTAAAGTATCTTCAAGTACCAAACATGCAGTGATGGGGAAGTGTCTAATAAAGTAAGGGCCTTTGTGAGCGAGAATTGCTCAGTATTGGTTTATTTACCTTGGGAGATCACCCTAATGTCATTAATAACATCATGACATTAACAACATGGGAATCTAGCTGCAGGGTATATAAGAACTCGAGGTGCTATCGTCACAGTTTTTGGGTAAATGTAAAATTTTTGTGATGTAAAATGCTTAAATAAAAGCTTGGAATATCTATAGTTTTAAAGATTTATACAGGGGGTGTATTTTCTATATAACAAACAGGTAAGTATTATCCTTGATTTTATAACTTTTTTTCAAAAACTACTGATCACATTGTTACTACGATAGTTATTTTCTATCATAGCCTTTTCACAGACTTGACAGTATGGGTTTTTTGTTTCGCTTTTCTTTTTCTTTTCTTTTCTTGTCTTGTCTTTTTTTTCTTTTGAGACAGGATCTTGCTGAATTGCCCAAATCTCAACTTGCCATCCTCCTGTCTCAGCCTCCTTCATAGCTGGATTTCAAGTGTACACCACCAAGCCTGGCTTTGAGTAATTCTCAAATGAGGATCATGCTGTTTCCTCAGAGGGCCATTGGGAGTTTGTGAGAGGGAGTTAGCCGAACATGTTGCCCGAGAACTACTCCCAACATTAAACAGATATAAATGGGGACATTTAAAATCCTGCAAATCAAAAGTCAGCCCCGCACCATAAGTAATTTTCCTGCCCCAAATAGCAATAGGGACCAAACTGAGACACACTTGAGCTGGAACCAAGCATCACAATTCGCATTTTCCGGGTCTATAATCTTAGCATGGGAAAAATTTTTGCTATTACATATTTCTCACATCTTGGATTGGGACTCCTCTTTACATATTGAGATTTTTCCTTCTTGTATTATTGTCATTTTCCGCAATACAGTTTTGTGAAATATCCACAACAGTGACTTTAATGTTACACATCAGTAACTCGAGAAGCACAAATGTCTGACAGCAGTCCACATGTATCAGAAGCTAGTCTTAGCACCATCTAGCCTTATCACTGTCTTAGGTTTGTGTCTTTATGTGTGAATGCAAATGAATCCCTCTCTCTCTCAGTTTGGAGTAATATCTGAAGTGAGAAACTTTATTGGCATTAACTCCTTCTAATCAATTCTCAGGTAGAAGAGAAGTCTGGTGCTAATCATTCACATAAATTCTCATTCTTTCTCTTGCTCACTAAAAGGAATGTGGAGTTTTATTGTCACAAGACAGACTCACACTGATTTAAAGTTCACTGAGTTCTAAGGGAAGATGTAATTATGTTGTTCATCTTCCTTTATAATTAATTCTTACATCCTACAGTCTATTCTTTCTCTATGAATTGCAGCCCTTTGAAAAGATGAGGTGACAATTGAGCTATGTATCTTCTTTTCCTTTTAAAAAAAATTACACTATAAGTTTTATTTTGGAAAGCTTCTGAAGTCACTTTCCAAATTAGTAGCATCAAAATAACAATGAAGACAGAGTTGACTTCACAATGAATAAATTACATTTTTGTGACTACTTCAAAAAAATAGTTTCTGATTAATTTCATTGATTGATTTAGGGCTCACCATTTATCACATGGCTTTTCAAACCTGTTTTAGAAATGAATCTAAATCACATAAATATATCCTGTAAGATGAGGGGCTGGGGATTTAGCTCAGTGGTTCTGCCACCTGCCTCGCAAGCACAAGGTCCTGAGTTCCATCACCGGTACCAAAAAAAAAAAGAAAAAAATCAGTAGGTATCCTGTAAGATGGCAGGGAGAGAATTTATTGGCCACGGCCCTTCACACTGGCCAGTGATGCATGAGAAAGGCCAGATTAGATCTATTGATAAACACGGATCTTGGAAGACCAGAGGAGAATTAAGTCCTAACTGGCCTCCTCTCTGAGCACAAAGGAGAAAGGCTGCACTCAGAGGTGATCGCCTATTAGGGCAAAGTCAAGAGAGCTGAGGTTAAGTTGTTTCTCACAGAATTACTGGAAACCAGATGAATCTTGGGTTACCCTGATTGCTTGTGCCCGTGTTTGGGTGAATAACAGTGAGATGAGCCAAGGCTCGGAGCTTCTCTGCCTACTCGAGATGAGACCCCCTGGCTGCCCCCATGTTAAATTGACTTCGTGTCTCCTTGTAGTTCATCCTCCTTTGCTCCCAGGTCAGGGAGAACAAACTAGCGGGTCTGGGTCCCAGAACAAGGCCGCCTAGTGGGGGCCACAGGTGGTGCCCCAGCATGGGGTCAAGGACCCGGGCTCGACTGTAGTTGGCGCCCGAACAGGGACTTGAGACCTGGCTCGCCTACAATGGATGTGAAAGGAGGAAAAGTCAAATAATTTTTAAGGACTATTTCCATGAAGCCTTTTTCTCCATTATCAAGATATTTCCGTTGTCCTGCTGACATCCTTTTCCTGGTCCAGGATACAATCCAGAATCCCATATTGCATTTAGAGTTGTGTCCGCATCGTGTTCTCTAGCCGGGGACAGTTCCTGAGTTTCTTGTCTCTCATGATCTTGACGCTTCTCAAAAGCATGAGCAGTTATGTTGTAGAATGACCCTGAGTTTGGATTTTCTTTTTTGTTGTTGTTGTATTACATAATTTTATTATTTTGGATGAGTGGAAATGAACACCCATTTAAATATACCTAGGACAGGTGTCTTTCAAACAAAATGTTGAGCCAAAAAGTAATGTGTAGACAAATAATAAATTTTGAACTTAAATATATGAACTTCAAAGCATGAAAGACTAAACAAGGTACTGTTTAGAGACATGTACGTGTCTGTTAACATTATAAAGAAAAATAAAGCAATTGTAAACAAAATTCAAGATGTTATTTTGGAAAGGGAAATATAAAGGAACTCTTGGGGAGAGGCGCATAAAGTTTCAGTAGTGTTAATATTCTGGTTTTTAGCTAATACGTGAAGGTTTATCATTATTTTTTTCTTGGCAGTGCTAGGAATTAAACTTGGGGTTTTGCACATGATAGGCAGTGCTCTTCACTGAGCTGCATGCCCCCAGCTCATACCTCACACTTGGTTTATATTTTTGTTTCCACTTTTTTACCTCTCTTTATCTTTTTTCTTCTCCCTTCCTTCCTTTCCCCCTCCCTCCTCCCTTATTCCCCTTCTCATTTGAACATTTTCTTCCCATTTCCCAGTATCCATTATACATTTTGGTCCTTATTTATACTTTTGGTTTCTCACACCAGAGAAAAAATGTGGTATTTAAACATGTGTGTCTGATTTGTTTCAATTAAGAGTGTCTCAAGGTACATCCATTTAACTAGAAATAGCTCAAGCTTATCCTTGTTTATGGCAGAGTAGTACTCCATTGAATTAAAAAATAACACATCTTCTTTATCCATTCATCAGTTAAAGGGCAATTGTGCTACTTCCAAGATCTAGCTATTACAAACTGTGCCACTATAAACATGGGTGTGCATATATCCCTGTGGTATGCTTTTGATTCTTTCAGGAAGATACCAAGATGGGGAATAGCTGGGTCAACTGGAACCTAGTTTTAGTTTCTTGAGAAATCTCTACACTGATTTCCACAGTGGTTGCATTGGTCTACACTCCCAAAAAACAGTGGAGCAGGGTTCCTTTTTCCCCATAGCCTCACAAGCATTTGTTATTGGTTGATTTCTTTTTCTTTCCTTTTTTTTTTTTTTTCCTGGTACTGGGGATTGAACTCAGGACCTTGCACTTGCCAGTCAGGTGCAGTGGCACTGAGCTACATTCCCAGCCCTATTGGTTGATTTCTTGATAACAGCCATTCTTTCTGGAATGAGATGGAATCTCAGGATTCTTTTTTTTTTTTTGGTACCGGGGATCGAACTCGGGTCCTTGCGCTTGCGCAGCAGGCAGCGAAACCACTGAGCTAAATCCCCGACCCCACAGGATTCTTTTAATCTGTATCTCTCAAATGTTCAACGATCTTGAATATTTTTTCATATATTTATTTGCCATTTCTATTTCTTCTGAGAAGTGTCCATTCATTTAAGATGTCCATTTTTGGATTGAGTTTTTAAATTTGGGGGTGTGAATTTTTTGAGTTCTTTATGAATTCTAGATAATGCTCCTTTGAAGAACAGTGGGCAAACATTTTTCCCACACTATGGGTTGTCTCTTCACTGTGTTGGTGGTTTCTTTTGCTGTGCAAAGCTTTTTAATAAGATGAGATCACAATGGTTAATTCTTAGTGCTATTTCCTGTGTGATTGGGGTTTTGTTCATAAAGTCTTTGGCTACCCCAAAGTCTTCAAGAGTTCTACCTATTCTATCTTCCAGCAGATTTAGTGTTTCTGTTTTAATATTTAGATCTTTGACCCATTTTGATTTTAGTTTAGTGCATGGTAAAAGATATGGGTCTAGTTTTAATTGTTGACATGTAAAAAGCCAGTTTTTCCAGCACCATTTATTAAAGAGGCTATCTTTCTTCCAGTGAAGGTATTTGGCTCCTCTGTCAAAGATAAGATGGCTGAGTGTGTTTGGAGTTGTTTCTGCATCTTCTAATCTGTTCTGCTTATCTGCAAGTTGGATTTTTTGTTGTTGCTTTAGGGTTTTGTCTTTTTTTTTTTCCAGTACCATGCTGTTTTTATCACAATAGCTTTGTAGTATAGTTTCAAGTCAGGGATTGTGATGCCCCTTGCCTTGCCTTTGTTGCCCAGAATTTCTTTTGCTATTCTAGGTCTCTTCTGGTTCCAAATGAATTTTAGGATTGTTTTCTTTAATTCGGTGAGGTATGCCATTGGTATTTTGATCGGAATTGCATTAAATCTGTAAAACAATTTTTGAAGTATGACATTTTCATTATATTGGTTTTTCCTACCCAGGAACAAGAGACATCTTTCCATTTTCTGATATCCTCTTCAATCTCTCCTTTCAGAGTACTGTACTTTTCAATGTAGAGATCTTTTATTTCCTTCATTAGAGTGATTCCTAGGTATTTCATTTTTGGATGCTATTGTGAAAGGAGTGGTTTCCCTAATTCCTCTTTCAGTGAGTTTGTTATTTGTGTACAAGGATGCTATTGATTTTTGAGTTTTGACTTTGTATCCAGCTACATTACTGAATCTAGAAATCTTTTGGAGTTTTTGGGGTCTTCTATGTAGAGTATCATATCATCCACAAATAATAATTTAACTTCTTCCTTTCCTATCCTTAGTCATTTTATTTCCTTCTCTTGTCTATTTGCTATGACTAATGTATCCAGAACTATATTGAATAGGAATGGTTATAGTGGAGACCCTTGTCTTGTTCCTAATTTTACAGTGAAAGCTTTCAGGTTTTGTCCATTTAGTACAATGCTGGTTGTTGGTTTGTCACAGATGGCTTTTATCAGATTCAGATAAAGACCATCTATTCCAATTTTCTTTAGGGTTCTTTTTTTTAAATCACGAATGGGAGTTGGACTTGTCAAACAATTTTTTTGCATCTATTGAGATGATCATATAGTTTTTTCCTTGAGTCTGTTAATATTTCTTGATGATTTGTTGCATTCTGTTTGCTAGAAGTCCTTTGGTGGAGTTTTTGTGATCTTCTATGTAGAGAGTATCATATCATTTGCAAATAATGATAATTTAAATTCTTCCTTTCCTATTGTTATAACTTTTATTTCTTTCTCTTATCTAATTGCTCTGGCTAATGTTTCCAGACCTATATTGAATAAGAGTGGTGACAGTGGACATCTTTGTCTTATTCCTGATTTTAGAGAGAAAGCTTTCAGTAGTTTTTATGCATTTAGTATGATTTTGGCTGTTGGTTTGTCCTAGATGGCTTTTATAAGATTGATAATTCTAATTTTTTGTAGGGTTTTTATCATGAATGAGTGTTGGATTTTGTTAAATGCTTTTTCTAAATCCATTGAGATGATCATATGGTTTTTGTTCTTGGCTCTGTTAATATGGTATATTACATTTATTGATTTGTGTGTGTTGAACCATTCCTGAATCCCTGGGATGAATCCTACTTGATCATAGTGTATGATCTTCTTGATGATTTGCTGCATTCTGTTTGTCAGTATCTTATTGAGGATTTTTGCATCTATGTTCATTAGGGAGACTGAAGTGTAGTTCTCTTTTTTAGTTGGATCCTTCTCTGGTTTTGGAATCGGGGTAATGCTTGCTTCCAGGAATGAGTTTGGGAATATTACTTCTCCTTCAATTTCATTAAAGAGTTTGAGAAGTAGTGTCATTAGGTCTGCTCTAAATTTCTTGTAGTATTCAGCAGTAAATCCATCAGGGCCTGGGCTTTCCTTTGTTGGTAGGTTTTTAATTGCATCTCCAATTTCATTGATTGATATTAGTTTATTTAGAATTTTTATACCTTCTTGATTCAGCATTGATAATTCATATGTATCTAGAAATCTGTCCATTTCGTCTGTGTTTTCCATCTTACTAGAATACAGGTTCTTGAAGCAGGTGTTGATGATCTGGATTTCTGCAGGGTCTGTTGTGATTTCACCCTTTTCACTATTAATTGCATGGATTTGAGTCTCTCCTTTTTTTCTTTTTTGGTACCGGGGATCGAACTCTGGACCTTGCACTTGCAAGGCAGGTGCTGGAACCACTGAGCTAAATCCCTGGTCTGAGTCTTTCCTTTTTTTGATAAGGCTGGCTAAGGATTTGTCAGTTTATTTAATTTTTCAAAGAACCTACTCCAACTAATTGATTCTTTATGTTGTTTTCTTAGTTCCCATTGCATTAATTTCTGCTCTCATCTTTATAATTTCCTCCCTCATACAAGCTTTGGGCTTGAATTGGTCTTTTTCTGGAAGCTTGAGGTTCAACATTAGGTTGTTTATTTGAGCTCACTCTGTTTTTCTAACATGGAAATTCACAACTATAAATCTTTCCTTGCATCCTATAAGTTCCAGTATGTTATATTGGCATTTTCATTTTATTGTAGAAACTAATTTCTTTTTTTTATTGTTTTTGGTTTTTTTGGTACTGGGGATTGAACTTGGGTCCTTGTGCTTGCGCAGCAGGTGGCGAAACCACTGAGCTAAATCCCCAGCCCTCTAATTTCTTTTTTAACTTCTGTGACCCATGGGTTGTTTAGGAGAGTGTTATTTAATTTCCATGTGTTTATGAATTTTAAAATTTCTTTTGCCATTGATTTCTAATTTCATTACACTGTTGTTTGATAATGTGGAGTAATTTCAATTCCTTTGCATACTTAAACATGTACTATGAACTAGTATGTAGCCTATTTTGGAGAACATCCTGTGTGCAGCTGAGGAGAATGTGTATTTTGATACTGTGGGGTGGAACACTTTATGGACATCTACTAACTCCATTTGTTCAAAAGTTTGGCTCAGTTCTGATATTTCATTGTTTTTTGTCCTGCTGATCTATTTGTGTTGAGGTTCCCTCATTACAATTGTGTTTGTTAGTGCTTATTTGAATTTTTATGTCCATTAATATTTGTTCTATTGGTTGGTTTGTTCTAGTTGGTTGTGCTGGTATTTGGTGCATATATATTTATGATTGCTATCTCTTCTTGGATTGTTCCCTTTATAAGGATATAATGACCTTCTTTACCTCTCTTAAGTCTTGGCTTGAAATCCACTTTGTCTGCAAATAGAATAGCTACCCCTGTTTTTTCTGATTTCCTGTCAAATGGAGTATTGTTTTTCATCCTTTGACTGTCAGCTTATTAATCTTTTTAATTGTGTTTCTTGCATGTAGCATATTATTGGATCTTGCTTCTTGATCCATTCTGCCAGTCTGGTTTTTTTGTTGTTTTTTTGTTTTGTTTTTTGGAACCGGTGATCGAACTCGGGAACTTGCGCTTATAAGGCAGGTGCCAGAGCCACTGAGCTAAATCTCCGGCCCTTGCCAGTCTGTTTTTGATTGATGAATTGAGACCATTTACATTAGTGATTGTAACTGGTACGTATTGTATTATCCTTGTCATGTTATTTTTCTGTTGTTGGTGGATTTGTTCTATTGGGGTTCATGGAATTGTAGTCTTCATGATCTCTTTCTAGAATGTCTTTCAGAATATTTTGGAATGTTGGTTTGGTGGTCATGAATTTCTTCAGATATTCTTTGTCATGGAAGTATCTTATTTCTCCATCAATTTTGAAAGATAGTTGTGTGGGGTACATAAATCTGTGTTGGAGGATGAATTATTTTAGGGCTTGAAATACTTCAAGCTCTTCTTGACTTGAAGGTTTGTGTTGAGAAGTCTGCAGTGATTCTGATGTACTTTCCTTTCTAGGTTATTTGTTTCTTTTCTCTAACAGCTTTTACTATTTCGTTCTTGTGTTGAATTTCTGGAATCTGGACTATTATATGCTTGGTATATTTTTTTTAATCATGGCTAATTGATGTTCTGTATGCCTCACTTATCTGTATATCAAATTCTTTTCCCTGCTGGGAAAGTTTTCTGCCATTATTTCTGTGAACATGTTTTTTATATCATTTGAGCTAACTCCTGCTTTTTCATTAACACTGATCAATCTTATGTTATTCTTCTTTGCATCATCTATCACCTGTTGGATTGATTTTTCATCATCCCTTACTATTTTTAAGAATTTTTTCTTTTCATGATTGCTAACTGAAATATTGTCTGCTGTATCTAATATTCTGTCCTTCCATTGGCTCATTCTGTTACATATACTTTCAGTGGAAATTTTAATTTCCTGAATATTTGTTTGAATCTGTTTCATGGATTCCATTTCTTTCCTATGTTGGCTATTCATGTTTTCTATCATTTTCCTAAGCTCCTCTATTTTTGTTTATCTGTATTTGCTCTGGAGTCACAATCATGTCTTTCATTATGGTCACCATCTCTGTAGTTATCTGAGAAATTATTTCTGATTTGATTTTTTTCTAGAGCCTCATTTATCTGTTTTGTTACTTCCACTCTTACCACTTCAGAGAATCTAGGTGGGTAGGTTTCAAATTGTTTCTCCTCATTGCTCCCTGGGTTTTCCTTTGGTGAGCTGGAAGTCTGGTGTTGCCTCTTGCTTAAGTGTCTTCTTATTTTCTTTTTTCTCCTCCTCCTCCTCCTTTTAGTTTATTTCCTGGGTTGATACTTGTAGCTTTATTGCTAGTATTTAGAACCCTGAGGAAATGACTACCTCTCAGAGATGTCTTTCAGGTGTAGCTGGCTTTTGGGTTTTGAGTTTGTTACAAGATCCTACCTCTTCAATTTATTGAAGATGAGAAGTTGCTGCCTATTTGGCCTAGCCCCTGGTTCCTTGGCACTAGCCTATAGTATTGTTTATGACCCTTATCACTGGCAATCTCAGTCTTGTCATAGCAGGAAGAACAACTGAGAACAATTATGTCACTTTGGATAAAGTAGTATAATCAGCAATAACAATAGCATCAAACACAGCCTAGAAAATTACAAACTGTGGTAAATAGTAATTTACTATCACCTTTAATCATATGAACTATATTTGTGGTTATATAACAAAATCTGAAACAAACCAGAAAATTGTATACAGTAAATATGACCTCAATATGGCAATTTTCCCCACAGGGAAGAAAATTTTAAAAGGGTCGGGGGGAAAAATAGAGAAATAAAAGAAGAGGAAGAGATTAGAAGCAAGGCTATAAGACAAAGGAAGATTACATGAACTTTGGGAAACTGGTAAAGAAGACAGGAGGGAAAGAGAGAAGGAATAATTAAAAATAAGAACAGAACAGAACAACAACAACAAAAATACTAGAAACAATGTTCATACTCATATAAAAACAAGAACAATCAAGAAAAAACAAAACTAAAACAAAGAAAAGAAGAAAAAGTTGTTCACTTCAGGGCGTGTTTCTGCAGTCATTGGCAGACAGACCCCAGATCTGAGTTGATCAATCCCAGCAACCCAGCCATAAATTAACAGTGGGGTAGTGGATAATCCCAGCAAGCCTGCACCTTTAGTTCCACTTACATTCAGGCTGGTTTCTCACTATGTGGCCAGAACCCAATTTGTTCAGCGTACAACATTCTGCATGCCTCTTGTGTGCTTGAACCTGGTTCTTTGACCTCCTGCTGACTTGAACTTGGTTCCGCCTCACCCTGACACTGGGAGCTGCTAGGTGGAGCCAGCCCACAGCTGCCCTGAGTGATAAGCACAGTTGGCCCTTCTTCAAGATGGTTACTGGCCAATTGCCCTCTTGTGGGGGACATCTGAACCTGAATAACTCACCAGTCATTGCAGTCCACTGCTCCAGTCCACTGGTGCCTTTCTCTGTGAAGGCCTCTGGGGTTTCCAGTAGTCACCATGTGTCTGTAGGTTTGAACTTCTTTCCCATGCAGTGAGTCAGGGCTCAGGGAGAAAGTGCTGCTTGCCAACTTCTTCTTCTGCATTGAGGTCTCTCTCTTTGCTCTCCCTCTGGGCTTCAATTCTCACTTCAGATCTTTCCTGGGTTCCAGGGACCCATTTCCCTCCTTCTCTTCTTCACCTTGCTATATTCTGTCATCTGGACACCAAGACTCACACTAAGTTTGGGTTTTCTGATTTCTCTTTGTGATCACAATTTATTCATGAATTGTAGGAAGAATACCATAAAAGTGAAGGTGTGACCATCTCACAGCATCTTAAGGGGAGGCACATGATGTCATTGTGTCTCCTTAGTGCTTCTGTATTTGATCATTTGGTGAAAGTGGTGTCTGCCATATATCTCTATAGGCAATTTGCTAATTTTTTCTTTATAATTCATGGGTATTCTATGGGGAGAGTCTTTTTCACCAAATATCTTATTTCTCATCATACTGTAACCCACCAATTGTAGCATCCATCAAAATTGATGATTGCAACAATTATAGTGTGCTTGCTAAATGATGATTATTTATTGGTACGTTTTAGATACACACAATGATAACATTCATCATAGGGAAGTTGTACCTGTACATGATATATCTTGCTGCTTCTTTTTTTTTCCCATTCCCTTATCTCTTCCCCTCCTTCTTTGCAAAAGCTTTGCTTCCATTTTTTCATTGTCTCTTCTTTCCTTTTCCCCTCTCCTCCCTTTTACCCCTTCTCATGAACATTTTCATCCCTAAATGGTTATTTTTGTATTGTTTACTTATACATTTATTAATTGGAAGTCTACTATAAGGTAGAACCCTTCCTTCATCTATCCACCTATCTGCTTATGTTTACACAATTCATTTGTATATTTGAAAAGCTCTGTATTACTGTATATACAACCAACATTTTTTTTGCTCTTCAATGATCAATTAGCCTGTGACTTAAGTTCTACAACACATAAATGAGTATAAATAGTTCTTGTTCTTGGGAGTATTCTAATTTATTAATCAGACTCTGGTGAATTTTATTAGCATATCGCTTATGGCATCCAAAGTTTCTCATCAAACTGAGTTTATCATGGAACGTCTACTGACCAAGGTCCCTCAAGTTTCAATGAACATATGAGTAACTCAGAAAAGGCACAAAGCCTCTGGGGACAGGCTCAGTAAAAACAGAGGAAGACTTGGACATCTATATTTGTCACTTGGCCTCCTGAATGATTAAGATAGAGGTGATCAAGGGAGCTCTGACCTGGATGTCAGAGCCCCAGTTGACATCTAAACTTTTTTCAAGGCCCCCTGAAGAATCCAGTTAATCTCTTCCACTTTGACTGTTTTAATGACAAGATGTGTTTTCACTTATTCAAAAGAGTGGTTCTTCTTGTCTAAAATGTTTGGAAAGTTCTTTAAATTAGTGTTATCCTCTTTTCTCAGGAATCATTGGTTTCTCTGACAAATGGTGAAAAATATTCCTAATGGATAAAAAAAAAATCCTGGTTTCCTGGTCATTCAAGGTTGCATAATCACAAGACTTGCTAGCAGTATTGGAAAGGGGTGATTTTGTTTAACCTTGACCTTTGGATGTCTCTGCATGACTTGAGTTTTTTTGTATAAGGTTCTGAAGACTATCATAGAAAAACCAATAAAACACATTATTATACTTCAAAATGTAAATATGTTTAATAAACGAATACCAGTTTTATGTATGTCTTTGTGACAAAATATCTCAGATAATCAACTTATAAGGAAGAAAAGTTTATTTTGGCTCATAATTTTGAAGGTTTTAGTCCACTGTTGCTTGACTCTTGCTTTGGACCTGTGGCAGCACAGTGTATTGTGATGGGAGCACATGGCAGAGGAGACCTGTTCACCTTATGGTAGCCAGGAAGCAAAAAGAGGGACAGGAAGGGCCCAGAGTTCTAATATCCCATTTAAGGACACACCCTAACTGACCAGTTCCTTCTACAGGCCCTGCCTCCTAAAGGTTCCATTACCTCCCATTAGCTGAGGTCCAAAACTTTAAAATAGGGTTTAACGTAGGGGCCTTTGTGGCACAGGTCTAGATCAAAACTATATTCTCTATGTTTGTGTAACTTTGACTTCATTCATGAGGAGGATGTGAAGCACAGTTGGGTTGAGAAGAAATTCTGTTTGAAGTTTGGTAATCACCGATGAGGGCTTAGAAACAACTCCTCCACTCCCTAGCATTTGAATTTGGGAAAATCACTAAAGAGTTCTGACTTAGCTTCCTCATCAGCAAAACCAATACCTGGTGTGCTAGACTCCCAGGGAATGGCTGAAATTACAGAGCATCTTGATTTGGAAAAGCATTTGTTGTTTCACCTACAATAGCTCATATATTCTTTGCTATTATGAACCTCATTGATGCAAAAATCCTTAGTAAGATACTGGCAAACAGAATGCAGAAGATCATACACCCTGGCCAAGTGGGATTCATTCCAGAGAGACAGGGATGGTTCAATATACAGAAATCAATAAATGTAATACATTATATTAACAAAGCCAAGGAAAAAAGTCATATGAACATCTCAATGGATGCAGAAAAAGCTGTCAACAAAATCAAACACCCATTCATGATTTTTAAAAAGCCTACAAAAATTGGATTAGACAGTCTTTATCTCAACCTGATAAAAGCCATCTATGAAAAACCAACAGCCAACAATATATTAAATGGTTAAAAACTGAAATCCTTCATGCTAAAATCAGAAACAAGACAAGGATGTCCACCATCACCACTCCTGTTCAATATAGTTCTGGAAACATTAGCCACAGCAATTAGACAAGAGAAAGAAATAAAAGGAATAAAGATAGAAAATGAAGAAGTCAAATTGTCATTATTTGCAGATGACATGATACTCTATATAGAAGACCCCAAGAATTCCACCAAAAGTCTTCTAGAATTAATAACCAAATTCAGTAGAATATCTGGATACAAGGTCAAAACACAAAAATCAATAGCCTTCCTGTAAATGAACAACAGACTCACTGAAAGAGAAACTGGAGAAACAACTCCTTCACAATGGCATCCCCAAAAATGAAATACCTAGGAATCAGCCTAACAAAAGAAATCAAAGACCTCTACTCTGAATACTATAGCACTCTGAAAAAAGAGACTGAAGAGGATATCAGAAAAGGACATCCCTTGCTCCTGGGTAGGAAGAACTAATATAGTGAAAATGGCCATACTTCCAAAACTGCTATATAGATTCAATCCAATCCCAATTGAAATACCAGCAGCATACTTCACAGACCTTGAGAAAACAAAAATTCATTTGGAACAAGAAGAGACCTAGAATAGCAAAAGCAATTCTAGGCAACAAAGACAAGGTAGGGGGTATCACAATCCCCAACTTGAAACTATACTACAAAGCTACTGTGATAAAAACATCATTGTACTGGCAAAGAAACAGACCTGAGGACCAGTGGAACCAATTAGAAGATGCAGAAACAAACTCCAGACATACTCAGCCACCTCATCTTTGACAAAGAAGTCAAATACCCTCACTGGAGGAAAGACAGCCTCTTTAATAAATCTGCTGGAAAAATTGGGTTTCAACTTGCCAAAGATTAAAACTAGACCTATATCTGTCACCATGTACTAAACTAAAATCAAAATGCATCAAAGATCTAAATACTAAAACAGAAACACTAAACCAACTGGAAGAGAGGTTAGGTAGACCTTTTAAAGACATTGGCATAGGAAAAGATTTCATGAACAAAACCTCAGTTGCATGTGAACTAGCACAAAGAATCAACAAGTGTGATCTCATCTTATTATAAAGCTGCACAGCAAGAGAAACCACCAACAGAGTGAAAAGAAAACCCACAAAGTGGGAAAAAAAATTTCACCTGCTGTTCCTCAGACAAAGGTCTACTCTCTATAATATATAAAAAACTTTAAAAAATTAGATCCCCCAAATTTAAAGACCCAATCCAAAAACGGGCATCTGAAATCAACAGACATTCCTCAGACAAAGAAGTAGAAATAGCAAATAAACATATGAAAAAATGTTCAACATCGCTGGTCATCTGAGAGATGCAAATGAAAACAACGCTGAGATTCCACCTCACTCCAGAAGGAATGGCTGTTATCATGAAATCAACCAATAACAAATGCTGGCAGGGTTTGGGGGGAAAAGGAACCCTGCTCCACTACTGGTAGGGGTGTATACTGGTGCAACCACTGTGGAAATCAATATGGAGATACCTCGAAAAGCTAGGATTAGAGGTCCTATTTGACCCAGCTATTCCCCTGCTGGGTATCTTCCCAAAAGAATTTAAAAAATCATACTACAGCCATATATGTGCACCCACGTTTATAGCAGCACAGTTTGTGAAGCTAAAACCAGGAAACATCCCAATTGCCCATCAACTGGAGACTGGATACAAGAGATGTGATTTTTTAAAAATAAAATGGAGTACTACTCAGCCATAAAGAATGAGAAACTAGAGACATTTATAGCTAAATGGATGCACATTGAGGCGATACTCTTAAGTGAAATAAATAGGACACACATGTGTAAATACCGAATAGTTTCTCTGGTGTGAGAAACTGGAAGTGTAAATAGGGATCAAAACATATAATAGATCAGGTGAAATAGGAAGAAAAGGTCCAAAGGGGAAGAGGAAATGGAAGGGGTAGGAAAAGGAAAGAAGGGGAAGGAATAAATATGATAAAAGGGAAAAACCAGAAACACAGTCTTTGTAAATAGGGAGGGGTAGAGGGGGTGAAAGAAGGGCAGGGGAATGGGGAATAAATGAGAACCAAGATTTATCATGTAAAGGTACAAATTCCCAGTGATGAATGTCATTATATTATATACCTAAAATATACCAATAAAGTTAATTAATTTTTAAAAAGAAATAAAGGGAATTTACCCTCATTGTGTAGGGTTCTTTGAAGTAAATACTACGTTCTGCTCAGATTGTAAGAAATGTGTAGATATGACTTGAATAATGGTAAAAATGATATTTCCCATGTTGACCAGCTATCAATTTACTTGCAGTGTCTTGTTTTTATTTTTTTATTTAGCAACAGAAATATTCATTTACAGTAAACTTTGAGAAACATAATTTAAGCTGTAGAAATAGAACTATTATTTATTGCTTCAAAGAAGCCACTCATGTGATGGTCTATTTCTTATGAATGGACTCTTTGCCACACATTAAATTAGTGCATTTTTTCTGAGTGAGATCAATGGCCAGCTGAGGAAACCGTCAGAGGGAAAGTTTCCAGCCCCCCTGTACTGCAGGGCATGTTAAGCCTACTATAAAGTTTGTTTAAATTTCTCTCTTCTATCTTCTTAAACAGTCTTAAATATAAAACCAATTCACACCCTTTAAGGAAAAAAAAGTTACCTTATGTATCTGCTAATCTCCTTGTAAATCTCCTGAGGGTGATTAATATGATTACTTAAACCCAACTGTCCAAAGGGGATTTCTGGCAGTTTTACGGGGGAATTAGTTATTTTCTATTTTATGGCCAATCTTTTTCCTCTTGGCTGATGAGCTGGTGGATCTGGTACAGCTCAGAGCCAGTGGCATTTGCTCTTGCTCCAGACCTGAGGCCTTTCCCAAGCTGCCTCATCCATCCAGGGTCTTGATGTGGACACCCCACCTGAGAAAGCTTTCTTCTGTGTTCCCCCCTCTTGGCTGTGGCTTTTCTTTGGGAGAATTAAAAATATACAGTGATTAAGAGATGTTTTTCTCCCTTCTTGGCAAATTATTGCTAAAAAGACTTCGCCTTTCATTCCACTATACAGTTACACTATACAGGCTGTTTCCGTGCTGCCCCTCACCTTCAGAATACAGCTGGGACAGCCACGACTTGAGGTTTGAGACCTATTTTCCTTTGATCTAATTAGATACTACTTTTGCCATCAAACTCTGGCCTTTCCTCGATTTCTCCTGCTTTAATAATGTTTCTTTCTCATTCAGTTTAATTTTGTGCTCATGTGTCTTTAGCCTTCCTTCTTAAAAGCAAAGGAAACCAGACACAGTGGTACACATCTGTGATCCCAGCCCTCTGGGAGACTGAGGCAGGAGGATTGCAAGTTTCAGCCTCATCTGGGCAACTCTGTAACTTAGCACAACCAAGTCTCGAAATAAAAAAAGGGCTGGGGATGTAGCTCAGAGAGAAGGCCATGAGTTCAAGCCCCAGTACCAGTAAATAAATAAATACATGACTATATGGCAAAGGGACTGTTATTTCCCAGAGTAGATAACAAGAGCAGTGATTCTCAAAGTGGTTCTCCAAACCTCCCCTAAAAATGTGATAGTTTGTCACATGCCCCAGAGATGCTGAATAAGAAGCTCTGGGCTGAGTGAGAGCTGCAGTCTGAACTTTAATAAGCCCCACAGGGTGCCATTCCTCACTTGTTTGAGAACCACTGGATTAGAGAATTGGTGTGGATTCTGGCAGGGCTATGAAAAACCATGTCCAGGCAGAAACCTGCCCCTGGTAGACGTCACTGTCAGGGCAGAACCCTAACCTCCAGCTAAATCCCACCAGAAGCCTGAAGGATGACAGACTGAGCAGGGCAGCAGGAAGGGAGCTGGTTGGAGTAGGGCGGCAGGTGCACCAGAAGGCCCAGGAGAGTAAGTACTGTTCATCTCTAGCGAAGAAGGGTGGCTAGGTGGGTGATATGAACACAATAAGAACGATGCGGGAACCATTTATCTGAGAAGGATGGGGGGGATCCAGGGATGGTGACTTTCAGTGCCAAAGCCAAGAAAGTGTAGAAAATAACAAATGTTGGTGACAGTGTGGAAGATGTAGGGGAGTGGAATCCATGTGCTTTGCTGGTGGGAATGTAAAATGGTGGCTCCCCAAAGAATTTAATATAGAATTCCAATAGGATAACTCAGAAAATTGAAAGCAGGGATTCAAATAAATACATATTTGCACCCCAATGTTCATAACAGTGCTATTCAAAATAGTCAAAAGGTGGACACCACCCTAATGTAGTTAGCACATGAATAGATATACAGTCATCTCTCTGTATCCAAGTGTTCTGTGTCTGCAGACTCAACCAACTGTGAATTGAAAATGTAGTTAGGACAATGACCATTTTGACTGTAATTAAAATGTATAGACTCTATCTTTCTGTCATTATTTCCTGAACAATATAGTGTATAGTAGAGCAACCAGTTGCATAGCATTTATAATATAATAGTTATTATAAGTAATCTAAACATGATTTAAAGTATCTGAAAGAAAGTTGAGTATGGTAGTATATGCCTATAATCCCAGTACTTGGGAGGCTAAGGCAGGAAAAGCATGGGTTCAAGGCTGCACAGTGAGTTCAAGGCTAGCCTAACTACATAGCTAGACCATGTCTCAAAAAACAAACAGAAGGGCCTGGGATTTAGCTCAGTGGTTCCGCTGCCTGCCTTGCAAGCGCAAAGACCCTAGTTCAATCCCTGGTACCGAAAAAAAAAAACAAACAAAAAACAGAAGTACACAGGAGGATGTGTGTAGGTTATATACAGGTACCATGCCATTTTATATAAGGGATATAAGCACCTGAAGATTTTGTTAGCCACAGGTCCTGAAACAAATCCTCCATAGATACAGAAGGATAACTGTACATGTAATGGGATATTATTCAGGAATGGGTAGGAGGAGCGTAGGAACTCACATGATACTGTTTAAGGGTGTTTATTTTTACAGAGAGATGGAATTTAGTTGATCATTTTTGTGTCATTTTATCTTAAAGAGACTTGTCACTTACCTTTTTATTCTGTTGCAATCTTCAAAGAGCAGATGTCCAACCTAAAAATCAAAGGATCAACAAAAATTGAAATCACTCTTTATTTCAGAGCTTATTCTTTAATTTCCATTATATAATATAAATGTGCTTATATTTTATGTATAATATTTAATGCCTTCGTGTTAGTCAGGTATTCCATCCTATCACTGAGACACAGTAACCAACACCCCAGGATAAAGGAGGAGAGATTTAATTTGGCTCATGGTCTCAGAGGATTCAATCCATGGTCAGCTGACTCCAAGGAAGGAACATCCTGGCAGAAGGGGATAGCAAAGCTGCTTACTTCATGGTGGCCCGGAAGCAGAGCAGGGGAACAGTGCCAGGGCAGAAGGGGCAAAGGAACATATACTGTGTCCAAGGTCATGCTTCCATGACCGACCCACACACACCCAGAAGTGTGGTTTTCTAATCCAATCAATTTGGTTATCATGATTAACAGCCACAGTCATTAATAACATATATAATGTCATTATATCTATAATAGAATTTTCCTTTCTTATATTTTGGTTCATAGAACTTTGATTTGCTAATTTGTATTTTGAAGGATTTATCTTCTAAGTGAAGGTAAGCACATTATCTGTTTAACCAGATATGCTAGAACTGTGACTCCATACCATAGGCTGTTACTGTGAAAATTTACACCAATGGAAAATAAAAATTTACTTCCTAGTTATATCTAATACAGGATAGAGATAAGACAGATGAGGAAGAAGTGTGAGTCTATGTTGAAGAGAAGGGCAGCAAGGTACACATTCCCTGAGTCTGTGGGGCCCTTGGATAGGTGTGAGAAGCCACTGGTCCAGACCCCGAGGCCCCACCCAGGCAGGCCCAATCCTAGAGGCAGTTGGAAGGGAAGTGGGGACAGGTTATGGGAGTGGTTCTGGGCCCTGGGCTTTGAATTCCCAGCTGTGTTCAGTAAACTGGCCTCAGCCAGTCAACAAAGGAAGACGATAGGTCCTTCACTGGCCAAACAGCTGGGTGCTTCTGCTGTCAGCTGTGGAAGAGAGAGGGACCCTCCAGCTAGGACATGGCCATCACCTCCTCAGGAAGCTGGAAGCATGAGGCGATCTGGACAGAAGGAGCAGGAAGACCCTGGTCTCAGAAGAAAAATACGTGAAGCACAGGAGGAGTCTTATCAGAGGAAAAGAAAGATGAAAAAGAAGATTGGAAACATTGGTGCCAGCAATGGCTTTGGATTGATCCATGTACTTCCAAAGCCCCATCCTCTTTTCAGAAAAAGAATGGATTTTAAAAAATATTCTATGTCTTTTTTTATGCCAGTTATAATATTAAGCATTGTCTTCCTTTAGCTTTTACATCCCAAACAATCATTATGACACTATTCAAAGGATTGATTATTTTATTGACTATTTTGTATTTTATTCCTTTTTAGTAGTGGAAAATTTCTACAGCTGAGAAACAGATATGAGAAGAGCAATGTAGAAATTTTCCTTTTTATTAAATTTGACAACTAGGACAATAATCAAAATTATGCAAGAATTTCTGAGAAAATCATTGCTTTTTTTTCCTATCTAGATTTAAACAATATTAAAATCAATGTCATCTAAAACAATTATATGCCTTTCATTAACAAATTATAATTAAATATCCACTAATTAGGAAGATAAGATATAAATGGTAGTTCTGAATTATAATAACATTACTTATTATTTCTGTCTCATGAAATAGGGAATCATGTATCTATACTTTGAGGTTTTTAAAAAATTGTTTTATGGTAGGATGGGGTTTGGTTTTTTGTTGCTTTGTTGTATCTCACAGATTCTTTAATTCATTTAACCTTCTAATCTTCTGAGATCTTCATAGCTGATGCCCAATATATATAAATTGTTTATTTAAATAAAATTTTATCAAGGATCAAAAAGAATTTAAAAATTAAAATGGTAACATTTTCCTACTGTATTACAACAGATTTCTTCTCAAATTAACTATGTTTTAAGCAACATAAGGAAGTACAAATTAATGTGGAAAATGAAAAAAATAAATGTTGAAGACGCTACAGTAATTTTACATTTCTTCAGTTCTGTCTGTCTTATGTATTTTTATGTAGTTTATTTTTATTTTTTTATTTATCTTTTGGTACCAGGGATCGAACTCGGGTCCTTGCACTTGCGCAGCAGGCGGCGAAACCACTGAGCTAAATCCCCAGCCTTTAGTTTATGTATTTTAAAGCTCTATTGTTAGGTGTTTACTTAGGAATATTATGTGTTTTAATGAATTAGGTTTTTTTCATCATTATAATATATCCTTCTTCATTCTTGGTAATTATCCTTGTTCTAAGTCTATACGTGACACTAATATAGTAATTTGATTTTCAGATTAGTCCTTTGTATACTATGTTTTCCATCCTTTTACATGTAACTTGTCTATATTATTATCTTCAAAGTGGATGTCTTTAGGGAGTAGATAGTTGAGTGTTGTTTTGTGTTGTTTTATTTAATATAATCTGATAATCTCTGTCTTTTAATTTATGTGGTTAGATTATTTTACAGTTACAATAATGAACATCTTGGGTTAGGTTACTTTTTCTTGTTTGTATTTGTTTAATCCCTTTAGCATTTATTTTGCTTTTTTCTTTCTCTAACTTTTGGACAACTTGAATAATTTTAGCATTCCCTTTTAATTATTTTATTTTATTACATTATTGTAATAAAATTATTAATCTAGTTAGTGACTTCTTAACTGATTTCACTTTGTAATTTTCTGGAGGTTATATTAGGGATTACAATATATATTACCTAATTTTTAGCCTATATGTAGTTGATATTTCATCCTATTAAGTGTAAAGTAGAAGCCGTACAACAATAAAGGTCCTTTTACTCTTCCTATTTTATGTTATGGTCTTTATTTGTATTACATCTAAACACTTGGAATGCTTTATCAAAAACATTATAACTTTTTATTTTCAATAGTCATTCATATTTTAAAGACTTAGAAGATAAGAGTCATTTATAGCTAAATGGATGCACATTGAGGCCATAGTCGTAAGGACAGACTTCTTTTTTTTTTTGGTACCAGGGTTCGAACTTGGGACATTGCACCTTTCGCGGCAGGCAGCAGAAACACTGAGCTAAATCCCTGGCCCTCATACTCCTAAGGAAAGACGTGTAAATACCAAATAGTTTCTCTGGTGTGAGAAACTGAAAGTGTAAATAAGAATTAAAATGTATAATAGATAATGTGAAATAGGAAGAAAAGGTCTAAAGGGGAAGAGGAAGTGGGAGGAGTAGGGGAAAGAAAAGAAGGGAAAGGAAAAATATGAGAAAAGGAGAAAATGGAAGGAAAGTCTTTGTAAATAATGAGGGGTAGAAGGGGTTGAAGGGAGGGCAGGGGAATGGGGAAAAAACAAGAACCAAGATGCATCATGTAAGTGCACAAACTCCCAATGATGAATGTTATCATATTGTACACCTAAAATGTACCAATAAACTAATGAAGAAAAAAAAAAGACATGAAAAGTCTCATCTATTCTGTATAATTGTAGTGAATATACACATACTTGAAATTTTCAAATCATTAACAACAATCTAGCGTATGAGAAAACTGTAAGGGCTAGAAGGAATCAGAAAAGACACTCCATCTCTTCCTTAGGGAAATAATACCTATAATAACTTAGTACCTACACTGTGCCGAACTCATACATTCTTTCTTAATCTACTGCCCCCATTCCTGCAAAGCAGGCCTGATTATTTCACTCAAAACAGAAGGAAATTGGGCTCAGAGATTTGAAATAGCCAGTCAGATCACACAGCTGTTGAGCATATGAGTTAGGGCATTCACACACACACACAAAACCTTAGAAGATAATAAAGTCTAATCTATTTACCCAGATATTTATCATATCTGTTGCTCTTTCTTCATTTATGAAGATGCAGATTTCACTATGGTATCTATAAAGTGAAATAATTTCCTTTAGCATTTCTTTTCTTTTTTTTCTGGTACCAGAGATTGAACTCAGGACCCTAACACTTGTGAGGCAGGCACAGTGTCACTGAGCTAAATCCCAGCCCAGATCCTTTACCATTTCTTAAGACTTTTTTTTTTTACTTATCTGTTTTCCTTTCTCTGAAAATATCTTTATTTTTGCCTTTATTCCTAAAGGATATTTTTTCTAGATTTAGACTGTGGGGGTTAATAGCACTTTTCTTCCAGTATTTAAAAAAAGAGTATATGAAATTAACCCTGATTCCTTGAAATTGCTTAATACACACATGCAGAGTGTAGCAAGCCTCCTTAACATACACCCACATTAAATTTCTCTTTGAGCTGAGGAATAGTGGATGAAAAATCCAATATCTAATGTTAAGGTGCTAGGAATATAGCTCAGTGGTAAAGTGCTTGCCCAGCATAGGTGAGGTCATAGGTTCAATCCCCAGCAACTACACGCACACACACACACACACACACACACACTCACACACACCACAAAATCTAATCTAAGCATGTAATTTTTTAAATTATTCAGATTTTATTCATACAGTAAACATTTGATAAGATTTTGTTTGCAATTGGCAAGTTGAAATCTGTTCTCTTTATTACCAGATAATTTATCAAGGAAACCAAAATTTAATAAATGATTTAATTGAATGATATATGGTCTTTTCAATTGTGACTTTGATACAAAGCATGAACCAAATATTTGCCTTGGGTCCAGTATTCTGCAACTCAAATCTAGTATTTTCATCCATAGAGTTGTATAAATCATGAAATATCAGAACAAGAAGGTTGTCATTACCAATAACCTAAAATGTTTAAATTGTCTACAATAAGTCCAGTATATCTGAATTCCCTATGGATATTTAATTTATGTATGAATTACTCTAGAGATGGAAAAAGTCAACCACCCAGAACAAATTATTTCATCTTTGTGTAATCTCTGATTCTTAAAATATTCTCCCTGCAACTCCAGCTCTTTGGTCTTCTTGAAGGCACGCAGAACAATTTTGACCCATGTTCCATTGAAAATGTTTCAAATGTGGACAGTAACTATCCTAAACTTCAGGGCTTCACCATTACTTTGGATTTAACTTCTGTGAGATTTAATTTCCTGGATTGAAGAAAAATTTTAAAAATGCACTGAAAACATTGAAATAACTCAGAAGTTACTTATGAGGTATACTTTGGAAGTAGACAGTTTCAAAACTACATAAGACAACTGGACTCTGAATGAACCTCACATGAATTTTGTCAGAAGATCAAACTGAACTACTTCAGTGATGGGTAAAATCAAATGTGAAACATCTTCCAGAAATTTGGAGCAAAAGAGTTTTGTTTTATTTTACCATGTTTGATAATGAATTATGATATCTCATCTTTTGCTGAGTTACTATATGGAAAAAAATAATTGAGACAGAAGGAGGATTAAACTTACTCCACATAGAATTATAGATCAGGAACAAGATGGAGTGGCTACACTTCAGTCCTACCAGAAGGTACAGACACTAACCCTGAACATTACAAGACAAGCACAAGAAAGGTGACAAGAAGGCAGATCAGCTAGGAGCTGCAGGACACAGATCTGAGTTCCCTGGGTGTTCTTTCTGTCTTATACTTCTCAGACTGGTGCTGCAGAAGCGGGCAACTCAGAAAATCCAAGATGGGAGAAAGTTTACTCTATTTAGTGAAAGGATTAGGGGAGAAAGGAAAGCTAGGAAAGACAATCACCCATAAGCCAAACATAATGGAAAAAACCCCACACCATACCATCAGGAACAGTGAAGTGGTTAGTAGGAATTTCCACTTCTGTCTGTGAGTCTGAGGCCTCCTGCCCTGGGCTGGTGTAATGTCAGAGAAGATGGAGTGCGGAGACAGGATGTCCATCCTCATACAGCAGGACGGACGCCCCCAGCAACATGTGGAACAGTAACAAGTATCTCCCAATCAGCCAGGGTAGTATCTGTGGAGGACTTGTAGGGAGGCCTAAAAGCTCCACTTCCTCTCAGGAGTACTGAGGTCTTATATTCTTTTGGAAGCCATCAGAGTCTGTGAGGAAAATATGTATTTTCATCCCAGCTGACAGTAACAAGGTGGTGCCCACCTTCCCTGACTCCTGTGGTGTCAGAGAAGACCTGCTAAAACAGAAGAGTTAAATAAGATTCCAAAGTTTACTTCTTTCTGGCCTCCATAGTTTTCTAATGAGAAATTCCCTGTAATTTGAATCACTATGAATCATTTTCCTCTGGTGACTAACCAGACTTTTTTCTTTAGTTTTTGTTTTTAAACGTTTGATTGTTTGTTTGCCTTTTGAGTATCCTATTACAATTCACTGGAATTTCAGAACCTGTAAATTTATGTTTCTACCAAATTTGGGAAGGTTTTAGCCATTTTTTCTTCAAATATTTTTTATATCATTCTTTTTCCTATTTTTCTGGAATACTAGTGACATGAATGCTTTTGTACAAGGCTCCAAGGTGCTGTTTTTTCAATATTTTTTGCTATGCTCTTCAGCTTCAGTTTTTCTTCAAGTTCATGAATTCTTTTTTTAGTCATCCCTGGAGTTCTATTGAAACCATCAAAGTAAATGTTTATTTCATATATTGTAATTCTTTGTTCTAAAATTTTCACTTTTAAAAAGATAGCATCTACTTTTTTGCTGAGAACTTCTGTTTTTCCATTTATTTAAAATGTTTGCAACTTTTATCTCATAGAGCATAGTTACAAAAGTTGCCTTAGGGGCTGGGGATTTAGCTCATGGCACTGCACCTACCTCACCAGTGCAAGGTCCTACATTCAATCCTGGGTACCAAAAAAAAAAGTTGCCTTAATATCTGATAATTTCAACATCTGAACATCTCAGGGCTGACTTCTATTGACTATCTTTTCTCTCAAAAATTGGTCACATTTTCATGGTTATTTGTATTTCAAGTAATATTGGATTATATCCAAATATGGACATTTTGAATACTATGTTTGAAACTCTTGAATCTCAAAGAACATTTGTCAATGTACACATGAACACACACACACACACATATATATATATCTCACATATATGTATCTTCTGTATTCTATATATATATAAATCCATATATAAAGGTATTTTAACAGGTAATAAACTAAATTAAGACTAAATTATGACTGCTTTCTATGGACAGTAGTTCTGTACTCCATCTTCAAAGCCTTTGCTTTTGAAATAATAACATCTATCCAGACCTGATCCTTGACATTAGTATAAGGTGTATGTGTGGTTCTATGGCATTTGATTAGTGAATATTTTAACAGGACCTGTGTTGCAGCATAGGGGGGCCAATAGACATGAGGGAGCCTTTCTGGACCCAAACCTCGATCCTATGGTACCTTATCACACATGGTGAGCGTTTCTGTTTGTTTCTGAGTGGCACCTGCTCACTTCATGTTAGCCTGGGAGTCCGGTAGTGTATATCATGGCCCCTTCTCAGAGCCTCTGCTGCACTTCTTTTGGTCTATTCTGCACACACATGACAGCTCAGGTGTAAGCCCAGGGCTTGTGTCAGTTTGTACACATAACTGAGTATACCCTTTTCCATCTCTCTTCTCTCTGGAGTTTCTCATCCCCCAACACACACAAACACACCTTGCACTCCGGTCCTTCCTGCCCATAGCTCTGCGAAATAAAAATGGATTTTTCTCAGAGTATTTACATCCATACTGCTGCACATTTGCATGAAATTGAGGCTAGTTTCTGGGCAAAACAACAAGAGAAAAGATATTTAAGTTAGCATGGGTTTCTTCCATACTCTCCAGCAAACAGTGACTTTTGTCTAGTCTCCTAGCCTGAAAGACGGTTTTCTCCGTGTTATTTTCTGAGTAGTTGTCTTTCCTAAGTAGCTTTGTGACTCATCCTCAGGTAAAAGAGGGGAGAACTTCAGAAAGCTCAGCAATATTCCTGTTGTTCTGCACATTTTGATTCCCCTCATCCTTCTGCCTGCTATGTTTTACCTTTCAGCCCTCAGATTGTTGATTTTGGAATTCAGCCATCACTAGAAAATGGTTTGGGGTAGTTTTATATTTATTAATTTGAAATACTTGTAGATTTCACAGGGAGTTGAAAAGTAGTAGAGAGAAGTCCTGTATACCATTCACCCTGTTTGGCCAATGGTTATATAACAATTCTCTATATACCCATACATAAATATAAACATCTATATAGCATACTATCAAAACCAGAAAACCAGCATGGATATGAGATATGTAGGTAATTATATGGTATTTTATCATATTGTAGGATCATATGAGACCACATAATCAAGATACAGAGCTATTCTATCACCACAAAAGTCTCCTTCATGCTGTAAATTTATTGTCAAACTCAACCCCTACCTACCTCCATATTAACCTCTGGATGCCACTCTTTCATTACCGATCTCTACAGTTTTCTTTTTAAATTCAGAATGCTACACTTGTATAAATGGAATCATAAAAGTTTCGTTCGTGATAGGGTATGGTATGCTGGAGCAGCGGTGGTCAACCAGGACCAACAGGTGGAATGGGAACAGGGGCTACCTCAAGGGACATCAGCACAGAGGGCTGAGCTGATTGCTTTAACTAAGGCTCTGGAATCGGAAAAACAAAAAAGGATAAATATATTCACTGATAGCCGTTATGCTTTTGCCACCGCCCATGTACATGGGGAGATTTATCAGAACAGAGGGCTGCTAACCTCTGGAGAGAAGGAAATTAAAAATAAGACTGAGATATTGGCACTGCTACAAGCCATCTGGTTGCCCTAAGAGGTTGCCATCATCCATTGCCATGGGCACCAAAAGGGGTCAAGCCCCGAGGTGATTAAAAATAATGCTGCTGATCAGGCAGCAAGACAAGCCGCCCAAAAATCAGTGGGGAAGCAAATGGCTCTGCTTCCCACACCGGTACTCCCAGAAAAACCTAAATATACAGACAAGGAGATAACGGAAATGAACAGGAGACGCTGGACTCGAGGAAGACACGGGTGGTGGATGACTAAGGAGGGAAAGGTGGTGCTCCCAGCAGCTGTAGCAGACACGTTGCTGTGAGAACTACATGAGTCCACCCACCTCGGTGAGAAAAGGATGATGGCTGCCTTACAGCTCCATTTCGTCAGCCAGGGATTAGCCCAAAAGGCCCAGGACATGGTGAGATGATGCCCCACCTGCCTCAAGGTAAATGCAAATCGGGTAACCACACCCCCTGGGGTCCGACACAGAGGGCTAACTCCAGAACATTGGGAGTTGGACTTTACTGAAATAAAGCCCGGCGTGTATGGGTACAAATACCTGCTAGTTTTTGTGGATACATTTTCAGGATGGGTAGAAGCATACCCCACTAAGAGGGAGACAACGGAAGTAACAGTTAAAAAGCTCCTGACAGAAATAGTTCCCCATTTTGGTTTGCCCTTAGCTCTGGGGTCTGACAATGGTCCAGCCTTTACGGCTAAGATATCTAAGTTAATTAGTAATATCCTTGGAATAAAGTGGAATGTACACTGTGCCTATAGGCCTCAAAGTTCAGGACAGGTAGAAAGAACAAATAGGACTTTAAAGGAGATTCTGACTAAATTATGCTTGGAGACTGACCTAGGCTGGGTAGAGCTTCTCCCTTTTGCCCTCCTCCGAATGAGGTGCACTCCCAAGCCTCCCCTCAATCTGGCCCCCTTCCAGATTGTTTATGGGCGATCTCCCCCAATCATTCCATTAATAAATGTAGAATTAAAGGAAAAATTTTCCCACCTTCGACTCCTTAAATCTATAAAGGCAGTTCATCAGCTTCAGTCAGAGCTACATGAGACATTACAAAAGAAAATGACTAGTCCAAATGAAAAACCTTTACAACCTTTACCCTATAAGCCGGGAGATTTGGTTTTTATTCACAGGTTTGATTCCAAGACCCTGGAACCTCATTGGAAGGGACCGGTTCCTGTTGTCCTGTCAACTCCCTTGGCGGTGAAGGTGGCTGGACATTCTGCCTGGACACATCGCAACCATCTAAAAGCAGGACCCCCCACGGACATCTAAAAGGACAAATGGAAGGCTATCAGCTAACCAGGCGACCAAAAGCTAAGACTGAACGGGTTGGAGATGTTTCACCTTAATGATAATATTCTCTGGGACACTGGCAGTATTGCCCCCAAGAGGACTAGATCACACAAAAAATATATGGATTCAATTGGCAAACTCGCTTAACTTGTCTGAATTCTGCTTAAATGTTGATGTAAATTTCCATTATGTGCTGGGAAGCTGTCTCATTCCAGTATACACCTCTTTAGAATTAATACAACCCTATACCCTATTTAAGGACATCCCAGAAAAAAATCTTACTTACATGGATAGTTATAATTGGGGGCATGACACCTGCCGTAAACCTAAAAATGCTGTCAAATTATATACACCCAAGGTAATTATGTCAAACAAAACTGAATGTGCTATATATAAAAATTGTACAACCAAATGTCTGAGGATAAAATGGTCAGAAGGGATGTCCTGCCATATAAAACAAAAAATTGTGTGTAACAATTGCCCTATCTCCCTGCCCACAGGATGGTTTTATACCTGTGAAGGAATAACCTTTAATTATATTCCAGCAAATTTAACCAAGACCCGTTGCTGTTTGAGTCGTCTAGCTGTAGTGTTGCCAGACAGAACTGATCTGATTGTGCCTAACAGAACTAAACGTTAGTCGCCTTACACTGCACAAGGATGCGATGATGACGTAGGTCTGTTAACAGATGCTAAAGTAATAACCATGATAACATCTTTTGTTGCCCTGCCTTCTATAGGAGTCAATGCTGAAAAGACAGTACAAAAATTAGCTTGCAACGTGGTCAAAGGGTTAAATGCTACCTCATCAGCCTTGGCATTAATTAACCAAGAGTTACAGAAACAGAGACAGGCAATCTTAGATAATAGAGCAACAATAGACTATTTGTTGCTCCTCCACCACCAAGGTTGTGAAAGAGTAAAAAATATGTGTTGTTTCAATCTTACCGATAATGGTCCAAAGATCAAAGAAAAGGTAAAACAATTAAAAGATCTGGCTCAAAGAATATATAATGAGGATGGTGGGGACTTGTTCAAATGGTTAACTTCGTGGTTGCCCAACCTACAATGGTTAAAAGAACTTTTTCTTGTCATCATAGCTGTGTGTACATGCTTATTATTGTCATGTTGTTGTATACAATGGATACCTACATTTGTGCGTAAGATTACTTAAGTTCCAAAAATCAGTGGAAAATGTGGGACTGCATAACCTTTGTTCCTTTTCTCCAGCCTCATTGTGATTAAATGTGAGATGCTTGTTACTTTTGGGACAGTAGATAAAAATCTGTAACAGACCTAAAGTCCCAAAGTAAACTACTCAACTCCTTGTTTGCCCGGAACTGATGTTCCGGACA
>NW_004624735.1:2839726-2853040 GCF_000247695.1 Heterocephalus glaber | reverse complement strand
TATTCAACTTTATTTAGATTGTTAAAAAGCTTAAGTTTTTCATATATTTACTATAAATGAGAGCTTAAATTTGGAGAAAAACTGTGTGAAATGAATACAGTTGTAAATATGCATCAAACTGTGATTTATATTTGAACACCCCTCTGCATGTAAATGTGAGCATCTGTAGATCTGAGAGGCAAAATTCATTTGTAAACAAGTGGAAGCATCTACGGTATACAAGTTACTGTTCTGAATGCTAAGAGCACAGCACTGAGTGAGGAAAAAAAAAAGACATCTTTGCTGAAAACGGCTTATATTCCCTTGGCTATACTACATAAAATGTGTTGAGTGATATCTAGGAGAGACCGAAAGAAGTGGAAAGGAAAGAGAATGAAAAAAGAATTAAGATGTGTTAGGTACATGTTTCAACACCCCATGATGAATGTAATCATTGTGTACTAACATGTACAAACAAATAATTTTAAAAAATTAATGATTAACAGTATAAATGCTACAGAATAATTTTTGTTCAAGTAAAGGCATAAGAAATTAAGTAGATAGTTCATAATGAAGGTATTGTATTTAAAAATTCAATTCTGAGGAGCTGGGGATTTAGCTCAGTGGCAGTGCGCCTGCCTGGCAAGTGCTAGGTCCTGAATTCGATCCTCAGTACCAAAAAAAAAAAATTCAATTCTGAAAAGTATCTTAAAACTTTTTAGAAGTACTGAACACGAGCTTAAATTATTTCTATTTCCTCACAGGAACGTTAAATAAGAATTTGGGAAAATGAAGCCATTGCTTTATTAAAACATATGACTGACTGTAGACTGACCACCAGAGTAACTGGATAGAGTACAGCCATGGTAAGTCAAACAGCATACAGGATCTTTTGTCTTTCAGAAAGGGTAAAATGTATGAAAATTACATATAGCAGTGAGAATAAACATGTTAATCTCCAAAATGTTTATAAAATATAGCTCTAATTTTTAATTTACTGAATTAAGATTCATTACTAAGATTATAAACAAATGGAATCTGAAGAAATTAGTCTTCTTAAGAATCAAATATTAGCCAGGGATTTAGCTCAGTGGTTTTGCCACCTGCTGCGCAAGCACAAGGACCCGAGTTCGATCCCCGGGACCAAAAAAAGAAAAAGAATCAAATATTACATTTCCTCCCTCTCTTCCTTCTTACAGTAAGGCAGTTCACTTGCTCAGTTCTATTTCTTTCCAAGAAAATTTTCAAGTCAAGAGAAAAGTGTTCATCTAAAGTTACAAGTGATGACACTGACCTGACTTCATAACTGTGAGAATCAATCAATGACCAACATAACAAATACTATTAGAAGTAATCAAAACATACACTTCCAGACTCCGAGTCTAAGTAATAAAATATCATGTAAATAATGTTAAAATGGTAACATCCCATTTCCAGAAAAAACCCTTACCAGTCGTTGATTTAACCTTTTATTTTCTTCCTCTTTCAACTGCAATGTCTATAGGTGGAAAAAAAGAGACTTTGGTTAATCCTTCTAAGTACTAAGTACAGAAAGATTGTCAAAAGTTATTTTCAAACTAATGTTTGGTTCTGGTATGAAAAGTTAATGATGATATTATTTCCATGAATCTTTTCCAACTGTTTTAATTATTTATTGTTTTAATGAGAATAATTTGGATACATTTACTTAAGCCAACAACTGTCAAGTTTTCATACCCATTAGCTGTGAAATTTGTAAATATGCAGTAAATATCTGAGATCTATCCCCCATGACTTTGCTGGTAGGTCCCATCTGAGATGAAGAACCTTTATTTACAAGATACATCTCCAGGGCTGGGGACTTAGCTCAGTGGTGCTGCCACCTGCCTTGCAAGCACTAGGTCTGGAGTTTGATCCCCGTACCAAAAAAAAAAAAAAGATACATGTCCAGTTATTCTGAGGTGGTTATCACATAACTCTTTAATAATGAAAGAATAAATGTATCATTCTGACTTTGTATTTTTATCAATTAAGCTTGTAAATAGCAAAAGACATTACTGAAAATCTTAAAGGCTTAACTAGTACTTGAATGAAGAGCTCTCACACTGGCAGTTTTTTCCTCTCACATCAATTCGTCTTTATTAAAAACTACAACTTGTTTCATTACCTTTCGTTGTATTTTTGCTCATTTCTAAAAAAAAAAAGTTTAATACTTTTTGAAATAAATGTGTAAAATTCAAATTTATATTATTTTATAAAAACTACCCACCTTTTGCTCTTATACAGACATCACTCATTGGGAATTTATGAAATAAAAGAGAATTGAAGTATGACTGCTAATTGTTTAGCCAGTAGATCACAAATTACAGGATTAATCAAAACTTTAACTACAAAAATAAATTAACCATAAAAAATAAAGATTTACTTTATAAACACAGAGATGTCCTACATTTTCACAGTAAGATTTAAATGCATTACCAAAGTGAACATATTAAAAGTGTTAAGAAGAGAATTTACTTACTCTTTCTAAGAGCATTATCCTCTGTTTTTCTTCAGAAAGCATATGGACATTTTCCCTGAAAGTGAATGACCAATAGTAAAGTTTTAGTCATTTGAAACTATGAACTTTACATTTCCTTCAGTAAGACTTTGGAAGTTTTAAGTACTACTGCAGATTACTTTAGCAATTTAAGGTCTTGTACTAAGTTCTCAAAAGTATCCTATTTAAGTTAGGACACCTATCAATACGGTCTGTTCTGTGTATCAGACTGAGATTTTCAAACTTTTTTAAATTATGAGCAAAACTTTGTATGTATATGTGTACCTGAGGATATTTTCTTCCACCAATTTTCTTTTCAATGAGTGAACTCATTTTTAACAAATGTACAAGGATATATATATGTACAACCCTGATTATGTTTTTGATACTTTAGTTCTGAATAAATCAATTTCTATCCATCTATCAATAAATTCTAAGTACAGGCCTCAAGATTGACCTATGTGTATCATATAAATACTTACTTGAATTTCCAGACATAAAAACTATTTTTGTTAATATCAGTGTCTTGAATTTTGAGGCTTCCTTTGTGATTTGGCATATGTACATCTTTCTAAATTGTTATACTCGATAAAATGGGATTTTTTTTATTGCTTACTTTTGTTTGTGAGAGAAGATCCTTACATTAACAGTGGGTCTTGAAAATTCAGATTCTATTTTTAATGAATTTTTGATTCAGAAAAATTAATCAAAATCACATTGTAAAGCATGTACAAGTTAACAGCTTGTTTCACCAAACGGTGAAACATTCTCTCTCTAAATGAAATTTCCTTCTTAACTTTTTAGTCTTTTGCTTTTTTTTTTGGTAACCGAGATCGAACTCGGGACTTTGCGCTTGCGAGGCAGGGGGCAGCACCACTGAGCTAAATCCCCTGCAAGTCTTTTGCTTTTGAGCTGTTTACTACTTTTTATTACTTGCCTCGTTTATCTTTTTCTGTCACATTTTATTTGTCTTTCTGTATCATTTTGTTTTACCTGACTCTCCTATATACAGTTTTTGTTTTGAGGTACTGGGGACTGAACCCAGGGGCTCTCAACCACTGAGTTACATCCCTAGCCCTTTTTATTTATTTCGTCATTATTTTGAGAAAAGTCTTGCTCAGGCTGGCCTTGAATTTATAACCCTCCTGAGAAGCTGGGATTAAAGATGTGCCTTGCTGGTGTTGTGTTCTGATAGATTTTTCACATGTCTGGGGTTATTTTTGTCATTTTATGTTCTCTAACACTGTATTTTCTTCACATGCTTATGCCTTCCCTTTTTGAATCGCACTTTACATGGGCTACGGAAAATTAGTAATGTTAAAAACATTCCCTTTCTTCAGTTTTATAACTAACAGAATGCTGCTAATTTAAAAAGTCTTAACATATTCGAAGACATACTTACTGGACAGACATCATGCTTGTTTCCATTGCGGAATCCACTTTTCCCTCATCTGCTGTCTCCAAGGCTGGTCTATCTGCTTCACTTGGGGATCCAGGTGCACAGGCTCCATAAAGTTCTGGGGCTGCAGTTACATACGGTGAAGAAACAAAAGTGCTGCTACGCAACTTACTGACTTCTTCTTCAAGCTTCTTTTTTTCCTCAAGCAAACGAGCTCTATCTTCAGAAAGTGATTCTATCAAATCTGGCAGGGGAAAAACAAATGAAATAATAAAGAAAACTTTCATGAATTTTTTAAATTTGAAAAAGGATTCAAAAATCATATTACAAAACAGTACTAACCTTTATCCCTTTCTTGTTGTTGCATTGTACTCTTCAATTTGTCATTAAGATCATTTATTATGTTTTCTTTTCTCATTTTCTCTCTTGTTAAAACAGTATTGAAATTAGTCTGAAACAACAGAATAGTAATGATTTAAACTATCAACACAGTAGCTAAAGCTAAGAAAATAAATCTGCAAATATTCTTTTCTCTGGTACATTTATATGTGGAGAAGATAGTGTGATTCACAAAGACGTTTTGAGATTTTAAGGAAAGAAGTAAAATATCAACAATTTAAAGACTGCTTACATCACTTTTTGAGTACTCTTTCTGTAGACTTCTTTCGAAGTCTTGACTAACACATTAATATTTGAAAGCTAGTTCTATTCTGTCTCTCTGTCTTTTATTTGGGTATTTACAATGGGCACTGGACTATTTTACTGTCTAGACTTAATACTCCCCAACTTTTATATACTTTCTTACTAAGAAGCTCATGTATCTAGCTGCCTGCATGAGGCTTGTGAGAAAGCCAACAATGTTAACTAATGAGTTGCTTTTATAAAGAAAACAATTTGTTAAAACTTTTGGCTATAAGACTTCATTTAGAAAATCTTACTGGAATATAAAATAGATGAATGATAGAATTGTCTAAACTAATTCCATCTCCTTAGCATTTCCAATCACAAAATTTTTCAACATTTAATTTTTTAAATTCCATGCTGGCCTCAAACTCCTAACCCTCTGCCTCAAACTCCCAGGTGCTGGGATTAATACACTGTGCCAACATGCCTGGCTGCAGTCCAGTTTTAGGAGTTCTTTAGTTTTTGAATCAATGAATAATGGCAATAATGCTGGTGTAATATGGAGATTTAACAGGAAAATAATGTGACATTTTCAGATAAAAATCAAATGCATTAACTATTAACCTCTGGTCAGTAAGCATTCTAGAACAATCCTCAAAAAAGGAACATTTAAAATATGGCTTTGTGTGAAGCCATTTCTGTATTATTTATATACAGCAAAATAGACACTATTTGTAAAAGCACATTATTTTTATGCACTTTGCTATTTCTGGGATATGAAATGGATTCTTAGAATTATTATCATAATTTATAATACATATATTTTTAAAAGTGCTACTTAAGAACTAAGCCAAACTCAAGCCACAAATATAAAGCAAAGTTATATTACCATTCAATATATACTATTGCAAACTGGAAGATACCTTAGAAATCTATCTCTCCTAATGCCAATTTTTATACATATGAAAAAGTTTTAAAATACTAAGAACTCAATGCCTGGCCTGGTGGCACATTCCTTTAATTTTAGCAGTTGGGAGGCCGAGGCAGGAGTATTGGTGCCAACTTCTAGGCCAACCTGAGTTATATACCCTGTCAAAAAAACCAAACAAACAAAAAACCCACCAAAATACAAAACCCTTCAATCAGACAAGTTAGTTTTATACTTGAAACCTTCAGCCACACAAAGGAATTAGCACATGCCTGTTGTTCAGCAATCAAAGATGTTCGAACATTTTGCATTTCTTCATTCTTTCTCTTCTCTTGCTCTTCAAGTTGTTCCAGAAACTTAGCTTTTTCTTCCTGAAGCTTTTCTTGAAGTTCAGCAACTAAGCTTGAAGAATCTTCTCTGGTAGATTCAATGACAGGACTTAAAAATTGAATACAGCATTAAGTTTTTTCTCAAAAATTATAGATGCAATCATAAATATATCAACTATTCTATTAAGGCTGTTTATCTTCTACAAACCTAACACAAGGAGAAAGGTATCTGTGTGAGTTCACTACCTTTCTGACTAAAAAAGTTTCTATCCACATGGCTAAACGTATACTCTATACTACGTAGCTTGAAGCTCCCAGTAGAGCCTAGCAAACAATTATTTGTTTAAAATTACAAAATAAAATACTCCCACCCATACTCACCCAGATTCATAACCCTACTTCCTAAAAGTGGGGGATGAGCTGTGAGGACGGATCCATTCTACACTCATTTCTTTGTACACAGGCATGTGAGGAAGCCCTTTCCCCTAATATTCATCAAAAACAATGTAAACTATTGATTTCATATTCTCCAACCAAACGGGAAAAAAATATTTAGGTTCATATTTCCTTAATTCCAAGTACACCAGACAGTTACTCAGGTAACTGATCATTTGTATTTACTCTTTGATCTATTTGTTCATACCCTCTACCCATTTTTCTGCACTGTGTGCCTTCTTTGTGATTTGTGGGAAGTATTTGACATTGCAGATACAGTTCTATTCTTAATTTATGTCTTGCAAATATTTCCTCCTGGTGGTTGTTCACTTAAGGCTCCTTCTGGCACTTGTACAACTAATGAAGCAATGGAAGGGCTGGGAGAAATGTTGGACTGTGTCCTCCTGTTAGCATTACCCTTGTTCATTCATCATGTTAATGCAAAGATTATGAAAAACAATCAACTAAAAATTTTATGTTCCATTATGAAATTAAAGTTCAAGAAATTATTACTTACTGGTTTTTAATAATATAGAATATCCAGAATTTAATGTAGAGGCTATTTAAACATGTCCATTTTCTAATCTCATACCATTGTAAATACTTGATTTTTTCCATATACGTAACAACCAAAACATACTGTCAGAGAATGTGGAAGCAACCAGAAGAACCCATGAGTCAAACTTCAGAGATTTGCAAATATATAAAACAATGAGAGTCTTAGGATACTCTCTTCACCAAGACTCTGAGAAATGGTGGTGCTCTGCAGGACAGGGAGAGCAGTGGTATTTGAGAGGCCTAATATCCAATGAATTCAACGGGAATGACAGGATTTTGGTGGCAGAGGCCAAACACACAAACACCAGACACGTGCTTGATATAGCTCCATTATAGGCAGCAGAGCCAAAGCAGCAATTGAGTTTGTCTCAGAAAAGCCTCTCAGTGGTTTCTCAAACTTTAATAAAATGGGTTGATTAAAGGCTATTAGATCTGCACAAACAGTAATAAACAGATTTATAATATACAATAGAAATTATGTAAATGAGCTCTTTCAGAATACCAAACTGTTCTGTACTCACCTTTCTTGTGATGGTGAGATATGATACTGTCTACATAATGAGATGCAGTGAGGTAAATGAGGTAGGTATGGTGATGTAGCATCAAGCTACTACTGACCTTCTGATGAAACATCAGAAGGATCATTGAGCTACAATGATACCAGCTGATGACAAGTAAGTGAAACCGTGGCTGAGGGAGCAACTATTCTATTTACAAAGCAAGCGGTAGTTGGATTCCCACAGAATCCAGTTTGTCAATCCCTGGTATAGATTTTAAGAACCAGTTTGCTTCTGCCTATACAGGTAGCAATATTCTTTCACTATCTCACCTTGGGATTATATTTCAGTCCTGGTAAAATCTAGTTAGCAGGATTTTTTTTCCCCCCTTGAATCTGGCCTCAAATATTGGGAGGCTGATCTTGTATGGCAGTTCTCTTAGCAATTTAGGTATCATCAAAAATGCCTGACTCTAATGAACAATCATTGCTTATTCTTGATTATCTTGGAAGATCACTGAAATTAATAGAGAGAAGCATTCTTTTTCCCTAAAATATAATTCAGAGTGAAAAATCTAGTTGGAAGATTCCACAGGTCATTGCATTGATCTAATATATTAAAAATATGTTGCATGGTCCTACTAAACAGGAAACAGCACCTACCTAAACTACCTGAGCAATACACACGCATGCCAGAGTGGACAGTGAAGCCCATGAAAATTCAGGGAGCTCCATACAGTAAGATTTTTAAGAGAGCAGTGGTCCAGAACATATGGACAAATTCTTAACACATCAAGTCATGAAGAGTAAGCATAGAAATATTCCTTTATCAAGTAGGTCTTACATATGCAACATCAACTTCAAATCCTAAAGGTACACGGAAGGCACAGAAGCTTCACATTCCTGCTATATGGCTTGCCTTCTGCACCTGTAACTATGGGATTCACTATGAGGGGTTACTGTTGGCAGGCCTGGTTCCTGTCATGCTGCCATTCTTCCAAAGCTAAAGGGAGGAGGATCAGAGCCAACTGATGGATGGCCCTGAAGAATGGGAGGGAGCAAAGGGAAATTTTCCCAGGGGCACAGTGGCAATATATCAGGTAGAACACTTGAAGTCACTTAAAATGGGAAAAGCCCATGGGTACAGACCTACAATGATTCATGCAAACTGGGTTAAAGGTTTGCCTGGATAGTGAAGAAAGAAGTTAGACTAAAATCTGGCGACAAGAAATTTGTGGAAGAATATGGATGTATCAAAATGAGGTTAAAATGTGAAGACCTTTAAATCCTCTGACGATATTATATCCCACTGCAAGGAAACTGTTACTAATCACAAGGGCAAACTGAGTGTTTCAATGGACACCATTACCTTTGCTCCAGTGATACCCATCTCTGTTCCAAAGACTCTTGAAAAAGCACTGCTGGAAGCATAACATCATTTTACTCACCAAGCAGCAGACACTGTGCTCCCCATATTACAGTGTTTCCTAGCAGGCCACCTGATGGCAGGGTTGCCCTGGATTGCAACCATTATGTAAGGAAGAATAATCTGTCTTCACAAGGCCAAGTGTTCTTCACCTGGATCACACTATTTCTGCCAAAACCACCATTCCTTAATTCAAAAACTGCTGTATTCACTAGAATTGCTTCTGAACAAAGGAATTTTAGAGAAAGATGTGTACACATGACCTCATGCCTATGGAAGTCACTGGTCTTGCTACACATATGCCAACTCTAAAAACAGTTGGTCCAATAAATTGTGGACCAATCTACTCACAGCACCAGATGAGTGACATTTCACAAACCGGGGTAATAACCAAATGTCGTACATGCTCTGAACCAGAAAGCGCTATGTGATACCAATTCCCCCCTAATCTGGATAGACTGGAGAAATAGAAATGAAAATTGGAATCACTAATTCACTAATAAACTGTGAGTAAAAATTATAATTTGGGCCTATGCTGGGTAGAAAGATGATTTAGTTCCACAAAAAAGAATTCCTTAACCAGTAGACACAAGCAGGATCTAACTTGAAAAGAAAGAAGCTTATACTATCATTTGGCCACTTGAGGCTCCTTATGATATTGCAGCAACAGGGAAAAAAAGTGTAAAGCTGCCATAGTGATGACTGAACTTCATTATCAACATGAAATAGGTTGCTTCTATACAATGAAGGCAAAAAGGAACAGTAATGGAATCCCAAGGGATTTTCTTGGCACCGGCCATGGCACTGAAAAATAAATCAATAAAAGCTACAGCAACTAAATTAATGGCAGTCTGTTTAGAAACAGATTTAAATCATGTGGATCAGGCAATAAACTAAAATCAGTTGAGGCACTGGCTAAGGTAATAAATAAAGTGAGTAATGAAAGGAAGCTGCATATACCTAGTAGAGTTACAAGGATGGTTAGAGAAATAAAATCTATTAACTAAGCTGTATATATAACCCAATTTTTATCCTTATCTCTATCTTCCATTCCCCTACTTGTAAATTAAGGTATAATGGTAGTTAACTCTATATTTTATCATTTAAATTACAGAGTATCTAAGAGATTGTGACAGACAAGAACAGAAAATGAATATCAAGTGTTCACCCTAGATATGACATTAGTTTAGGTTGTACCTTTTGAAGAGCTGGTAAGGATATCTGAGGTTGTATGAGAGGCATAACTTGCATCACGTCAAACAAAAATGTCATTGAAGTTTCTTTATTTAGAAGTTCAATAGGAGCAAAAGAAATGTCTAACTGCTGACTTTAAAAGAGGGTAACCAGCGCTGGACTATACTGTGCCCTCAGTATTCCCTTCATCCCCTCTGTGATCTCATACACACTGTAATACAGAGTCTGCATTTCCCAGAATCCCCTGTATAGCTTCAAGTCTGCCATGAAAAGAACACCTTTTTGGTGTTTGGAAGGTAGAAGAGAAGCCCAGGCTCATTCTCCAGAGATGGTTGTAGCCAGATGTAGTCTCATAGTAGCTTCCTGAAAAGTAACAGAACTACTCATTTTGTGCTGCAGATTAAGCCAGACCATTGGTGCTTTGAAGAGATTCTTGAATGTTGGAGCAGCTTCCCAAGTGAGACAGGAAGAACCATCAGCTCTGATGAGTGCTTCAGTGTAATTTCCTGATTTCACTTAGAGCTTGATAGACTCTCTCCAAATAAACTTTAATCAGGCTCTTCTAGGCCTCTAGGCTTTGACCTTGGCATGTGTTCTTGTTGGGCCTGCATTATCCATTTGTAGCAAGAAGCTTAGTAAGGCACTTTAGAGAGAACTCCCCACCCTTGATTTTTGATGGCTTTCAAAATTTGATCAAATTCCTTAGTCCACACTCTTGACATCTTATCAACCTGGCTTGCGTTCAGCAAGAATCCTTTTAGGCCAGACTCCCCTTTACTCCAGGTGTTTCCTGAGACTTAAATGTCCATCTACTGTACTCTACCCTGCTGCTGGGCTACAAACTGCAGTTTGTCCATCCTGTATTCAGAATTGATCTCAGTTCTATACTGAGGACTTTTTTTCCCCTACTGCAATAGTTCCTGAATATAATCTGTTCTTACCACTTTAACTACTGTCCAGTTCTGGTGCTCTGGCAAGCTTTCCTTAGTAATGGCTCCATTGATCTTTGTTTTCTCATCTCTGTAAACATTCATGCAAGCCCTAAATCTGTTAAATCTTCTAATTCCCCCTACAATACACAAGAGCTATTTTCAAACCAGAAGGAAAAGTTTTAACTGTGTATCAATATATAAGTATTACATAGCAGACAGAGACCACTTAGAAGAGGTAAGGCAAGAAACGGGTTAAAATATACAATATACATACCCCTACAAATATATTCACTTTGAGAATTAATGATAGAATAAATGATACCTTATGCTCCAGAAACTATTTATTGGGCTACAAAATCCTGTCACAAACTTTTAAAGACTACCTTCTGTGATTAAGGGGATTAACAGTAAGACAATAACAATGATAAAAATTTAAAAACAAGCAAACAAAAAACCTCAGCCCACAACCATAGTATCAAACCTGGAGAGTATCTTTTCAATCACAGAGAAAATAACTGAAATTGTATATAAAGTAATAATAATGAGAACATTGTACATATTCCCTATCTATGATTTAGCCTTTGCTAAACAATGCTCAGAGGAAACTTTTATACTTTTTCATATATAAATACAAACAAAATACAAAAAGAACAAAAGCAAATAATTTTTAAGTAATGAATTTAGAAACTGAATCAAAGCAATCAATTTAAAATGGAAAAAGTACTGTATCTCAAAACATTTTCAATTTTCCAAAAAGTCATTGTCTCTGAAAATCCAAAAAAACAGATTTTTTTAAAGAAACTAATGAATTTAAATAGTCTAACATTTTTATGTTTACAGGAAACACTATTTAAAAAGTAACATGTTTACTTCATGAAAATATTGACTGCTACATTTACCAAAACTACATGAGTAAATCAAAGTACTATGACTACACGCACACACCTGAATCACTGATATTTTCATTTTATAATTACAGACTAAAGTTAATTCTTACCTTTTTGCTATTTGATTTTCAAGATGTTTAATTTTTTCTAATAACTCTTTCTCAACAACTTCTCTCTCCAATTTAAATTCTTTTAGGGCAGTCTGAATAGCTTCATCTTTTTCACAATTAAGGTTCTGAATTAACTGTTCTCTCTCTTGCTCATGGCTCATAACCAATTTCTCCGTGTCTTTCTCAAAGTTCTGTATAATTGCTTCATATTTCTCTTCTTGTTGGGTGATTTTTTCATCTTTTTGTTTTTCAAGAACACACAATTCTGAATCCAATTTATTCTGCAGTTCAACTATTTGTTCTTTTAAGTTTTTTTCTATTTCAAATGCTTGGTGATGCAAAGATGCTACTCTGTCTAATTCAGCTTTAAGTATGCCGGATTCTTCTTCGTGTCTACTAATTAACTCTGAAATGCACTGATCCTTTTCAATGGTCATTAAAGTTCTTAGCTCTGCTAAGCCCACCTGATAATTTTCATTATTATCGTGAATCTTTTGGTTTAATTGACTTATCTCTGTTCTCAAGTTCTCCGTTTCTTTTTCAAGAAGAGATTTCAATGTTTCTTTCTGCTGCATTCTGCTTTCTTCCAGCAACATTTTTATTTCATCAGTTTCTGCTTCCTTCAATGCAATCTCAACCTCTAACTTACACCTCATGTCTGACAAATCAGAAATCTTGAGTTTTAATTCCTGCAGCTGCTGTTCTTTTTCATGGATAGCTATGGCCTGAGATTCTTGTAGCTGATCAATTCTTTGTTGATTTTCCTGTTTTAATTTCTCCAAAGAAATTGTGTGGTCTGTCATGACTTTCTCAAACTCCTGTGTGTGCCTGACATGCAATGTGTCCTCTAATTCCTTCAGGTGGCTTTGCTCTAAACACTGAAGTTCTGCCCTCAATACCTCGATCTTCTCATCGTTTTCAACATGAAGCTTTTTTAAGTCTTCTAACACAACCTCTCGTGACTGCTTCAGTTCGTTAATTTCGCAATTTTGAGTACGCATTATGTTTTCCATCTCCAACAACTTCTGATCCTTTTCATTCTGCAGGCAGATGACAGCTTCTTTTTCATGTTTAACCAAAGCAAATTCATTATCTTTATTTTGTAATACTTCCTCAAGGTATGCCAAGTCTCCTTTCAATTTTTTAATTTTGTTTTCATTTTCTTCACTCTCCTTAATCAATACATTGATTTTACCTTCATATTCAGTTTTCAAAGACTGTAGTTCTTTTTGATGCTTTTCTTTTAGTGTTATTTCCAGGGAACATTTTACTTTTTCCATAATGCTTCTTATTTCTATCGCTGTACATTTTAAAGAATTTGAGAAGTCACATTGTTCTTTTTGTATAAATGTTTTGAAATGGCAAAGATCTTCCTTAATGGTTTGTATACTGAAATGAGAATCTTGGGCAACAACTCTACATTTTTCCAACTGGACACTCAGAGAAGCATGATCTCCAAAATCCTCTTTACCACATGTATTTGTATCTTGCATACGTCT
>NW_004624735.1:2782979-2821828 GCF_000247695.1 Heterocephalus glaber | reverse complement strand
AGAAAGAAAAAAAAGAAAAGTAAAATTTCCAAATAAAGTCTTTGAAGAAACATTTTAGAAGGTATACATTTACACCACAGAATCATATTAATGATTATTTTGCAAGCTTTCAGCATTTAACACTTAGTGACACACTAATTTTTACTCTTGGGGGCTCAGTCTTTAATTAGCTATATTCACTGCCTCTAACATTATTGCCTTAGAGAAGAAATTATAAAAACAAAAATTTCTTACCCTTTCCATTCTTAACTATCATATTCCCAACCCTTCCTTCTTAGCAACAAACACTGCGTAAGATCACAATTTTGGCTAAAAGAAAATGCTAAAGAATCAATGAATTATTTGACAGCCTATACGTGAACCAAGTGCACATACTTCCAATTATTAATTATCAGAAGCACAAATCAGGTTTGTCTTTTGAAGTGTAATTTAAAACAGAACATCTTAAGAGTCATTCCATCAAGAACACATTTAAACCTAATGGAGCAACAATTATAAAATATTACTGACAGATTAAAACTAAAGAGGAAACTAAGTAATTCACAAAACTAGAATCTATCTACCCAAATATAAAACTGGGGATCAAAACTGTTAAGTGACTTATTATGAATGACAGGAGTTATAAATGTCACTGCTGGGATTTAAGTCCTTGTCATTTCAAATCCTAAGTTTCAAAATATGTATGTTTCAACAATTTTCTGGAGAACAATATTTGAACTTGGCAGTTAGAAACAATTGTTTACTGGAAAAATGTGTGAAATGTACAACTTTGAACAAAAAATTGCTTTAATATACCATCAAATCAGCACTTTTTTATTACTTCATCAGCAAACAGCATTAATGCTACCAGATGATAATAGGTTAGTTATTTTGGACAACTATTCAATAAATGTGAGACAAAAAGAAAGTATCCCTGATCCAGCAGTTCAAGTTAATCTTTTGAGAAATGCCATGAAAAGTACTGCTAGGAGAAAAATACATACATCCCATTTTATAAAACAGCACATACTGTACAAAATATATTCAATTTCTCCAAAATGAGTTTCCACTGCTTTAGAATAAAAAATATTTCTTAATCTAATGTGCTTGTGCAACTGATGAGTGCTACATTGTAGTAAAGTCATGCTAACTAATTTTATACAAAATGTGCATAAGTAAATCAAAGTTGGCATTTTGCTTTCACAACAGACACAAAATATCAGATTTCAGGGCCTACTGCTATGTCCCATAAAAATAACCAATGACCTCTGGGATCCAATAATGTAATTCTTTGATAATAACAGTATAGCTAACTTCTGTTTTCTGTAAGGATAAGGAGTTTTTAATATTCACTGTTAAGCCAGTACAGAATCACTGTTTCCTTCCTCTTGTCATGTGAAAGGAATAAAACCTATGATTCTGGTAGATTTTGCATTTAAACATGAAACTCAAAGCCAATCAGGTCTTCTTCATAGTCTATTAACAGAGTTCTATTATCCAGTGTATGTAGGTTGTTCCAAAAAATGCTCTCAGCTATCCTAATCACAATCATATGGCCAATTATCCATATTCTTAAATGGACTTTTAGGTCATTAAAATATCAACAGTGAAAGCAGAATATTAGCCTAGATTTCTTTGATTCATTTTTGGCTTTGCAAATTTTATTACATGTTTTCCTGTCCCAGCATATGTCCTAATTGAATGAGAAACCTACCCTACTGGATGTCATCAAGGAAACAGACATGGAAAAGAATTACGAAACTTCAATATTTTAAAATTTGCTATTTTACTGTGCCGTAATTCAGACATGGATGTGGTGTTTGTTAGACATCTTAGACAATGTGCATGTTTTCTCTAGTGAATCAAGGATTAAATCTTTTTTGAAACAGAATGCCCCTCAGAAGGCTGCCTAGTCATATTCGGTAATAGACACGTTCATGTACTCCTAACATCTTGTAGCACTGAAAGGTATGCTCCCTTGACTTCCTTACATGTGTCCCATCAGTCTCCTCTTTGGCTTCCAGTATTTGTTATCAATTTATGGATGAGATACAGACAGAAATGTACTCCTCAGGTTTATTTATAAAATACAATTAAAACCATGAAGTCTTCACCAGGGATTTAGTCCAGGGGCACCGCGCCCGCCTCACAAGCGCAAGGTTCTGAGTTCGATCCCCAGTGGGGATGGGGATTTAGCCTAGTGGTTCTGCTGCCTGCCTCGCAAGCACAAGAACCTGAGTTTGATCCCTGGCACCAAAACAAAAACAAAAACAAAAACAAAAAACCAAAAAAACCCCTCAAGTTTTCAAGTGTTTGAATTAAGTCTAAAAGAGGTTTCCAGCCGGGAGTGGTGACGCACTCCTGTAATCCCAGCACTTGGGAGGCTGAGACAGGAGGATCCCAGTGAGGTCAAGGCCAACCTGGGCCATGTACTGAGAACCTGACTCAAAAACAAAACAAAACAAAAAACTAAAACAAAAAAATTCTAAAAGAGGTTTCCTCTAGGGCAATGGTGACTGGAAAGAAGGACTGCAAGGGGACTTTGATGGAAATGTGCGATACTTTCTTTTGGATGTTGGTGGTTTCATTGAGTTACAAAGAAAAGAGATTTATTCTGGCACACAGTTCTGGAAATCTAGGGTGAAAGGGTGACATCTGGTGATGGCCTTCTTGCTAGCAGAGTCCTGAGGTGGTGCAGGGCATCGCTTGGTAAAACACAGCAGAGCATACTGTGTCTTTCCTCTCCTTCTTCTTATAAAGGTAGGTGGTGGTTTACTTTTTAACCACTCAAGACCTAAGTAGTTTGTTATATGTAAATCATTCTCATTGCATTAGCCATTTGATCTAAATAATTTCATATGATCGTCACAAATTTAGTCAATCTGTAAATAAGATTACAAGTTTGAGTCAATCTAGAAATTTCAATCCGCAGCATATTGTTTCCACTACCTAATACCTATTTTCCCATTATATACTAAGTAATGTAAAGTGAACAACCTAAGAATTATCAAATTAACATTACTTACCCTGCTCATAGAATCAAAGCACTTTCTGACCAAAGATTCCACATCATTAGGTCTATCTTGAACATTTATCCAGTCTAACAAAGAAACATTAAAAAAAGGTAGATCACTGTCTTTAGCGTCTACTGAAGTTTCATCTTGCGGTGCAGTACTTTGATTAGATTCTCTAATTTCTTTCCCACTCTCAGCATCTGTAGAATCTGGGGCTACATGCTCCACTGACTTGTGGAATGAGGTTAACAAGGATGTATCAGTTGTTCTAGGCATATCAGGAGAGAGCACCAGTTCAGAGGATTGTTTCATCTCAGCCTTTTCTGAGCCTTCGAGTTCATTTAAAGAATCCAGTCTTCCCAAACATTCCCTGTAACTATGTCTGGTTAGGCACTCCAACAATGGAATCTTGGCCATTACTGAAACCGCAGTTCCTAAACTTAAAACACAGAAAGGAGGGTCAGTAAAACAAGTCTTCTCTATTTAAGGATTAGTATCCCATCTTATTAACACAAACACACAAGACCTTACCACTTGTCTATGTATTATTCATTGATAACGTAGTTTATAAGCTATCTGGTCATTTGTAGAAGCCTAGGTTGGCAGAGACAGAATGTTATAATTAAGATATCAAGGGGCTGGGGATTTAGCTCAGTGGTTCTGCCACCTGACCCGAAAGCGCAAGGACCCGAGTTCGATCCCCGGTACCAAAAAAAAAAAAAAAAGATATCAAAACACTAAACGAAAACTAGTTAGGCTATTATAAACAAGTGGGCATCTAGCTTTCACCAAACCTTAAGGAGGCATAAATATTCAAATTTACACAAATTTGCTATTCTGTCTTAAGTAAATCAAACATACTTAATATGCTGAAAATACAGGATAAAACTAAGTCTTAATCTTAGGAAAACTTACCCTGAAAAAAGACAGGTGTATAGAGTCAAAAGGTATGGGAAAATATATGAACTCTTGATTTTATAAAACCAAATAGAAAATGATACAGGTACTTACATCAAATTGAAATAAACACTCCAAAAATTCTCCAAAAAATAGTTACTTGTAAGGGTTATTACATAAACTTAAAGATCTTTTGATTTTAAAGTATTACTTCTTTTTCCTTGGCAAGATTTCTTTTATTGTTGACCTAAGACCAAAATCTAAGTATTTATACAGCAAAATATAGAAATGGGGTGGGAGAGAGGCAGGCAGGGAAGTATAGAGGGAGGGAGGGAAGGAGGAAGAGGGAGGAGAATATGAAAGAATATGCTATTTGCCTCTAAGTTAAGGTCCGGTTAACAATGCAATAAAAAACAAAACCAAAAAAAAAAAAAAACAAAAAACCTTGAAAATCTTGGAAATACAAGCATGTGCACATGCATACAAGTTATATTCACTTTGAATTATCCCTTTCTTTTTATATTAATTATAGCCTTTTCTTTAAAAACATCCAATATTAGATGTGCTTCTCTAAAAGCTATCTAAATGACAGCTAGACCACGATAGCTAATTTCCAATTTAATTAAAGCTATACCAGGATGGGGCGGGGGGACAGAGACAAGATCTTGCTATGTAGTTCAGGCTGTTCTTAAAAATCACTATGTAGACAAGGTTGTCCTTGAACTCACGTGATCCTCCTGCCTCTGCCTCCAGTGCTGGAATTACAGGCATGTACCTCCATGCCCAGCTAGGATGGCTGGTATTAAAAAAACCCAAATTTTCCTTGCTCATCCTGTCTGCTAACATCTATATTTCTATTAGTTGCATTATTTTTATAGCTTGTCTTTTATTACATAAGAGATGGTATGAGCAAAAATTATTAGTTTCACAAATGATTTCAGTATTTTGCACTCTTTTCATAATACAACTCAAGAAAAAGTATTACAGGAGAATTATATAGGATAATGCACAAGTAACCAAAAATTATAAATTTATAAATCCATACACCTATAAAAACTATAACCTAGAAAGCACTATCACAAGACTCAAAAAATAAATGTTACATGAACATACGGATGACAAGAAACATACAGTGACTAAAAGTACTTATGAATTCCAAAGACATTTTAAACAAATATCTTGTTATCTACTTAACGGTAAACATACTGAGTAAGTTTTAACTTGATGTCTTCTATGGATTGCAGATAATTTGAATAAATACTTTCAAACTTGAAAAGTAGCTTTTGGTATGAATTTGAACAGTCCTCCAGATTGGCCATGATTGCAGCCCAGCCTTGGTGTTGAAGATGTTCATCATGGACAAGACCTTCACAAAAAGAACAAAGTTTCTTGGCAACTTCATACATTTCCTATATTGAAAAAGAAAAAGAACACAAAAATAAAGGCAATGACTTGTATGCATTTGTGTAAATGCGTACATTCACATTTTCATGACTACATTCTAAGCACATCCTCCCTGCCAGGTTCTTCTTGTCTCAAACAAAGAAATGGGGAAAATGAGCAAAAAAACCGTGACAAAATTTATTTTAAAAAGTAAAAGTGAAAGAGAGTGAGAGGAACTGGCTCTGCAGAGGGAGCTTGGGTCAGTAAAACAGGAAAAAGCAAGATAAAAGTACACCCTGGAGGATGAAGGGTGGGTACCATGAGGAAAGCCATGATAGCCTCTAAGCACATTTTAGAAGTGTTTATCTACACTGAAGATGTGGTCACCTAGTATCTTCCAGCCCCTGGGTTTGATCACCAGCAACACACAATCATCAATGATAACAAGAACTATATTTTTTATTACTCATGCCCGTAAGAACCTAAAATAACAAAGGATATGCATACTAGGCTGGGCATGCTGACAGTGCTTACAATCCTAGCACTTGGTAGGCTGAAGGAGGATCACTAAATTCAAGGTCAGCTTGGACTACACAGGCAAATCTTGTCTCAAAAAACCAAACAACAAAGTAAGAACCAAGAGAGATTATGTAAAGGTGCAAATTTCCAATGATGAATGTCATTATATTGGATACCTAAAATGTACCAATAAAATTAAAAAAAAAAACTGGTACCAGCATTGAAGTCATTACTGTGAATACTATACCTGATCATGTAGGGTATAAAAACAACAACAATAAAAACATACAGGATATGATTACTGATATGTTTCTAAGCAGGTTTCCTAAGATTCAAAAAGATGTTATGTCTGGAAATGTTCAGAACAGTTGGAGTTTCAATAATTTGACTAATGTTTGCTATCTCAAATGTTTCTGTATTCTGAAGAGTCACCTGGACATATTCATTAAAAACAACTTTTTTCTTAAAAAAAAGAACAACAACAAAAAAACAAACGATTTTTTTCTAAGCAAAAAGTAAAGACCTAAATATAGTATCAATTTCTACATTAATAACATTTTGTAACTTAGATTCTGGGAAATATTTTATGTAAACAATGAAAATATCTTCAGAACAGATGTTTGAAATTCATTCCACAGAGTAACATATAAAAGTATTTAAGAAGTATATTTCAAAAGAAAAAAAAAAACAGGGTTGGAGCTTCTTGGTATCATATACACACGAGAAAGTATTTAACAAGTATAAACTACTAGAAAGCAATTCAGGAGATGAATGATTAAAAGAAGTTATTTGGCACGAAAGATTTTAGTCTGCTATGAAATTGAAAGATCCTTCTAACTTTAGGTAACTGGTATAAGCAGATATAAAACTCAAAAGAAAGGCGAAGAACACTTAAGTATTGAGGTGTGAAGAATATATAGATAAAAACAAAAAATTTCAAACAACTAAAGCAGAATAAAATGGCAAAAGTAAGAAAATGTAAATTACAGTTGGTTAGGAAAAAGTAGTCTGGAGAAAAGAGGAGAAAGGTCAGTTGATGAATGACTCAGAAAATACAGCCAGGAATTGGTGTACGTGCTTGTAATACCAGCATTTTGGGAAGCTAAGGCAGGAAGATTGTGATTGCCCACCCTGAGCAACTCAACGAGACCCAGAAAGGAAGAAGGGAAGGAAAGAAGGAAGGGAAGCAAGCAGAAAGTAGAAGAACAGAATAAAGGATGTAGTTCATTGAGAAAGACTGAGTTCATTCCCCAGTACACACATGATTCAGAAAATACTAAGGAAGGAAGGAGCTGGACTTGACTGAGAAAACAAAAACCACCTGAAAAGTTCTTTGACAAAGAAAGAGTATGATCAAATGGTGTCACGCTGCCGCACACCTGTAATCCCAACACTCAGGGATGCTAAGCCAGGAAAGCTCACAAATTCAAGCCCAATCTGGGCAACTTAACAAAATTGTCTCAGAATAAAATATTTCAATATTTTAAAAATATGTAAAAGGGGGATGTAGTTCATTGTGAAGGCCCTTGGTTCAATCTCCAGTATTAAAAGAAAAGGGGAAGAGACTGATAATACGAGAAAAAAGTTTACATGTTAGAATGGGAAATAGGTACCTTAAAGACTGGATGGAAAACTGATTATTTTCAAGTTGTCACAGGCAAGTTACTATAAATGCAACAACTACCACATGGAATCAATAAATAAAATAATCTCTATGGTCTAGAACTCCCAGTAAATGTGTGTCCCGTCATTAAAACTGATCTAGCCCGATTCCAAAAGAGAAGGAAAAGAGAAATAAAATGGCAGAGTAGTGATGGGTAGCAAACTGCATCTTCTCCAAGATCTGGAATCGAGAACCTGGAAAACAGCTTGAAGAAAAACAGAAGCAGATCACAAGGAATCGGGAAGGAACTCACAGGAAAAATTAGAAGCTACAAAGACTTTGGAAAGATCATCCACAAGGCAGAGAAAATAAGGAAACAATTTGGAATCTCTGCCTGGCTCTTGTGGTTCGTGAAGGGAACCAGGGGCCCCAGAAGCAAGGTGAGCACCCATGGCTGGGAGATGCAGGAAGAAAGAGCAACAGATCCCATGGCCTTTGTACATGGTAACAGCATGGCCAGGTTTTGCTCTGATGGGACTCCTTCCACACAGCAAGCAAAAGCCAGACATGGATATAAGCATGGATGTCCATCATATCAACAGAAAATGCTTGACTGGGTGCCATTCTGGGAAAGGGTTATTTAAACCTAGGACTCAGCACATGTAAAAAACAACTTTAACTTTAGGGTTCCCAGTGTCACCTTCTCACGGTGACTGGGTGAGAGACAGCTATGGACAGGAAGTGGGCTAAAGAGAGATCCTCTGAGAAGTTTAAACTCAGGCTAGGAAGGACATGGGCCCCATCCTTTGTGGAAAAACCAGGCCCTACTGGAGTTGCACTCAGAAACAGCTGAGGTCTGAAAGTGGCTGCCAACATCAAGTATTTGAATCCTTGCCCTGCTGCCTACGTCCACCAAAGATCTGAGGTCTGACTGTCTTCCCTAGCCACCAACATGAGCAAGGTCACATTTCAATGTACACTGCCACAGCTTAAAGTAAACAAAGGGGCCTCTGGAATAAGGGGTGCACCTTAAAAAACCATAGGCCATAAGGTTAGGCCAAGAAAACAGTCATGAGGGACTCCAAACTTGCAAGCCTAGAAGGTAATCGCTCATTTGGGTGGAAGGGGATGAAACAAAGGGAAAGGGGGATAAAAAAGGAATTAGGATGTATTATGTACATGTACCAGCTTCCCACAGGAATAAACGTGTACTATACACATGTAATAATAAGAAAAATCGTTTTGGGACTGATTTTTCTTTCTTCTCACTCCTTTTTAAAAAATCTTTTTTCTTTCAATTTTTTGTTCTCCATATTATATCTTTTCCCCTTTCCTAATCTTCTATTTCTTGCTTTGTTTTTGTTACCTTTATCTAATTCTATAATATCTTCCCACTCCACAACCGCATCCCTTGTCTCACTTTTTTCTCCTTATCTATCATTGCTTAAATATTCAAACTTTTTTATATTCACCCATTCCCAACTTGTGTATCTTTACTAGTATAACCATTAAGCTGTATTAATCTTTAGGTAATTCACTCTATGCTACTATTGTTGAATTCTTTTCTATTATTGTTGGAGGTTATATTTACTGCATTCAGAAGATATTTGCTGTATGTCAATATTTGGTTTGTCTTTGGGTTTATATTATAATTGTAGATTTCTAAGTTTAAGAGTGACACATTATTGGCTCTTACAGTATATCAATATCAAGTTTATCCTGGACAATATTACTGCTGCTGATCTACTTGATATTGCCAGGGTCAAATAGCTGTTGCTTTTAATAGTTTTTTCCTGTATGCCAATTTTCCTGCATTGCCTCTGGGACATTTACAATACTGTGGTCCATGCCTGGAGAACTGGATGCTGAGCCAATTACACTACAAGCCTCCCTCCCCCCTATTAACAGATGCGATTGGATCTTGGGACAAAGGCAAAGGATTACACTCAGCCATGCCCTGAGTATATCACTGAAAATCAGATTAACTAAAGTGATCTCCATACTAGAAACAAAGTCTTTATACTATAAGTGACTGGATACCTAAGGACAAAACACGCAAATGAACAAACAAAAAACAACAGCAGGACTGGGGATGTAGCTCAGTGGCACAGCCCTGAGTTTGATTCCTGGTCCCCAAAAAAAAAAAAAAAAAGGGAAACATGAGAAGACAAGCAAGAAAATGCCTCCCCAAATTCCCACCTCCCCCAAAGCCAATCCATGGGGCACTGATAGGAAGGACAGTAAAGTCAAAGAGCCAAATTATTCAAAAGAGTAACAGAAGATTAAAAAACAGATCAATGAGATGCTCAGCAGCCTCCATGAAGGTGCAACTACTCAGATAATGGAGATAATAAAACAATCAGGGAGCTTACAGAAAAACTAATAAAAAGCTAGCTGAGCTAATAAACAAAATGATACAAAACATAAATGGCCAGATTAGCAAAGAACTACAGTCTATGAAAAGGCTATAAACAGAAGTCCAGACCAGAGATTTAGCTCAGTGGTTCTGGCGCCTGCCTCGCAAGCACAAGGTCCCAAGTTCGATCCCGGGTACCAAAAAAAAAAAAGTCCAGGAGATGCAAAATTATGTTGACAGTACAGGCAGAAGTGACCAATGTGAGAACAGAGTAGCAGAACTGGAAGACAGGGACAGGGCTGGGGATTTAACTGGGTGGTGCCCTTGCGCCTGCCTCACAAGCTCAAGGTCCTGAGTTTGATTCCTGTAACAACAACAACAAAAAAAGATGGAGATGCTGGCTGGGTGTGATGGTGCACACCTCTAATCCTAGCGTTTGAGAGACTAAGGCAGGAGGACTGCCATGAGTTTAGGGCTAGCTAGCACAGTATTAAAGATTATAAAATATGCCAGGCAAGGTAATACTAGCACTCTAGGAGGCTGAAAATTCTGGCCTAACCTGGGTAACTCATAGCAAGACTCTGTATCAAAAGAAATGGGTGAGGATACAGCTCAGTGAAAAGACCATTGGTTAAATCTCCAGTACTGCTTCCCCACAAAAAAGATACAGACTTCAGAATTCAAAATACACTACAAACATTGTAAATATTCAGAGGAACACACATACACAAAAGGAAAGCAAACAAATGAAAAGAGCTCAATACAGATAGCATATTAAGATGCCAGAGGTAAAAAGTAATGTTACCAAACCCTATAAACAGGAAAAAATTATTATTCAAATAATTCAACAGACCATATTTGAATTCAAAATAGCATAACTGAAAAGAACTCCAAATAGCAGAAATGTTAAAGCCAGTCTAACTGGTATGTACAAATCTTCATACATGAAAATAAAGAATGTTAATCAAGGACAGGTATGGTGGCTCACACCTATAATCCCAGAACTCTGGAAAGGTGAGGCATAAGGATTGAAAATTTAAGCCCAACCCACAAATCTTAGCTGTTTAGTGAGATCCTGTCTCAAAATCAATCAATCAATCCACACATACTGAGGATGTAGTTCAATGCAAAGACCCTGGGTTCAAGAGCCAATGCCAAAGAAAAAAAGAAGGTTAATCATTTGTTCTCAAATGTTCCTGTAAAAGTCATAGTAACTCATAATACCTAAATATTATACAATAAAATTACTATTTCATTGGGAGGCTGGGACAGGAGGATTGCCACAAGTTCAAGGCCAGCCTGGGCTACATAGTGACCTCTGTCTCAAAAAACAGAAACAAAAAAAAAACAACAAAAGACTACTGCAATACACAACAGACTTGCCTAATCTAAAAAGATAAGACTACTTCCAAAAGATTTGTCTAATTAAAATAAAAAGACTAATAGATGTGTCTAGTTAAGAGATAAAATTAGAAATTAATAAGAAAATCATGACAAAAAATAAGCAAGCATTCCAGCTCCTGGAAATTAAAAAATGCTTTCCTATACAATACTTGACTCACTAAAGAAACCAAACCCTCAACTGTAAACTTACTTAAAAAATAAAAACATGAAATATCAAGCTACAACAAAAATAATGCTCAACAGAAACTTTAAGGCCTTAACTAGAGACAACTAACATAAAAAATTTTAAATTGATAAAATAGTAGACAAATAATTTTGTCTATTTTAGAAAGGAAACCTAACCCCCCCGGGCAATTAGTATTCTTCATTAATTAATATATTCTTACACTTAGTATCCCATTAGTATTATATTACACTTAGTATCCCCACATAGTTGCCCCTTAATGTCAGCTTTATTCCCAAGTCATCTGAACAATCTCAACTGTCCACATACATTTTCAAACATTGCTAGGGTGAAGATAATACTCTTAGGTTGAGCAAATCTAATAAAATATTAAAAATGAGAAAATACAAATGCACAAAAGACAGCCACAGGGGCCAGGGATTTAGCTCAGTGGTTCTGCCATCTTCCTGGCAAGCGCAAGGTCCAGAGTTCGATCCTCGGTACCAAAAAAAAGACAGCCACAGATATACAAGTTAGTTTAACTCAATTTTATAAACTTAAGAAAATGGGGACAGGGTACAGCGCAGTGTTAACAGTACTTGAGTAAAATGCACTTGTGTAACATGAGGCACTGAGCTTGATTCCCAGCCATGCTAAAACAACAACAAAAAAACACCCTTACATCAACTGAAGAGCTTCCTTAGTGAAGTTACCAAAATTGCTCTTGAGTGTTGAAAATTAATTCAAAAGAACTAAGCAGTTTCCAAATAAGTTTTTAAAAATAATATCAATAATTCCAAAACATGAAGAGAATGTTTTAAGACACAAACATGCAGGTTAAAAGTCTTAATATGGGGCCAGGGATTTAGCTCAGTGGTTCCGCCGCCTGCCTTGCAAGCGCAAGGACCCGAGTTCGATCCCTGGTACCAAAAAAACCAAAACAAAACAAAAGTCTTAATATGTCTTAACAAACAATTGAGTGGCTAAATAAGCAATTCACAAGATTCCAATAGGATTCATAACTAGAAAGAATGGTTTGATATGTTTTGGAAAACAGAGTCCCATATGAAAAAGTGGAATACTGCTCACTTTTAAAAATACAAAAACTTCTTTAACAATAGGATAGACAGGGGCCGGGGATTTAGCTCAGTGGTTCCAGCACCTGCCTTGAAAGCACAAGGTGCCAAGTTCAATCCCTGGTACCAAAACAAAAAAAAAAAAACAACAAAAAACAATAGGATAGACACCAAGATTCAGAACCAAGACATGAACATTTTTAATTATGTAAAATAGAAGCAAAAAAGAAAGTGGTACTATAAATGCATAATCAGTAGTTTTCCACTATATAAACAGAAATACAAAGATCTTTTACAAATAGTAACTTTGATAAAATAATTTAATTTTCCCTATATGAATCCACAGTTATTGAGATCAAAATTTTACAAAATTAAACATTATACTGAAATTTAAATGAACATAGATACTGGAATTTACTGCAGTACTATATGTAGCTATTATTTTGAATGGGTAAAAATTCTTCTATTTAAAAAATGAAAAGCAGTATCAATATAACTCAGTGGTGGGGCAACCCACTTTCTGGTCCCCCTGTCTCTCTTACACAGAAGCTATCTTTCTCTCAATAATTTTTTCCTACTCTTACAAAAAAAAAAAAGCTTACATTTTTGCAAGGTCAGACAAAAATAAATAGAACAACAACAAAAAAATAAAACTGGGTGGCAAATTGAAACAATACAAGTATTCTCGCACCTTATATAACAATGTAAATGAAAAAGATTATAAAACTGAGAAAATACATAAAGGAGTTAGGAGGAAAAAGTATGCTCATGATGAAGCAAGAATTCTTTTCTAACACTGACACAATACAGGGGGTGTGGTGGGAGTGAATAAAATAAAAGAGACAGAGAAGGCACTGGGGGTAGAAAGAGACATACTAACAACACTGAAAAAAATAACCTGTACTTTAAATCTATGAAAAGATGCTCAATTCAAGCAAAATCAAATTACAAGAAACTATCAGCTAGAGTTTGGTAATACCTTGTATTGTGACAGCGAGAAGGAAGAGAACTATGTATCACTGCTGAGGAAGTGTATACTGGTAAAAAATCTGTAGAGGGCAACTCAGCAATAAGCATAAAAATTAAAACTGGGGCTGGGGATTTAAATCAGTGGCATTGCGCCTGCCTTGCAAGCTCAAGTGTTCGATCCCTGGTACCGAAAAAGTAAATAAATAAAACTGATCCATCATTTGGCATCAAGATTTCTCTTCTAAGAATTTGTCCTGTTTATGCTTAAAACAAATAAAAACACTAGAAGGTTCTTTGATGCTGTGAAATGAAACAAAAACCTCAATGCTTATCAATAAATTATTTACATGAATACAATTAAATAATATAGCCATTATAAAAAATGAAATGTTGGGCCGGGGATTTAGCTCAGTGGTTCTGCCACCTGCCTCACAAGCGCAAGGACCTGAGTTCAATCCCCGGCACCAAAAAAAAAACCCAAAAAACAAAAAATGAAATGTCTTTGTATGTAAGGATTTGGAAACATCAAGACAACGGCTTTAAAATTTACAAAGCAGGGAAATAGATTCATAAAGTAAATTTTCTATTTTTATGCCATTACATAAAAATCAGATACAGCTAATTTATAGATTGAAGCATTAAACTTAAAAAGAAAAGGTGGCTCTGGACAATTATACAACAGACATACTACAGTGTCTACATTGGGTCTTCCCTTCACGATAAGGGAAAATAAATTTATCCCTTTAGGATAAGCCAAAAAAAATCTTAAAAACACCTAAGGTCAAAATTATTAACAAACTGGACATTAAATATGGAATTTCTAGGGCTGGGGATTTAGCTTGGTGCTGCTGCCTGCTTTGCAAGCACCAAGGTCCAGAGTTTGATCCCTGGTACCAAAAAAAAAAAATCAACTCCTAAATGTGGAATTTCTATTCACCACAGGGCACCAGTAGTATTCAAGTAAAAAGGCAAGATATTCTCATATAAAACCAACAAAGAACTTATATGAAGACTATATGAAAAGGACCTCAAAAAAATTAGAAAAGGATTGGAAACTCAGTAATGAATAGTCAAAGCTGGGAGTAATATCAAAAAAGGATATCCAAATGGCTTATAAATGGAAAAACTTTCTCAATCACTAATAATCAAAAAAACCAAACTAATTCAAAATGGCCTCCAGTACATACCCACCACAACAGCTAAAATTAAAAACCTAGAAGGAACCAAGTGTCAGGGAGTCTGTCGAGTATGTAGAACATTCACAGTCTGTTGCTGGGGGTATAAATGGATACGGTCACTCAAAAAAATTAGAACCACAGGCATAGCATAGTTATAAATTCCAGAGAAATGCAAAGAAGAAAAAAATGAAACAAACATACGAATATATTCATAGCATTCTTAGTCACAAGAGTCCCAATATGAAAACAACATTAGGCCAGTAGTTGGGATAACCTCTGACATATGTGGACAGTAGAATGCTGCGTAGCAATAAACATAACCATCAATACATGCAATGGCATGGAAGAATTCTCAGGAACAATGTTGAGTCAAAAGGGACACACTCAAAAGCATGCAAAAATTGTATGATTTCATTTAGGTAAAGTCCAAAAAAGGATAAAGTATAGTAATCTATGATTTAGAAGGCAGATACTGGTTAACTGCCTAAATCTCATCATTTTATGTTTAGTATTCACTTTAGTGTTTCTATTGTTTTCCTTTTTTATGTTTTTTTGCTAGGCTAATGAAATTATTATTTATCCCTAGTTCTATGCTACTTTTTATGCCTCCCTCCAGAATACCAGGCCTTCTAATATCGTTTCCTCACTCTCTGATCCCTTACTCTTTCCTACTCTCTCAGTATTTGCCAGGATGAAATATGTACTCAGAATGTTTTACCTGTCACTATGTACCACCACATGTTATCACAACAGTTTATTTCTAGATTTTGCATTGTCATATCTCTTCTATCTCAATGACCCTTTTTAGTTATCTTGTTCTCATTATTGTGTATCCTTTGGACAAGCTTTCATTGGACACTGCATACCTCTTATTGTAGCAGTAGACACTTGTACAGGATATCTGAGGCTCACCTAGTATTTTGCATTTTCCCTGCTTTAGATATAAAATGAGTTTCTTGAAGAAGTGTTCTGTTCTAATGGGAAACAATATTCAGAATGCTTAGTTGTCTCGTGTGTGTGTGTGTGTGTGTGTGTGTGTGGTAACTGCCCCTTAGGGCAGGGCCTTTGCAATAAGCTATATTCACAGCTCTTTATTTTCTTATTTTGAGACAGAATCTTGCTATATTCCTAATTTGTCCAAGCTAGGCTTGAATTTCCTCCTGCCTCAGCCTCAAAGTAGTACTAGGATTGCACTACCACACACTTAACATTTTTATATTTTTCTGCTATCTGTTACTTGAATCTCAATAGCAATGCTCTTCTTTCTCACTTCATTTAACTTTTTAATCTTTTTATTACCATATATTAGTAGAGAAATCATGTCAGTTCATATTTAAAGACTTCTGATATATGGATCCTTCTGTTGACTGAGGTTTTATTTGCTCTTTGTTCTCTAAGCACTTGAGAACTACATGTCCAATCATATTTAATACTATATTTTCTCTAATTAAATGCAGTATCTATTTTTCAACTGCAAGCATATGCTACTTCCAGCACTCTTGGAAGCTGAAGCAGAAGGATTGAAAGTTTGAGCCCAGACCAGGCAACCTAGTGAGACCTGGATTTGAGGTAAGGATTTTTTTCTTCTTTTTTGGTACTGGGGATCGAACTCAGGACCTTGCACTTGCAAGACAGGCGCCAGAACCACTGAGCTAAATGCCTGGCCCAAGGTAAGGAATTTTTTAAAAAGGGTTGGGGATGAAGCCCAGTGCAAAGGCAGATTCCTCCCACAAAGCCACTTGGTCTTGGTGCTTCAGGCTGGGCGCGCGTCCAGGCTACATGGGGTGGGCGCCTCTCGCCCTGGTGCCACACACCTCCCTTTCTTTATCTGTAGCTTTTTTTTTTAAAGACTTTTGAATGTTCAATAATTTTGTAAATCATACTCTTTACACAAAGTACCACTTATTTAACAAGACAGGATGTAAACTTACAGTGACAAATGTGTATTTTAAAAAAGAAAATGACATTATTTTGAATGGTACTTTGTGCAGAGGGGAGGAAAATCCATTTATGCTGTGTGGACCACTTGCAGACCACCAAAAACACTTCGCCGGTGGCGCCAGGCAGGCGCTGCCACTCACCCTCCCACAGACATGCCTCTCAGCGAAGTTTTTATTGTACAAAGTGTATTCATTTGCTTTATAAAGAAAAATAAATTTGCAAAGGTATATTCACATGCATTTTTATACAGGCACATAACAACTCGACTTGGTTTGGGAGCACAATGTGTGGTGTGGTTCTATAAATGACTCTGGCCTGTGTGTACTTTGATTTTGTTAACTTGTAATCTTTTGTTTACAATGAGGGCCTTTCTATAACTTCTTTTAATTTAGAACTTTGGTAGCAATAGAACTTTGGATACATTTTTGTATAGTACATGTGATGTACATAGAATTAATACTTTATTTTTATTTTTAAGTGGTAAAGCATTATGTTAGAGGGTAAAAGTAGGGTGGGTTTCCAAATTTGCACTTTTTATATTAAAAATAAAGTCAATAAAAAAACTTTCCCATATTCCCCACCTCCAAAACTGCACAAAGGACTCTATTATATAAATTCGGTTTACAGAATTATTTTCTTAAAAACATACTTTGTCTTCTCATAACCCAGAGGCTGGGGCATGAGAATTCTCAAATTTGAGGCCTGCCTGGGCTACATGCAAATTGACAGCAGGCCTGGACTATGTGAGAGCCTGTCTCAAAGAAATTTATCCTCCCAAAAACACTTTTAGGGTTGGGGCTCAGCTGTTCCTTGTCTACCTGGCAAGCACAAGGTCCTGAGTTGGATCCCCAGTACAGGGGCGGGGGGACACGACGTTTGAACTCTTTAATGCCAACTAAATATATTTCAGAAAGATTCAGTTGTTTTGATTTTTCTTTAGAACTTAACTAATAATTTTTCATAGAAACTGCACATAACCTCTGCAACTGTCTTTTTTGGGGAAGGAGATTTTGCAAGTAGCCAATCTGAGAGCATTATTCAATTCTCCTTGCTGCTGATTGGCTAATGCCTTGTAATCCATCTCTGGCACATGCACCAGCATTCCAGCAATGTAGCAGGTTGCAGTGCTTCCAGCAGCTATCTGGAGTTTTCCCAGTCTTGTTCTTCTTAAAGCCCTGAGATCTTAAGATGCCAGCAAAATGCCCTGCATCTTTTAAGGCTTTATTTATTAATACAGTATTTTATTAAATTCCATAACTGCAGGAAACACAGCACATTTAAACTATAAAAACAAGCATTTTTATGACCATACCTGCATTCGCAGTTTTTCACAATTTGATAGTGTTCTAGGAATGTATTAGGGGGTCCACTGTATACCACATTAAAATAAATTCTTCGAAGTTTTACTAACAAAACATTTAATATATGGATTGTATTTATTTTTACAAAACGTAAATACTGTTATTTCATTAGTCCTCAGACATATGTTTTCATACATGAAAGCAAAATACAGCTTACCTCTGATAGTTTACAGTCAATAATATTACAATAAAATAAACAGCAAATTAAAAAGGAAAATCAAATGACTGGCAAATAATTTGTGGAGACTGCAAGTAGCAGTGTTAAGAGGTATGTACTGAATCTTGGTTCTCCAGAAACTAAGCATGGATAAAGAAAAAAGAATTACAGTTTTTAGAGTAATCTGAGCTCTTTGATAAGGAATTATGATCATCTAGGAGAGAAGTTCACCGAGTCATATTTAGAGCAGGTCACTCTAAAATCCTGTAATTGTCAATGTAGGTTAACCAATAATGTATGGGCCTGAAATTTAAAAACTAGATATAGGGGCAACCCACTTTCTGGTCCCTCTTCTGTCTCTCTTAGACAGAACCTATCTTTCTCTCAAATTCTTCTTACTCTTAACAAAAAACTAAAAATAAAACTAAAAAAATAAAAACTAGATATACTAAAAAAAAACTAGATATATTAACTACAAAGTATTTTTGCAAAATGTTTGAAGTTACTTTTCATAACTTCTGCATGCTTCCTAAGTAATCTAGAAGATTGTTATTTACAGTTGTATGCTTTTAGGTACAATCAGTTAGCCAATTAAAGTGACTGTTTATATCTTACCACAGCAAGTTGTGTCCTTGAAGCAACAGTGTGAAAAACTGCAGGCATCATAAGAGATTCTTCAACTTTTATTTCCATGTCATTTTCTGTTGAAAATGTAGTTTTAGGAATAGCAGGCGCACGATCACATAAGATCATTTCTTTGTTAAATAGAAAAATTGGATTTGTGTCCTGTATTAACAAAAAAAGCAGAAATAATTGAAGGTAAAATGTTACAAATACTGAACACGCATATTTCCCTGAATAAATGAAGCAGATCAGCCTTAGTTCTGAACACAGAGTCCCAGGCCCCTCTCCGTGGTGAAAGGCCCTTAGGATAAAAGGACCTAGGTCCTCGTGTACCTACCGTCCCAGCGCTATAGGTGCACACTCTTCGATCTGCAGACATGCATTCTCCTCCATTGACCACCAGCACCTGATGCTGAATAGCAATCTTGTATTTGCTTTGAATGGCATGTTTAAGGTCTGCCACACTTCCAGAAGAAAACAAAAATCAGTTACTTACTACATTTGCTCAAAGTAGTGCTTCCTAAAAAATACCCAATGGAGCTGAGCGTGGTGGTGCACACCTGCCATCACAGCAGTTGGGAGGCTGAGGCAAGAGGATCGCCATGAGTTCAAAGTCAGCCTGGGCTACATACTGAGTTCAGGGCCAGCCTGAACTACAAAGGGGGGCCCTGCCTTAAAAAAAAGGGCTGGAGATTTAGCTCAGTGGGTCCTCCACCTGCCGCACAAGCACAAGGTCCTGAGTTCAATCCCCGGTACCACAAAAAAAAACAACCAATGGACTAATAAATCTCACTCTTAAAACTTTCCCAAAAAATTAGTCAGAAAAAAAGGTTTCCTATTCCTTCAGCTAGATTCCCCATTTGTTACATGTAAAATTGCATATAAACAGGCAGTGTACAACTAACTGAAATTCCTGTAATTGCAGCGCTTGGGAGGCGGAGGCAAGAGGGTAGCCGCCAAGTTCAAAGCTAGCCTGAGCCACATAGTAAGTTCAAGGCCAGGCTAGACTACATAGTGAGACCCTATTTAAAAAAAATAAAAATGAGTCTATGAAACACTGGCAATCTATATAATGTTTAAACAAAGGAATATGCTTAAATGGGCATCAAGTCTATTAAAATTCCCACAAACCCAAAATTTATGTTAAAATCTTCACATCACATTACAGAAACTACATTAAGTCTCAACCCGTGAAAATTCTTTCTTTTACTATCTTTCAAAAAGATTATCCTCTAGAGGTATAATGCATTTAGTGAAAACTAGTCTTTTCTAAAAATAAAATAATCCCTTATTATCATTTTTCAAACAAAGATTAATGATTAAATAAATTATAACAATTTTAGTACCAACCAGTCATGGTGATTCAGTCTGCAGTCTCAACTACTTGGGAGGCTGGGGCAGGAGGCTATTGCTTGAACTCAGGGGTTCCATCCAGCCCAGCATTGGCAACAAAGCGAGGGCAATTAAAAGAACCCCAAACAAGCAAAAAACACCTACTTCTATTTTTTCCTTCTTGTTTAGCCTCAAAATATATTCTCCCTGACTCAAGCACTCTCCCCAATTTTCACAAGTGTAGAGGCCATTCACCAGTCAAGTATAGTAGCTGAAACCCTTGCAAAGCTGAAGAATGATTAGAGGTATAAGTCCCACTTCATTTGGCTAAAATTTTCACCTTACTTTATTTTTTCATTAACAAAACAAATCTATTGACTGTAATTCACATAAGGGAATAAAAGACAACCCAAAAGAGAGAAAGTGATATATACTGGTTCACAAAGCTATCAGTAATTCCCTTAACAGTGTCCTGTGAAGCAGGGGATGGTGGCACATGCTGTAATCCCAGCTCTCTGGGAGGCTGAGTCAAGAAGATTTCAAGTTTGAGTCCAGCCTGGGTAACTTCGAACCTGTCTAGTAACATAGCATAACATATAAAATAAAAGGACAGGGGCTATATAGTTCAGCGTGAATACCCTGGATTCAATCCCTAGTACTGTAAGAAACAAAATATCCTGTGTAGCTCTGAATAGTCTTGGCCAAGGGTACTTATAATGATAGTAGCAGTATGAAATCAGTTTGTGGGTATGTTTATTGTGAATATATTCACCCAAACAGAATAAAACATTTAAAGAATTTAGCATTTTAGAGAATGGTGATAATTATATACATGATGAGTTAATGTGAAAAATTTAGGACTTATCATATTATTACTCCTTTGTAAAAGTGTAATAGTTTTCTCAAATCAAGTGTTTTAGCTTTTCACATATACACAAAATACAGAACTGAAGAGAATAAATGAAATACAACTCACGTTTGCACTGTAAGTTCAGTGTCAAATGTTAGAGTAGTTCCAGTGTTAACCAGAAATACATATAACTTCATGATTTCTCTGGATTCTGTGAGCTTAAGCCTCACCTTCTGATAGTTCCTAAAAGAACAAAAGAAAAAAGAAAAAAAAAAAAAAGATCAGCTGGTCATGGCAGAGCATCCTTGCTATCCCAGCAGCATTCAGGAGCCTGGAGTAGGAGGCTGAAGAGTTCTTGGTCAGCCTAGGCTGCATAAGTTCCAGGCCAGCCTGAACTAAAGAGCAAGACCTTCTCTTGGGGCAGTGGTGTAAGGGCCACTGGGGACACACACACACACACACACACACACACACACACACACACAGGCACAAAAAGTGATCAATTTTTTTGGTACCGGGGATTGAACTCAGGCCCTTGCACTTGCAGGGTTGGTGGCAGAACCAGAGCTAGATCCCCAGCCCAAAAAGTGATCATTTTTTTTTTTTTAAAGTGATCAATTTTTACAAGTGTAAATCATCAAGACACAGCTAAGTCTTGTCATGTAAATAAAAATTAAAATGAGTTTTGAGGCCTAGAATTACTGAATGGATGATCTATCTGGTAAGCTCTACGCTTACAAACAGTGATGAGATTAGTGAAAAGTATAATTATTTTCCCTCGAAAAAAATAAAACTTTTCAGAAAAATAAGAGACCAGATATTACAGGGGTAAAGCTGATGTGAAGATTTTAGTTTTTCACAGTAAGAATAAAATGCTTGAGGCAGGCAGATGTAAAGGCACATGCTACTTCGGAGTCTGAGGCAGGAGGATCACAAGTGCACGCCCAACCTGGGCAATTTAGCAACTTAAGTCCTTAACCACTTCTTTCCAAGAGTTAGAAGTAGATTAGTCTTTAGGTTAAACTTAAGAGCAAATAAAAATAATTATTACATTACTTTTCCAAGTTAGGGGGAAGTAAGTCCCAATTCCTTCTAGCAGCTGCCTCCACCATCATACTGAGCCAGAAATGTTCCAGAAGTAACTCTCACTCCCCCAAAAATACAAAAGCAAAAACATAAATCCTTTGGCCCTAACAGTTGTCACTTTATATACAATAGCACAAAGTACATGGGCCTAGAAATGAGAATATTGTCCACATTAAAAGCTCATGTGTAACATAAAGCTTTCTCATCTAAAACATATAATGGCATTGCTCGGCCTGGTGCACACCTGTAATCCCAGCACTTGGGAGGTTAAGGCAGGAGGATCACCATGAGTTCAAGGCCAGCCTGAACTAGGTAGCAAGACCCTGACTTAAAAAAAAATTTTTTTTTAATTTAAAAAAAAAAAAAAAAAAGGTCGGGTATATATAAAAGGAACCGATTTCATGATCTAGTATTGTGGCAGCAAACCTATAGTATGCTGGCCATAGCGGGCTATCTGTGTCACTGAAAGCTCTACAAGGCTCACCATCACTGATGCAGCATTTTATTTTTAACAAATGAGTGGTTGAAATTCCACTGATTAATGAAAGTGGTGGAAGGCAACCATAAATCCTCACAAACTGGTAGGTATTGTTCTTCATGTTCTTTCCAAATGAGTCTTATAGAGTTTAAATTATTGTATCAGAAAAAGGCAAAAATAGTATGCTCAGTAGTGCCTGCCTCGCAAGCACAAGGTGCAGGGTTCAATCTCTGCTATTGCAGGGGAAAAAAAAGTTAGGATTTTGAAATTAAGTTTCCAAAATCATTATTTTAAATGCATTAGATAAAAAAAACTTAGTTATAAAGGTAGGAGCTGTGACTTACAGTCTGGCACTATGACTTACCGTCAGGCACTGTGAAAAGCACTACCACTTTTCCTAAAAAGCAGATCAGAACTGGCTTATATTTGCTTTGCTTGATATTGGCAACTGAATGGCATTACTGGTTAAACTCGGAGAACTGGAAAAGAAAAAGTTCTGAATTACCACATGGAGAAACAATTCAATATGTAACAACAACAACACAAAGCCATCATATGTTCTCCCCTTTAAAATAACCATCTTAAAGAGTACTCTCAACTCAGTTCCTTTTCCTACCTGCATATGCACTGAGACCACAACCATGACTCTGAACCACATCATTCCACTAAATAACAAAAATCACTAATGAACTACCCCAAACTACTATTTCTACAGCCATTTCTCGGTCCTTAATATATAATGATGAAGAAGAACCCAAGCTGTGGAAAGAACAGCTTGGATTTGGGCCTGACCTCAATGCTTGCAATTATGTAATTCAGAACGAGTTACTTAACTATTTTCAGTTTCCTCTTCTGTAAGCAGGAATAAAAGGGGTACCTATAGCAGACAGCCTCTAAGATAGCACCGATTATCCATGCTACCTCTATTTCCTGACATCTACTCTAGTAAAATACATTCCTTCAAGGTTTAGGCCAGGCCTGTAATGTTTCTAATCAATAAAATATAAAAAAGTGACGGGATGTCATGACCATGACTGTAAATCAAGATTTAACTTTCACCCTGCCCGCGAACTTTGGTAAGTAAATGGCCATACAGAGACTTATGCTTGGTAAGAATGTTGAGGTGGCTACCAAGAATCTAAGAATCTCAATCTGACAATCAACAAGGAACTAATCTTGACACAACTACATGAGCCAATGAGCAGATCCTTCCCCAGTTGAGGGGACAATGACCCTGAGTAAGACCCTGATAGGTCTTGTGAGAGACCCTGAAGCAGAAAATCCACCCAAGTCATGCCAAGAATCTCTATAATAGTATTTATATGGCTTCCAGTTTATGGCAATTTCTGACTCAGCAACAGATAAGTAATATAACACAGCCATATCATATTATAAAAATGTGAAAGAAAAATTTTCATTGGAACATGATGGTTGGCAGGTAAGAAGCCAATTCTTCAATGTTTGGGTGAGAGTTCAGGCTTTGTTACTTCTGTACAGTAGAACTCACCTACTCCCATGGCTGCAGCTACCACCACCGGTATTATTAAGTACTTACTTAAAACCTAGCCTAAATTTTTCCTAAATTGTCCATACAATCCCTCTGAAATTCGAGTCCAAGTTGATTTCCTATATGCATTTCTTCGATCTTGTGTCCAACACTGAACTCCTTACCTTCTCTGTTCCCTAAATCTCCTTTTCATTTCTCTGGGTGGATGGAATCTACATTTACTCAAGATATACCACATCCAGGGCTGGGGATTTAGCTCAATGGTTCTGCTGCCTCCCTTGCAAATGCAAAGTCCTGAGTTCAATACCCGGTACCAAAAGCAAAAAAAAAAATACCACATGCTATCCTAACTCTCCTAACAGAGAGAATCATCAGCAAGTCTGTCCTGTCAATTCTAACCCTAAGATGTTTACTATCTATCTCTAATTTTATTGCTAACCTTAAGTCAGACTCATTTTCTAACCTGTAGCTTTTTACAACAGCTTCTCAACCTGCTCCATATCTCTTCAATTCCTACTCAACCATCCTCAACACTGCATTCAAAGAGGTCATTGTAAATGCTAGTCAATCTTTTTCTGCTGCTTAAATGTCACAATTATGATTTTTATGGATGCAGCTACCATTTTGTGAGTATTTACGACAGCTTAGGAAACCATCCTATATGCTTTCTTAAATGAAATGCTTTCATTTGTTCCTCATAAGACTCCTTTAGACAGGACTGTCATTTTATAATAAGGAAGGGAATTAAGAAGTTAATGTTACAGGTGATTGACTGATGATTCAAACCTGGGCATTCCAACGCTGCTACTTCTTGCTTTTAACAGCGATAATGTCAGCACTTGAGAGGCTGGGGGTATAGCTTGATAGCTTGTCCTTGCCTAGCATGCATGAAGCCCTGGGTTGAATCAATAATACATATGCACGCACACTCCAAAACAAAGCACCTGAGAAAAGCACGTTGTATGTAGTAGACAATTTTTGCTTTTAGCTTTAGTTAAAAAAAAGAAAATAATATATCTATCTGCCTGTTCTTGTGAAGCCCAACAGGGAGCAGCACAGAAATTTTATATTTATATAATATAAATGATACCTACTGCTTTAAAAAGCTACCAGAAATATTTTAGGTAAAAACAAAAACTTCAAAATATGCACAGGAGGTGCATGATTGCTCTTGTGAGAAAGGTTTGTCTTATTCCCATCATTCAAATGACAAAATGTGCCTCAAAGAAGTTATTTCTCATAGTCAGTGTTAAAATCCATGGCTAAGATAAAGGAGAAAAAAAAATGAACGTACTACTAAAACATCAAGATCCTGTCCATGTGATTAATTAGTAAGTACATTCTATGACTCAGCATTTTTCTGTTCCTTTAGAATGCAAACATTTTTTTTTCCACAATTTACTCCTTATGTGACCATTTAAAAATATCTATCTTAAAAAAAAAATCTATCTTCTTCCAAACACAGTTAAAAAAAATATTAGGGGCAAAAATGGCAGAACATATGAAAATATGATATGTCATTGGCTTTTCAGTGGGCTTGATGGCACATGCCTGTAATTCCAGCACTCGGGAGACTGAGGCAGGAGGATTGCCAGGAGTTGAGGCCAGCCTGGGATACAGAGTGAGAATCTGTCTTAACAGCAACAACATCACTAATCAGAAATAAAATGGATCTAAATTCAGGAAGTACTAGATTTCCATGGGTCCATAAATGTAAAAAGGTGCGTCTTGGCATAAGATTAGAAATTCTTCTATATTTGATCAACCTGGCAAGTGGAATGTGTATACTGAAAATATCACAGCAAATGTCAGGTACATGGGCTGGTCACATGGCTCAGTGGTAGAGTATTTGCCTGGGTTCAATTCCCATCACCACCAAACAACAACAAAAAAAATTAAATGTACAGAGGAGAACCAATCTATGGTATTGAAGAAAAGGGTGATTGTGAAACTGAAAAGTACCTCTCAATTTGCACCTTTGTCCGCCTCAATTCCAATGATCCCTTTGCTGCCCCAGGACCAGCAACAAAGGTTACTCCACTGCTATGGATGAAAACTCCAGGGCAGCAAGAAGCAGAATCTGGGCACTAGAGTGGAAGAACCAATAAATTGCCTGGCAAAACCAACCAACCAAACAAACAAACAAATTGCCTGACTTCCCCTTGCAATTTCAGGAAGTCAAGGATGACTCAGTATCTAGGAGCTTCTGGGCAGAAATTCAAGCAGTGTTAGCTTCTATGTTAGTCCATTATTCTGTCACTACAGTGAAATACCTGCATCTAGCTACTTTTTAAAGAAAAAACTTATTGATATTTAACTACATTCTGTAGGTTCAAGGGCGTAATGTTCACATTGGCTCAGTTCTGATAAAAGACCTCACAGTGGATACCATCACATGGGCAGGAGCCATGTGACAGAAATGTCATACACAGCAAGATCAAACAGCAAGAACAGACAGGAGGCTAGAGTAAGGGAAGGAGGTATGCTTATTCTTTTATAATGACTTTCTTGAGAGAATTAACCAGGAGTCTAATAAGAACTACTTTAATCCTTTCCAAAGGCAGCACTACCCCAATGACCTACTAGACCCCACCTCTTTAAAGTCTCATGACCTCAACACCTGCACAATGAAGACCAACCCTCTAACATGTGCACTTCTGGGGGAGACATTCAAATCACATCCAAATGATATCATCCCCAACTTCCATGCTGCCAGAACCAACCCCTCAAGTGAAAGTCTCCAGATGATGGCAATTAGGCACAAAGGCTGCATATGACTCAGGATGGCCCATCCCAGAAAAATGCAACCAGGCAGGAGTTCTTTTCTTGTTATGAATATCTTACCAGCCCTCTCAAAGAGGAAAAAACTGAAGGCCTCTGGTAAAGTCATGCTATCTGGAACAGCAACATTAAATGGAAGTGACAGTAACAACAGCAAAACTGTCCCTCAGGGCATAGGGCCAATTTCCTACTTTTCTAAAAGTCTTAGTTACTTTCTGAGACCCAACACCCACTACTCTAAGGAAGAAAAGTTAACAAGGGTTTGAGCCCATAGTCACCTGGCTCCAAGGCAGAATGGCATGGCAGGGGGGCACAGCAAAGGAAAAAGAGGTTATGGCATGGTGGTGGGAAGCAGCTGACAGATCAAGGAAGGAGAAAGAGGGATAGAACCTTGCAGATCATCCTACCCCCACTTTCTTTAACCAGGCTGACACCTTCCAACATCACATTCAGCTATGAACTCATCAGTTAAGTAATCTGGTAAGTATCACATGCCAATGACCCAATCACCTCCCAAAAGCCCCATCTAGGAGCACGAGACATTGGGGGGGGGGTGCATCTAGGAATAAAACTCAGTCTTACTTATGACAGACTGAAAACTGATTACACAAATGACTAGTTCTGACTTATGGGAAAGGGGAAAAGGGAAAAAAACAAAAAAGTTGTTTCCCACTACCAACTTCCTTGATTAAATTTTTTTTTTTTTTTTGGTACTGGGGATCAAACTTGGGTCCCTGTGCTTGAGAGGCAAGCAGCAGAACCACTGAGCTAAATCCCTGGCCACCTTAATTTGAATAGCCAAAGTTGTGATTTCACTTTCTCCTCAAAACCAGTAACTCCGATACCACAAGGTTATAATGAGTGACTAAGCAATACTGAGTTTTAAAAAGTTTTGAGTTAAGCATGGTAGTGCATGCCTGTTAGCCCAGCATTCCGGGAGGCTAAGGCAGGAGGATCACAAGATCAAGGCCAGCCTCAGTAATGAGAGAACACTGACTCAAAAATAAAAAAGGGAGAGGGATGTAGCTCATTCAATCCCCAGTACTGGGGAAAAAAAAAAAGCAATGATCAAAAATATGGTAAATTCCACTAAGTGCTATCAACTGCAGGCTAGCAAAAATATTATGGTGTGTCTTCATCTTATTCTCGCACCCTGTGACCTCTGGCTCTTCCCTAAAGTCAAAACAACCATAAAAACTGAATGTTTTGAAAGGACATGCAGGCAAGCACAACAGCTCAACTAAAGACTTGCTTCAGAAAGTGGCAAGAGCCAGGCTTGGTGACTCACCACTGTAATCCCAGCACTCAGGAGGCTAAGGCAAGAGGACTGCCATGAGTGTCATGAGTTCAAAGCCAGCCCAAACTATATAGAGACCTTGTCTCAAAAAAGAGAGACAGAGACAGAGACAGAAAGAAAGAGGTAAGAACAAATGGGGTATGTTTTACTCTAATAAATTTTAAAATAAAAAGTAAATATTCACCATATTTTTGATCATACCAGTGATTTTCTCTGAGATTCCACTTTATCATCTCAAAAGTAGAGATAACATCTTGCAGCGCTATTGAAGTAGATTATTGTTCTTCAAAGCTTTTAGCACTGGCCAGGCACTGTGGCCCATACCTCTAATCCTAGCTACTGAGGCAGGAGGAGTACAAGGTTCAATACCAGTCTAAGCAATTTAGCAAGACCTAGTGTCAAAATAGAAAAATCAAAAAGGACTGGGAATATAGCTCAGTGGTAGAGCACCCCTTGGTTTGATTCCCAGTAAAGCAAAAACAAAAAACAAAAACAAAAACAAACTTACAGAACTAAAGTAATAAGAAGTATAGTTGAAATAGGATTGGCCATAAGATGCTAACTATAGAAACAAAATGATGGATACATATAGCTCATTTTTCTATTGCTTACTTTTTAAAAAATTTCCATAAGTAAAAATAAATACAGAAACACAATATACAGAACATCTCTAGAGGTTCCCCAACCCTACAAAAGGATAAAAATGATATAGATGGAAACTTTGATCAATAAACTGGCTTTTCTGCTTGTTTTTTAGAGTGCCAAAAGAGTTATTTTACAAAGAGCAAGTTCACTTTATAAAAGACTGCTGGAAAGAAAAGTATCCATTATTCCAATACCCAGATACCAGTACACTGCCTATAGAACAGTAATGTATGTATTAAATATTGCCTCCTCCCACAACTCATACTGGGAAAGAAAAAGTAATTGTCCCCCACACTCATTGGTCACTTTCTTGCTGATCAAATAGGGTGACCCTACAGGTCAGACCTTGTTTAGCATGAGCATTCTAAAAGCTATCTTTCACTTCTGTAAGACTGAATAATTTTCATTCCCATATCACAAAAAGAATCATCTGAGAGACAACTTACAATATCGGAAAAAATTTTCAGCAACTGTACCTTAGACAAAGGACTACTATCTAGAATATATAAAGAACTGAAAAAAATCAGACCCCTCAAATTCAAAGACCCAATTCAAAAATGGGCATCTGAAATGAACAGACATTTCTCAAAGAAGTAAAAGCAGCAAATAAACATATGAAAAAATGTTCAACATCACTGGTCATTAGAGAGATGCAGATGAAAACAACACTGAGATTTCACCTCACCCCACAAAGAATGGCTGCTATCAAGAAATCATCCAATAACAAATGCTGGCAGGGCTGTGGAGAGAAAGGAACCCTTCTCCATTCTTGGTGGGAGTGCAGACTGGTGCAACTACTCTGGAAATCAGTATGGAGATACCTCAAAGAACTAGACTTGGAGATCCCATTCGACCCAGCTATCCCCCTGCTGGGTATCTTCACAAAAGAATTAAAAGAATCATACCACAGTGATATATGTGTACCCATGTTTATAGCAGCACAGTTTGTAATAGCTAAAGCTTAGAAATAGCCCAAGTGCCCATCAACTGGAGACTGGATAAAGAAGATGTGGTTTTTTTATAAAATGGAGTACTACTCAGCCATAAAGAAGGAGAAACTACAGACATTTATAGCTAAATGGATGCATATTGAGGCCATACTCTTAAGTAAAATAGGACACACATGTGTAAATACCGAATAGTTTCTCTAGTGTGAGAAACTGAAAGTGTAATTAAGGATACACACGGATGAAATGGCCTAACAACATATTTCTCGGATTGTGTTTCCATCGCGTGGCATATAACTGTATCGAAATTTAAATTAGGGAGAAGTCTGGCTTATGTGGAATCTGCTAGCTAACTGGAGTTTTTTTCCAGACCACTATTTGTTCAATGCTGGCTTTGGGGATCTTTCTGAAACAAATCACATCCTCTGGTGTCTTGTTGGTGCTTGAGATGCTTTTTTACGTTATATGGAAAAATATTTAAATGCTTTTCAGTTTTGTTCTGGTTGAGTTCTACTGTATTTGAATATTATTGTTTTTTTCCCCTTGCACTGTTCTTCTTTGAATGGTTTTAATTTCTATATGTGTGTTTGATAAATTATTTTTTTAAAAAAATCATTATGTCCTTAAATGACTACGCATATCAGAATTGATTTCTCAGCGTATCTGCAGCCAAACTATAACAGAATATATACACATACAAGGAAGCTTGCCTCAAATGACATTTCTTTCAACAAAAACTTAAAATAGCATATGTAGATATTTTATTCAGTTGTATTTAATAAACTTTTATCTTGCTTAACAAAAGTGAATATCTGCCTCCTCTTACTGGGTCTAATCTGTGAAATACGAAGAAACAAGAAATAAAATCTTCCCTGTACTAAACACACATACCTTGTCATGAAGTTATGACATGACTACTTAAAAATTAGTATCTAGGAGAGAAATAGCAATTGAGATAGATATACATTGTTTGGTGCTAGGGAGTTTTTCTGTTCCAATACTGAGGACTGAACCCAGACCTTTGGCATTGAACCACATCCTCAGCCCCTATTATTATTATTATTGTTTTAGTTTGAGATAACATCTTGCTAAATTGCTCAAGTTGGGTTCAAACTCACTGTCCTGCTGCATCAGCCTCCCAGAGTGTTTGGATTACAGGTGTGTGCCACCACACCCAGCTTGGTGCTAGGGACTGAATGTGCTAATCAAGCATTTTTATCACTGAACTCATCCCTGCCTCAGAAGTAGGTTTTTAAAGAAGAACTGGTAGGGTAAAGAGAGAGCTTGAGATCAGGAAGCTTTAAGAAGAGATCTAGGTGGCTGGGATTTAGCTCAGTGGTTTCCCTGCCTGCTGCACAAAAGCGCAAGGACCCAAATTCGATCCCCGGTACCAAAAAATAAAAAAAAAAAAGAAGAGGAGATCTAGGTATGGAAAAAATAGTGTCAGTGTGAGAAAAGTCAGGCAATATCCCCTTCTTTTGCCTAGGACATACTGCTCATACAAGAACGTAACAGAACTCCTTTTCTTTCCCTTTACTGCTAATATCACAGATCTAGCCCTTCCTAACATTTGTTATATCATTAAGACTATATAGGGCCGGGGATTTAGCTCAGTGGCAACATAACTGCCTCGAAAGCACAAGGTCCTGAGTTCCTGGTACAAAAAAAAAGACTATACAGCATTTCAAGACAGAGACTCAGTTTTGTTTGTTTCCTTAAACAGCTGGCTTAAGAGCCTTTCATGTACAATTTCCCTTATAGAATCTTTTTTTTGGTTTGGTTTCTTTTGGGGTTTTGCGATAAGCTATAGCTATGTAGTTCAGGCTGGCCTCGAACTTATGGCGATCCTTCAACCTCACCCCCTCCTGAGTGCTGCTGGGATCACAGGCCTGCGCTACCACACCTGGTGTAGAATCTCAACTAGGTAGACACTTTGGGTGTCATCTTGATCAACTTTCCTTTCAGTGCAATGATAAGTTCAGGGAAACTCAAAATTTTTTTTCAATGTCTATAGTAGTTTTTATTGAACAGTAAGGCTGAGAATGTAGTCTAAGAATAAGAAAACCTTTAATTTCCTTTATCCTTTCTGTTGGTTAGGTCCTGGTGCACAATGGAAATTTGATCTATATTTATGTTGTGTGCCTACCTATAGGAAGTTGTATGTATATATTAGATACATACAAGTAAGCTTATGTATGGATAAGTGTTGCAAAAAAGACATCTTGGTTTAATAGCATATGTGAATAAGGATTCCCTTCTCTGGAATCTGTCACTAAATCTATGTACTCTTCCACTTCATTCCCCTGAAACTGCACACTTAAGCTCTTGATAATTACCTATCTGAGCTGCTTCTACCTGCAGCCTCCATCTCAGATTCATCTCGGAGGATAATACCAACAAAACCACCTTAGGTCTTAATGCGGTGTTATTCCCCTCCAAACCCCCAAACTAAAAGCGTTTCATAACATCTACTCAAATATACACTCCCTTAGACTGACAGTCCACTGTTGCCCTTCTATGACTCTACATGAAGCTCCAAACCATTTCAACTGATCTGATGTGAGATGAATAAGCCCAGGTTTTTCTCCTATCTTTAATTATGTCATTCCAGTTTCCATAAATATTGTTACAATCCTCCCTAATCTTACTATCTGTCAATGGTCTGTCCATTAAGCACTTATGTCCTATACTTCAAATTCTAGTAACAAAGTTTGTATACAGAAAGTAAATAAATGCCCCATTATATTTTTGGGGGGCCACTTGCCAAGGGTCTGTCCTACATTGCCCAACCTGTACTGTAAATGATTAGAGAAAATCTGATCATGTTTTATACCTGCCTTTCTTTAAACACCACAGCACCTAACACACTAACTAGAGATGGTGGAAAGAAAACAAGTGTTTGAGGCCAAAGCCATGGATGAGGACTAAAACTGTGGAATCAGAAAGCTGGTCAACAGAATCCACAAGAACATTATTAAAATAATAAGATGATTTGACAAAGCGGATTTCTCTCCTTTCTTTAAAGCTGTTAAAAAGAATAAGCAATAAGGGACATAAGGAATCAAGCACCGATTTTGGTTACCCTGAAATGAAAGCTATTTGGGCAGAAATACTGACCTGGGTTTTAGAGCTGGCTTTACATATTTATTTCTGTGACCTTGAAAGTAAATTTCTCTAAATCTCAGTTTCTTCATCTGAAAAACAAAAGGGGTACACTATACGATTCCTCCAATATCCTAAGAATGCCACAGTCAAGATTAGATATTAAACCCAGTTCTAATGTATATTGAACAAATATTTTTAAAATCTTGTCTGCCAGTGACCAAAGATACAGTACACACTGTACATAAATAAAGTACATACTGTTTGTCTTTCAGAAACTTATTACATAAAATGAACATTATAATGTTAAATGAAATGAAAGGAGGCATGGAAAGGTGACATTGAGGAGGAATGGGCAAAAATACAAACAAACATGTTATTCGAGAAAAACTAGAATATGTAAAATCAAGCTCCAACTGGAAATAAACAATTTACCCTCACTGATCACATCTAAATTTTAGAATAAGCTTAGTAAACCACCGACTTTTTTTAAAAAAGAAAACTATTATTAGAGTTCATTTTTTATCAAATTGTAACTTAAGAGTTCTCAAGATGTACATTTTCCCTTCATTCATATAAAATCCATTATATTCCATAAATGCGTGAAGTCTAGATGATCTAGAACTAAATGTATTGCATATAATTGTCAGGTATCAGCATAAAAAGCAACTGCAGCTGAAGGAATTACAAATTAAGTTTATAAGCTTTATGTACAAGCCTAGTACTTAAGTATTCTAAGTATAGTCATCCTTTCACATCCATGGAAGGCTGGTCCCAGGACCCCTCAAGGATACCTGAATCTGAGGATATCCAAGTCCCTTACATAAAATGGTATACTATTTGTTCAATATTTTCAAAGAATTCACAGCAATCCTCCTGCCTCAGCCTACTGAGTGCTGGGATTATACACATATGCCACTGCACCTGGAAATTTGTAAATAGTCTATACACAACTCTCATAAATTTTGAACCATCTGTATATTATTTATAATAATGAATACAATGTAAAGACTAAGTTTTTATACTGAATTACTCAGGAAATAGTGAATAGACAAAGTCTGTGCATGTTCAGTATAACTTTTTCAATTCAATAAGGGACATAATATTTTCAATCTGAGATTAAGAGTTTGTGGATTTGGACACAAGGGCCACAGAGGGCCAAGTGTATCACTTTTCATCAAGATTTCCTACAATCTGACATCATCATTTTATAGAAAAATATTTCCTAATTTTTTATAAAACTAAGCTCATATTACTTGACCTTCTGTCTAAATACTGACACTAATGTCTATCCACTGAGACAAAATTAAGTGCCTACTTAAACACTGCATGGATACAGAACTATCAGAACATGTCAATCATACTATCAAACCCACAGTAGTTAACTCTATGAGACTATGATATATTAATAAAAAGATAACATATGGAACAGAAAAGATCCAAACATATCTTCAGATTTATACCAAGACATATAAAAATGGCAGAATTTCAAATACTGGGCAAGGATGAAGTTTTCAAGCAATGGGACTGTGACAAATAGCTGTTCACAGCATGATAAAAAAGAGACTATCCGGACATACATTTCACTAAGAAATAACTAAAATGTCCACGGGATACCATTTTTACCTTCAGATTACTACTAATGATTACAATGACTGCTATATGTTGACAAGATAACAGTAAACCCACCAACACATTGTGGACAAGAATATAAACTGGTACAACTTTAGGATTTAACCTGCAGTGTACTGTATACCAAAAATATAAAAACTAGCAATTCTACCTCTGAGAAAGTACTGAAAATAAGCAATGAGGTAAATATACAAAGGTATATACACCCACTGACTTTCATTATACCATCACTTTTAACAATGAAAAATTAGAAAGCTGACTACCAAAAAGGGATTAAATAAATGATATGCATGTGTCTATATGTATGTACATGTGTGTATATAAAACATGTGATTGTGGATTTTGTTTTATTTTGTAATGAATGCATAGGGACGTGGGTGTAAACAAACATTTAAATGTCTAGAACTAGCTGGGTGTAGTAGCACACACTGTAACCCCAGCACTACAGAAGACTGAAGCAGGAGAATCCAAGTAGGAGTCCTGTCTAGGCATCTCAGCAAGACTATCTCAAAATAAAAAATAAAAACGTGGGACTGTGTTTGTGGCTCACTGCAAAGACCTTGGGCTCAATTCTAAACACAGAAGAGGAAAAATGTCTGAATCTGTTTAACATCAGTTTTTCCAACACTGGCTATCTCTAGGAGCCATTTACACTGTGTTGGTTACTTTTCTTGATGCTGAGACAAAATACCCAACACTCACAAGTTAAGGGAGGAAAGGTTTATTTGGCTCACAGTTTCTGGAAGTTTCAGTCCACAACTGGCTGGCTCCAAGGCAGAGTGGCACACGGCAGAGGGGCAACAGTTCACGGTGGACTGAAGGTAGCAAAGCAGCAAGAGACCTTAATAGAGTCTTTCTGCACCCTTTTATCATATCCAGACTACCTAGGGCCAGTAGAACTCACAACCTTAATCCCACTGCCCTTGAGCCTAGTGGTGGAGCACTGCACCATGAATGAATTCCAGGGGCACACACTCTAGATCCTGCCACCTCAAAAAGCCACACCTATGACCACTTGAGGCTGTGAGGGGCCATTTAAATAAAAGCCATAACATACACTATCTCTAATTTCCTTTTTTGGGTCAGGATCTCAGCCATTTAATCCAGGCTGCCCTTGAACTTGGAATCCTCCTGCCTCAGGTTCTAGAGTAACTGGATTATAGGTGCAGGCCACCACACCCAGATTTCTCTTGATTAAAAAAAAAAATCCCAGTTATAATCAAGAGGAGAAAGCATTTATGTATTAAAGTAACAACCTGAATTGTCTGTCCTCGCACAGCTGATTCCAAACAGATTCCAAACAGATTCCAACGTGCTCTCTTCATTTCACCCTCCAATGTAAGGCTCCAGTGGAGTTTTGCCCTAACCCACTCTAAATATAGTATAGTGCTTCTCCACATGGTCTTTCCTCCAATTGTTTTTGTTTTGTAGACACAAAAGAATACAGACTGAAAAGAACTGAGATGTGGAGTCAGAAGTCCTATATTCAAGTTCTGTCTCTACTTATTATATGACCCTGACTGACTTCATCTAACAAGTTTTTTTTCATGATTACAAAAAGGAAAGAAACTACCTATGTCACAGGGTTGTCTTCAGGGTCTAAAAAACAATCTACACACCGGAAGAGTTGTGTAAACCATAAAGTACAATATAAGCATAAAATAATGTTATGAAACCAACTCAGATCTATTCTGATCTCAGGACCAACATGAGATGATGTTAAATATTTCAAACTCAAATCCCACAGTTACCTCAAACAATGCATCTACATTCTTCCCCCCGGGCCCCTGGTGCTGGGAATTAAACTCAAGAGCTTCACACAAGCTATATATAAGATCTACCATTGAGCCATGCCTCAGACCAACATGTCTGAATTTCAGCTCAACGTTTTTCCTTTAACACTGTACCCCAGTTTCACTGTGGGCAGGGCTATCATTCTTCTCCTACTCAAAATTTGTTGTTTCTGTCCAAATCCTATCCATTATTTCTTTTATAATTTAATCCCTCATTTTCTCATGGCATAACATTTACTTTTTAGTGCAGTGACAGCAAACCTTTTAGAGCTTTCAATGATACAAAGAGCCTGCTGTGGCACACGAGCCATAGGTTCACCACCACTGTTCTAGTTTCTGCAAATTCTCTGGCTTCATGTCTTTACTCCAATCTTTCTTGAACAGGCCTACCAGTCACAACCACTTGCAGTCAGGTTGCTTCCCTCAACCACAGTATCCTTCTAGAGCCGTAGTATTGGCTGTAAAGACACAAACCAATGGCCCAAAGCTAGCTACGATTTCTAGCTCAGTACAGGTACCCACACAATTTCAATGAGTTTATGTGCCAACCCCTCTATATGAATTTTCCACTCTGATATAGGCTTAATTACCATGAAAACAGTAGTCTTTGAAACAAGATTTACCTATATAATTGAATCCCAACTATCCCTCCAAAGCTCAGAACCTCTATACACCAACTGAAATGATGCCTTTTACAGGAGGTGAGACAGCAATAATGTACTTCAGATACAGTGCCAGAAAGACACTAAAAACTTCAAAAATGGTGGCAAGTCTGAGTTTAATTAAACTTCTAGAAGTATAAGCAATGGATCCATCCCATCAACTTTATATATTCCAGGCACGTAAAAACCACCCCTACCTCCAACTCTGCTTATCTGAATCTTCAAATATGGCCCTTCCTATTACTATTGCTGGGAAATCTTTCCTAGTCCAAATTGACCCACATTATTATTTCCTCATCTGAATTTCTGCTATATAAGGTAGCTACAGCTTCTTAACTAGCTATATAAGGCAGTATGAATTATCATACAGTTGAAAAAAATCTCACATGATATAAGAACAATTTAGTACTCATAGATCCTTCTTAGTCACAGATAGTTTATAAATGACAATTGAAGCCTGGCATGTGTGAGTGTAATCTCAGCACTCGGGAGGCTGAGGCAGGAGGACTGCCATGAGTTTGAGGCCAGCCTGGATTATGTAGCAAGTGCAAGACCATCCTGGACTATAAAAAACTTTTTTAAAAAGGGAGACCACGAGCCTCACAAACACAAGGTCCCTAGTTCGATCACCAGTAGCAAAAGAAAAAAGAGAGAAAAAAATTGATGAAGGTGAATTTTTAAAAATATTGATGCCATTCCATTTATTTCTAGATGTGAAAGGATACAGCTAGACTTCCACACCCATACATAAAAGAAGCAGAACGCATCTCAAAGAACTGTCTATGCAGCTTAACAATCTGAGATTAACATTTTCTGTCATGCACACTAGGAGGCTAAGGCAGAAGGATCACTTCAAGTTTGAGGCCAGCCTGGGCTCTACAGTGAGTTCAAGTCCAGACTGAACTACAGAGTGAGACCCTGTCTCAAAAAAATTCTGTTGAGAGATTACTACTATGATGACTAGGTCAGTCACTGCAACATATAGACAATTACCCTGATACTCAAAACTTAGTTTCCTGATATAGGGAGATGAAAGAAAAATACCCTGGATGACAATTCCAACCTCTAAAACTAAACACATTCATTCATTAGTCACACAATATCTTGGATACATTTAATAAGCTAGATACTATACTAGGTGCTAGGAACACAAATACCTTCAAGTTTTTTTTCAATTTGAATAGAACCCATGCTATTTGGATGTCACCAAATAAAGCAGACTAAATGCTTCATAGAGAGAAGCCAATTTGAAATAATTTTGCCTGGTTTCTAATTCTGTAAACTGCAATTCTTAGCAATTCTACTGCACTGAGTATTCACTGGCTCCTGCATCAATGAAAATAATATCTAACACAAGTAAGAGTGTCAAGCTTGCCAGTTGTCAGGGACTGAAAACTGGGTGCAAGACTCTCCAAATCAAATGTATTCCCATCTGACAACATCCTTTCTCTGCCAAGAGGAAAAGAAAAGGAAGGAAAGAAGAGTAGGTCAGGCATTTCCCTCACATTCTCTGGAACAGACAACCTTTTTCATAAAGATCCAGGATCTCCTAAATGTAAGCTTTGTCTGAAACTAGACAAGCAGTTTCACCTAAGAACAGTACCAAAAGGATGGAGACAGTATTTGGAAAACTAATGCCCAAACACAGGAAGATAAAAATAGCAGAACAGAAATACTTTTTAAAAGTGTTTGGAGTATATATTTCATATTTATTCCCAAACTATACAGAAGTATTGTATACACATAAATATAATTTGGTTTTATAAAAATAAGATGTCATATATGTATCTTGGTAGAACTATATAACATGAAAATCTTTCCATGTCAGCACATATAAACATGTTATCCATTATGTTGTCTTGTCATTCATAAAGATTCTGTAGATGTAACCTGGTGAGGTGGCACATGCCTGTATGTTTGTAATCCCAGCACTCTAGGAGGCCAAGGCAGGATGAATACAAATTTGAGCCCCACCTATACAATTCAGTGAGACCTCGTCACAAAATAAAAAATGAATAAAGGGCTGGGGTGTAGCTCGGTGTGAAGACCCGAAAGAAAGAAAGAGAGAGAGAGAGAGAGAGAGAGAGAGAGAGAGAGAGAGAGAGAGAGAGAG
>NW_004624735.1:2771838-2782879 GCF_000247695.1 Heterocephalus glaber | reverse complement strand
AGAGAGAGAGAGAGAGAGAGAGAGAGAGAGAGAGAGAGAGAGAGAGACAGACAGAGAAAAGGGGGGCAGGAGGGAGGAAAGAAAGACTGAAAAAATGCATGACCTCAGTGAAAAATTTTAGTTGCATGTTTTTATTTTACAATGTAAACTAAAAATTTGAAAATCAAAATTACCTATAAATATTAAATTCATTCTATGATGCTATCTGCAAGCACACAGCTATCAGAAAAGCATGCGTTAATGTGACATGTGCAGTAAAAACCTTACCAAAGGCCATGAAAATATCATCAGTATGGTAGTGAAATAATTAATATTTCAACAGATATCCTGGATAGTTATTGACCAATGATTATGTGGAATATTAAGGAAAAAGTCAGTAATAAGCAAGGCATGGTAGCACACGCCTGTAATGCCAGCACTCTGGAGGCTGAGGCAGAAGGATCAAGAGTTAAGCTTGAGCCCAGCCTGGGCAACTTAGGGACTCAGTGAGACCCTCCCTGGCTCTAGATTAAAAAAAAAAAAAAAAATGGGGGAGGGGGGGGCTGGGAATATAGCTCAGTGCTAGGTTCAATTCCCAGTACTGAAAAAAACATCAATAACAAAAATGAAAATGTGTAATAGTCACTTGAATCTCTTAGCTTAATTTCAAGTCAATGAAGTATGAGAATTCAAAAGAACAAAATCATGGGTGGAAAAAGTGGCATTCCCCACTAACCAATGAAAGAATGAATGCACTTGCAAAACTGATTTATCAGAGCTCTAACTTTATAAAAGAATGGAAAGTCTCTCAGGACCCTGGACAACAGGTGTTCAGCTCACAGGTAATCAGGTTTCCTAGGTCCATAATAATGAAAGAGAAATGTGGTAAATAAGCTTTATATTCTTTTATCTAAAAGAGTAATACAAACTCTTCAACTTAGCACAACACAAACTGTCTAGCTATCAGTTCTACGACATCAATCTACACTTGTCATTTTACCTTCTTTAAAATCTCCAATGTTTCACCATTTCCTAGACACACAAGTACATATACACGCCCATGCCCAAACACTTCAGTCCCTCTAGTTCATTGGTACACTGTTAAAGCTAAGAGTGTGACAGTCAGCTCATGCAGGGGTTCACGTAAAATTTTAGGAGTGAATGGCTCCAAGTGCTTCTCAACTATATTACTATTATTGGAACTCATCTCTGTGCCTTTACACATGCAGGGTTAAGGTACTTTACAGTTTCTTTACTGTGACCAATAAATCCTGAATATCTATGGAACATCTCCCACTACTCTCCCCAACAGGCCAGTCTATTTTCAGTAATCTCTTTTTCCTTAGAGCCTTTGCATTTACTGTTCCTTCTGACAAAAATGTACTTTGTCAGATAGCTAAGTACCTAGCTCCCCTAGTTCTCTTGGGTCTTTATTCAAAAGTCTTTCAGCGAGGCTTTCCTTGGTCATCTTCTATAAAGTTTCAACTTCCCTCCAGCCTGAGGCACTTCATACCTTCTCTTCCCTGCTTTATTTTTTCTCCTTAGCATTACCATGTTTTCCTCTCCACTCTTTCCCTAGAATCCCTCCCTACCTTCTACAGCAGTACTAGTAAGTACACAATAAATACCTGTCAAAACTCTGAAATGCCCTAGGACAGTGATGGCCAACGTTTTACAGTTTTCAATGGTACAAACAGCCCTTTGCTGCACACATGCCACAGGTACACCACCACTGCCCCAGGACATTTTAATTTTCTCCATTGTTTTGTTTTATTTTTGCAGTACTGGGGATTGAACCCAGGGCCTCATGCATGCTCAACAAACACTATCACTGAGCTACATCCCTGGCCCTTTTTATTTTATTTTGAGACAGGGCCTCAAACCCATGTCACACCATATTTTTTCTTCCCAAAATATTCTTTACACCCTATAAAAGCTCAAATACCTTCATACCAATTTCCAATAAGAATACAACTGTTCTTACATGACTCTTATTCCCTCCCCTCTTTTTTTTTTTCTGGTACCAGGGATCAAACTCAGGACTTTGTGCTTGAGAGGCAGGCACAGCATGACTGAGCTAAATCCCTGGCCCCCCACTTTCCTTTTTTTTAAAGCAAGAACTTCTTAAAAAATTTTGTATAGGGCCGGGGATTTAGCACAGTGGTTCCGTCACCTGCCCCGAAAGCGCAAAAACCCAAGTTCAAGCCCCGGTACCAAAAAAAAAAATTTTTTTGTATTCCTCAGTTAATCAGTTCAACAATCAGTGTTAATAAAAAGATCATAAATGTGGGGAGGGACTGCTAGATTTTCACTTAAGTTACCTAGGCCACTACTGACTACAAAAGAAAAAGTAAATGGGGTTAGAGAATATAATTGCCAGAATGAGATTCTGTTGTACTGGCCTTTCTTAAAAAAAAAAAAAAAAAAAAAATCACAACTGATATACATCTGCCAAGTAAAGCGTACTGGTCCTCAAATAATTGCTAAAGATGAATAAAATTTAAAGATAATCTCTAAATAAGAGGTCAAATAAAAGCTTTCAAACTTATAATCGGCTTTCAAAAACAAGAGATCACGGAGCTTGAGATGTGGCTCAGTGGTAAAGTGCTTGCCTAGCATGTGCAAGACCCTGGATTCTATCCCCAGCACCACAAACTGAACAAAACAGAGGTCTTGTGTCCTCTGCTCTTTTGCCCTTTATGAATTTAATTTGCTAAGTCAATCTGCTATGCATTCTTTCTTTTGAGGTGTGGAAGGTACTCAGACACTCTGCATAGTGAAGCCAGGGCCTTTGCACTGAGCCACATCCTGTCCCACCCTCCCTTTTTTGAGACAGACACTTGCTAAATTGCCCAGGCTGAGCTTTAACTCAAGATCTGCCTGTGTCAGCCACCCAGAGTGCTGGGGTTACAATGAGCTTGCTAGGCATTCCACCCTGGTGTTTGTCAGCAGAGGCCAGACAAACTTTCTCCAGGAGCAAGAGTACTGCTTCATTGGCTTCCTGACATTCAGTAACTGAAACAGTATTAGGCCCATAAATGTCATAATTTGATTAATATGGAATATTCAAAATAGGTAATAAAACATTACTTTTAAAATGTGGCCTTAAGTCCAACTTTCTTTCAATAGAAATTTATCATATATATTGTATGCCTGAAGCATCCATGACATAACTCCAGGTTTTGAACAAAATTGTAAATGCTCAAAAAATAACAAGAATGTCATTGAAAAAATATGTTCATGCAGACTATATTCCGTTACAACACTAAATACAAAAAGAAAAAATTCTCACACCCGCAGCAGTGGCACACTTATACATCAAAAAAACCCAAAAAAACAAAATCACCCACTCCCTTCAGAAGTCCCTTTGCTTCTCACAGAAATATCTGACCAAAAGTCTCTTTGTATAGCTTTCCAAACCTTTAAATGATGAAATCTCCAACACAAAAACACCTAAACCATACACACACACACACACACACACACGTTAGCAAAACAGGTGTACAGTATTTTGTTAGCCGAGTTAAAAACATTCCTATGTAGCTGAATGTCCTGCAGTGACTTTATCAACAGTGAGCAACACATTAGTATTTCTTGACACCCGGGCCTCTACCACTTAATGGTATGACCACACTTTAAGGAGTCATGACAGAAAAGCCTAGATTACGAAACCATAATAGTGAACACATACCCCATCCACGAGGCGGTGTTAGAAACTATACATACTCCACTTAGAAGCCATCATTTCGCCTGTTGGTTAAAGTATTTTTGTTTCCACCAAGGAAGTTGTGAAATCCGCATGCACACCCCATCCCAAATCTATCAGTGGGGCGGTCGGAGGCTGAGTCATCCCTAGGAGTAACTTTACACCGATCCTCACACTCTGGGGTCGGGACAAAGACATCATCTCTAGGTTCCTCCCACTCTCTGCGCTTCGTTCGGCCTCCGCCCAACCCCACTCTCCGAGTTCTGGGGCCCAAAACACCATTAGGGCTGCGCCCTGGCAGCCGTGACCACAAGTAACGACGCGTCCCGGCAGGAGCGGGCGTCTCTTGCCGTCGGCCGCTTCCATAATCCCGCCAGGTGCAGACCGGCTCAAAGAGAGACCCGAAGCCCCGCTGAGGAAGCTGCAAGCAAACCCACACCTCAGGCAGTCCAGTGGGGCTTCAGCTCGAGCCGCTTTTGTCTCCGCTGGGGCTGACACGCCGCGAGACAATACCTGCCGGGGCCAGAGGCGCGAGGCCGGCAGGCAGACACCTGAGCCCGGGCCGGGACGCCGCGACCCGGGCCCGCCGCTCCGGGGCGGCCGCGGTACCCAGATGGGGGAAGGGGACGCGGGCGGCGGCAGCACTTACCCGGCAGCGCCTCCTCCTCCGCCGGCGGCCCCGGGCACCATCTTCCACCGCCGCCTAGTCTTTGGCGGCGGCTACCAACCGCCCATTCCGCACCGCCGACCGACACAACTGCCGGCGTCCGGGCGCCGGTGCGCCAGCTGCGGCCCCGAACTCCGGGTAGAAAGGAGCAGTCGGGGCGGAGGACGGGGTCAGGCCCCTCGGCTCTTGCTAAGAGGCCGGGAGTGAGGGGGCCGCGGCCGGTCAGAGCCGAGGGGCCCGGGAGACTGTGGGACCCCGAGGCAGCACCGAGGGCTCGGCAGGGCCGCGGACACGACCGCGGCTGGGTTTGTTATTGTCGACTCCGTCTCTTCCTCCGAAGAGCATGTCGGGAAACGGCCGCCGAGGGGAGGGGCGCGCTAGGATCCCAGGGAGGCAAAGAGAGGCGTCTGCGCAGGTCCGGAAACCGAAGAGCATGGCTCCGCCTTCGGTTACGTCGGGCCTGGCTGTCCTCCCCTGACCCGGGAAGGTTTTGCTGGGCTTGCCCCTTGTGGTACTAGTTGCTGCCTGGGCGCGGACTTCTCCAAGGTGAGCTTGACCTTCCTTTGGTACAGCGAGTAGGCCCGAGCTACGCAGACCCCGGCGAATTTGGATCAGCCCCAGGGGAAAAGAGCTCGGTGCTTTCAGCAAGTCGCCGAAGATCGGGGCCTGCTGGGCGTCTGGTGCTCTCATCGCCTGCTCCCCGGACGGACCGCGGACCAGACCAAGGCCAGGGACAGCTTGTGGTACCAGGAGGGCTGTGCCTGGCTCGTGCACTCCTGCCGCCAGGGCCGCACATACCCCAACCAGTGCGGCTGCAGGCAGTGGGCAAGGGTCCCTGGTTATCTTTGCTAGGGTGGGGCGGCACAGTTTTTGTCAGACCAGGTAAGGCAATGAAAGTATTCGAGAAGAGAAGGAGCTTTCACTAGACAGACTGAAATGAAATTGTAAACGCCACAAACACCAGTTTTCAGTTTGTATAGAAATCCTGAGCTCTCTAGTGGGTTAGTGATTAAAATGACACTCTCATTAGATGGGAGACAAATTTCAGAGGAATCTTCCATTTGTGAACATCATCAGTCTCAGGCAGTGATTTGTCGCCAAAAAGCCTAAGTACTAAAATCTGATGAGCAGGCGTTACACGTAAAATAATTATACAGTGAAAAAAAAATTATACAGCACTTTTCAAATCCCTGTTACGTCTAGAAACATCTGGTCTAAATAAAAGTTTAAAGGTGCGACCTTTAATCTACCAGGACTTCTGGTGTAGATAAAAGTTTGAAGGTCCGACTTTTAAGTCCTTAGAACTTTTGAATTGTGTTTGCAAAACTGAGTAGCAAAAGAGAGCACCAAACAGAACCAAGTTTGCAATCCTTCATTTGTAGAGACTGATAAACATTGGTAAGCATTAGTGATTTTCAGTTACTGTCAGTTCCCAGTACCTGAAAGTTATGATGAGACCAGCTACTGTTTTTACCACTTTTTAAAATTTAGCACTGCAAAAAAACCCACAAAAAACTGGCCTGCCTAAAATTTAGCACTGTTACATATCCCAGAGAAATCTTGTCCTGTGATCTCTGACATGTCGTTACTTGTTAAGATTTTTTTAAACTGGAATTTTATATCTATCCCAGTAGATTAGAGCAGAGACGTGAAAAAAGCACTAATTTGGCATTATGCCTTAGGGGAGGGTATGAACTGGAAACAGTAAAGAAGACCTTGATTTGGCACAGCATAGTAATCAGCACACAGAAAATAAATGGTAAAAAGGAGTTTGGCCAGAAAATGTACTATGCAAAACAATATATAGTATCTAAAGAACATATTAGAGCCGTGTTTCTCCTAATTATCAATGGCATTCCAAATTAGAATGCAGAAACTCATATGCCGATGACAATGTATTAAACAATAAAATATTTTTGCTCATCTCTATTTTGGAAAACAAATTAATTCAATCCTGATCTTCTTTACTCTTAGGCTGAAGAAATTAGCAGAAATGACTGGTTCATAACTTACAGGTTTACTCCTTCAGTGTAAACGTTTAGAGTTTGTATGCATCTGAAATTCCTATGGGTAAGCGAAAATGTATTAACATTAACTCTATTACATATGTATAAGGATCGTGCATGAGGAGATACAGTTTACTAATAGTATGTATGCACATTAATGTCTCCTGTAACATTATTTTCCTTCATACTAATCCTATAGAACACACTCTACTCACCCTTCATTAGTGAAAACAAGAATAAACAAAATCCTCCTACAACCAAATCTAATAGGAAGTTCTCAGTCCAGGCTTATTTTTGGCTTTCTGGAACTACTCACTGAAACTACAAATAGATTAATAGAAACGTCCAAATGATTAATGTTAAATGGACAATGCTGAGACTTATTTGATCTTTCTAAGTCATTTGCCATTTTAATTATTCAGTCTTTATTATCTCCCCTTTCCCTTTTGTTCTGTCTCTCCTAGTGCTCCTAAATTCCTGACCAATTATTTGGTCGTAATTTTCAAGTAGTTATAACGTGAAATGATACAAAGATAAAGGGTTATATGAGATGAAAGAGAGACATTTAATCCTAGCCTCCTGGCATAATTTAACTTAATAGCCATTTTAGGTACTTTAGAAGCAATAAAGGCAAAAGAAGTGGATTCTTTAGAAGTATGGAGAGATTATAAGGTCTACTTACTTATAAATACCCGAAGTACTCCAAATCAGTTTAAATTTCTGAAATCCTATTTTTTCCCCTCATGTTTAAACTTCAGTGTCATTTTCTCAGTCTTTCTTTGACATCACTGTAATTCCCCTAAACGAATAATGGTGAACCTTTTAGAGCTTTCAAAAATAGTAAACAGCCCACTGTGGCATGCACACCATAGGTTCAACAACTCTGCTCTATACTGTCACTTTTTATCTTTTGGTATCTTATCTAACATGCTGACTGTAAATAACCCCCCCCCCTTGTTTTTTGGTACCAGGGATTGAACTCTGGTCCTTGCACTTGCGAGGTAGGTGGCAGAACCACTGAGCTAAATCCCTGGCCTCATAAGCCCCTTTTAAAAAGATGAACTGTTTGCCCAGTACCTGGTGTACAATGATGTGCACCTCAATAAACATCATTGGCCGTGCCTTGCACCTTGTTCACATTAAACTGATGCCTACTAGTCTCCATTATTTACTCCATCCAAGACCAGTCTAATCGTATTATTTCTCTTTGTAAAACCTTTACTGGTTTTCTTTTGTATTCCAGATACAATTTGAACATTTTAACAGCACCAAAACCTCTCCATTGTTAGGTACCAACCTATCTCTCTTAAATGTATATGTCCTGGTGCCTTTCCTCTCTAATAGATCATATGAGTTTGCCCATCAGGAAATCATTCTCCCTCACCTGCCATACTGAGAATTAAATTCAAGGATGCCCATATCACTGAGCTACATCCCAGCTCTTTTAAGTTTTAAGATAGGGTCAGAAGTAACTCAGGCTATCAAACTTGCAATCCTCTTGCCACAGCCTCCCTAGTAACTGGTATTGTAGCTGTGTGCCTGGCATTTATTCACCCTTTAAGTCATCATTTCAAACAGAATTTGGACATGAGCTACTTCTACATCCTAGACAATCTGATGATCACCAGCCGTTTTACTGCTCCATATCACACAACTGTAATTTTGTTTTGTTTTCTGTAGTACTAGGGATTGAACCCAGAGGCTTCTTACTGCTACATTCCCAGCCCTTTTTACACTTTTTTTTTTTTTTTTTTTTTGGTACCGGGGATTGAACTTTGGGATCTCCTTGCACTTGAGAGGCAGGTGGCAGAACCACTGAGCTAAATCCCCTGGCCCCCTTTTTACACTTTTGAGATGAGGTCTCCCTAAGTTGCTCAGGCTGGGCTTGAACTTACAATCCTCCTACCTCAGCCTCCTAGAATGCCTGCATATAACAGGCATGTGCCACCAGCCTGGCTACAACTATAACTTTATCTTCCCTCCACATCTATGAAATTTCAGATTTAGAACTCTAGGGTTTAGGAGTGTGGCTTAGTGGTAGTGCTTGCCTAGCATGTATTAGGCCCTGGGTTTAATCCCCAGCACCACAAAAAAATTAAAGTGAAAAAAACCACAATGTGTTATTAATTTATAAATTCCTAGAACTTTATAGGGAGCTTGGCAATTGTAGTCAGCAATTAATAAATTATTGTTGACTGCAGTAAATTCTGGAAATACTTATGTTGAAGCTGGTTGTTTCTATGGAAAATTCCTGCCCTCAGCTATGAAACTAGTACAGAGGGCCATTCATCAAAATCACAGCAAGTTTATATGGCATTAATCCTCCACCAAAATTCATTCAGGATGTGCGAAAGATTATGGTACACTTCTTTTTCTAATTCTGCTTGATTGGATATTTCATTCGGCACATGCATTAAATATTTCTCAGATAACTTGACCCTAATTTTCTTTTAGGTTATTTCCAAAAAAGAAAAAAAAAACAAAAAAACCAGTAACCACCATTTATATAATTTGCCTATCCAAAAGTATGGGGTCCAGGGATTTAGCTCAGTGGCACAGCACCTGCCTTGCAAGCATAAGGTCCTGAGTTCAATCCCCAGTACCGAAAAAAAAAAAGTGTAAAAGTATGGATCTCATTTATTGTCTACTTTTAAAGGGATTAAAAAGAGGTACTGATTTGGACTTTGCTTTTTCAAGATCATAACGAATTTGGTGTACATGACCCTGTAGTATTTAGAGTGCTGTGGGCACTGTGATTAAATTAATGTTTTCAGTACTATTTACGGACTTTAAAGCTGCCCGACTCACTTGGTCTGTTGGTACTCACAGATATTATTAAAGATAATGATTATAGTTAACTCATGAATGGCTATCTTCAAAGTGATGAACTTGAAGAGCTACTGAGCAAGACTATTTCTAATGTGACAAAACTATATGAAAGAAAATAATTCTGGCATGCTTAATTTTTAAAAAGATTTAACCCAAAAGATTGAAACAAAACACTTGTTATTTTTAACATGGAAAGCGTTAATCTCTTTAGCACCATATTTTATTTATTGTCTTATTTTGATGAGTTCCTTAGCAAAATTTTCAAAAGTAAAGCTGACACTGTTCCTGGAATGTCTTGACACAGAAACTAATCTTAAAAATATAGATGTCAAATTGACATAAATATCAAGTGGTTGGACCTCAATTTTGTTTGTTTTTTTGTTTTGAGACAGGGGCTCCCTGTGTAGGCCTGGTTGGCCTTAAACTAGCTATATAAGCCTGGCCGGCCTCAAACTTGTGATCTTCCTGCCTCAGCTTCCCAAGTGCTAGAATTATAGGTGTGCCCTTCCATACCCAGCTTCAAACTTCAACTGTGACTCACATACAGGCCTCTGTATCAATGAAATGTGTTTTATTAAAAAAAATAATTGCTTGTGATGCACTGATATTTTCTGTGTCCTCCCCAGTGCTAGTCTTGGCCCTGATTTTACTGCCATCTTGGCTTGAAAGTCATTAGAGTCAATGATGTAGGCCCCAAACCTTGAGATTCTTTGCTCTTAGTTTTTCCATCTGCTCGTTCCTCTAGCACATACCTCAATACCGGAGTTTGTGATTTTTTTTTTTTAAACCAACCTAACTGAAGATCAGGAAACACTTGAAGTGTCTTAGTTGCCTGTCATAGGTTTTACGTTTTTGAAAAGCTATATGTCATAGAAGCCCTATCTGGTCCTATAGATTTTTCCCATTTTTACATATAGGGAACCGAGGTATGGATTTTAATTTAATTTAATGTAGTGCACTTCCTTCTAGTTATTGTTCTTTAACTAGTTGTTGTCAGGGTCAGGATTTGAACCCAGGTAATCCAGTTCCATAGGCTGTTATCCTTAAACACTACAGTATGGTGCCCCTTCATTTGGTGTCAGTTCAATTTGAGGAAGAAAAAAGTGAATGCTGAGTCTAGCGTTAGGCTACAGAGTTTCTCCATCTCAGCACTACTGGCATTTTGGCCAGTTAATCCTCTGTTATAAGGGGCTGTCCTGTGCATTTTAGGATGTTTAACAGCATCCCTCCCCTCTACCCACTAGATGCTAGCATCACGTCCAGGTGTGCTAACCAAAAATGTCTCAACATATTCCCAGGACAAAAACCAAACATTTTCCCAGAATCCCAGTGGTAGAGTTTGACACATCTATATAATGGCAATACTATTTAGCCACCACAGTTACATTTTAGAGAAACATTTAAAAAGACAAAGGAAGATATCCCAAATTAGAAAACTTACTGAATTTTAACATTTTCCATATTTTAATATCTCTGATATCTAAGTAAATTTAACAGTGAATGAGGTGCCAACCCAAAGTGGCACATGCCTAGAATTGAAGCACTTAGGCTGAAGCAGAAGGATTGCAGCAAGTTCAAGGCCAGCCTGGCTACACAGTGAGTTCAGAGCCAGCCTGAACTACTTAGTGAGACCCTGTCTCAATCAATCAGTCAATCAATCAGTAAATAAATAATGAAACCAGTGCGTTAGGGACCTAAAAGTTTGTCAACCAGATGCCTTTTCCTGTGCATTGAAACATCAAAAATGCGGCTGGGAATAGTGGCATACCTTGTAATCCTAGCATTCAGGAGACCAAGGCAGAAGGTTCACTCCAAGTTTGAGGCCAGCTTGACCAATGTAGTGAGACCCTATGT
>NW_004624735.1:2757370-2771738 GCF_000247695.1 Heterocephalus glaber | reverse complement strand
TACCTTGGTAAAAAATAATTATAAAGACAGTAGTGAAGCATTGTTTTAGACCTAATGCACCAAAAGTTTGTGGAGAGGATTAGATTAAGTGATGAATCAGACATTTGTAAGTTTCCGAAGACAGCGCCATGACTCGTTCTTTTATGGATGGATTCTTTAATTTTGGGGGGGGGGTTGTCAATGCTTTCAGTAGTACAAAGGATAAATTATTCTGAGTCAAAAGTAATTTAAAAGAGATTTTGAAACTTAAAATCTTTTAATACTTTTACTAATGTATGTTGCTTATATTTACCTTTTCATGAGTGCACAAGGACAATATAAAATGTATCTAATGAAGTCTACCAAACTTGTATATATAAAGAAGGATGAGCTTTAGACATTCATAGCTAAATGGATGGACCTTGAGACCATACTCTTAAGTGAAATAAATCAGACACACATATTTAAATAAATGAATAAATAAACTTTGTGTATATAAAATAAAAATTTAATGATATTTTCCTGGTGTATACTTTTTCTTATTTTTAAAAAATGTATCATTAGTCTTTTGGAATTTAAAATGGCCTTCTCTATTGTTTATCTGAAGAATTTTTTTTACAATTTGATGAAGTCCTTTTATTTTGGTATCATCACTTGTTTTATCTGAGTTCCTCAAATAACCCCTTTGGTTTAGTCTACCCTACCTGCTGTCCATAAATGCAGAATACCTTGCCAGGTAGTCATGAAGCAGGGCACAGTCATTGACCTAACTTCATTTTGTTGTTCTCAGTTTCCATTTGTCTTTTGAATTTCTTTTAAGCCATTCTTTCTCCAGTCACCTTTCATTCCTGATTGACAGACATCTTTATGACAAGGGACGAAAGCTATCCCCACGCAGTGGAGAGCCTTATGGAACAGGTGACCCCCAAATGAGAGCAGTTGTCTTATGGTAGGAATCAAAGTTGGTGTCATGCCCCACCCCAAGCAGGAAAATTTGGAACCAAGGCTGCCCCCTGCCCCAGTCGTTAGCTGCCCTGAAGTGATGATGGCTTCTCACAGATGCATAATCATAGAACCAGTCCTGTGATAACAGTCAATCAGACGATGGGTTGACCAGGATTACCTATAGGAGCAGCTATGCAAACCCTCAAACCTTGCCTTTGTTCTTCTTTAATGTAAACTCCCAAAGCTTCTGTCAGCCCCATAGAGACAGGTCTTAATCCCATGACCTGTTCTTCCCAGGGTTGGTGGTACTGATTACAGCTCCTTTGCTCCCCTACACCACTGTTCTGTTCTTTTTTTGGGGGGGGGCGGGTACTGGGGATCGAACTCAGGACCTTGAGTTTGCGAGGCAGGCACGGCACCACTGAGCTAAATCCCTGGTCCTGTTCTTTTCCTTGATAGGCATTTTGGGATGGGCAGCTGAGCTTCTTGGTCTGTTGGCATCCAGAGCCAGGACTTTTGCCCCAAACTCTGGTAGCATAGTCATTCATTTTTAATAGGATTTGTTAAAAAGAACACAACTAAATGTCCGAAACCTGGATTCCAGTCCAGCCCCATGAATAATGCATATAGTTCTTATTCTTTTTTTTTTTTTTTTCTTTCTCCTCCTTTGCTAGTTATCAGATCCAGGGCTTCTCATATGTTAAATAAGTTTCTATCACTGAGTTGCACCCTGCAGCCCTGGAGGGAAGAGTTTCATACAGATTCTTCCCAAAATTTGCATTGTTTCTGGACTTGAGAAACAAAGGATGGATGAAATCTTGTAAAGTTCCTCATAATTGTGTGTCTTTTTCTCACGCCTGCCTCCCAAGCGCAAGGTCCTGAGTTCAATCCCGGTACCAAAAAAAAAAAAAACCCCAAAAAACAAATGTAAGTCTTTTTCTGTCAATACATGCCATACCTCTCTGGAATTCTTCAGATAAATACCAGTCTAGTCACAAAACTTTCTGTTTTTGGATTAATTTGAGCTCATGTCTTTTTAGATGTGCCTTAATTTTTAAAAAATATATATAAACTGGGGATATAGCTCAGTGGTAGAGTACTTGCCTAGCATGCACAAGATTCTGGGTTCAACTCAAAGCACCGCCAAAAATAATAAAATAAAAATTAAAATGTGTATAACTGGGCATGGTGGTGCATCCATGTTATCTCAGTACTTAGGCCAAAGCAACAGGATCTTAAGTTTGAGGCCAACTGGGAAAAATAAAGACATTGTCTCCAAATAAAAAAGAGCTGGGGATGTAGCTCAGTGTAAAGGCCCTGGGTTCAATCCCTAGTACCATAAAATAATTAATAATAATAATAATAAAATGTCCCACAGAAAATATCATGTTCCACTTAACCATATCATCAAAACTATTTTATTTTGTGTTCTCTGGTATTTTGTATTATGTATATAAAACTTTTGCCTATGTACACTGAACCACAAACATTGTTGAAAGAAATCAAGGGTCTTATTTTCATAGGTTGGAAGGATAATACTTTCCAAATTATTTACAGATTCAACAAAACCTCAGTTGGCTTTTCTGCAGAAACTCAAGCTCATCCTAAAATTCATATGGGAAGACAAGAGATACAGAATAGCCAAAACAATCTTGATATAAAATGTAGGACATTCACACTTGTTTTAAACTTGCTACAAAGCCATGGTGATCAGCACAGTATGGTACTGGCCTAAGATTAGACAGAGTAGAAATCACAGTCCAGAAATGAACTCGGTAACATCAACTGATTTTCAACAAGGAAACCAACATAGTTCAGTGGAGAAAGAGTAGCCTCTACAGTGGAGTTAAGAGGATTGGATATCCACAAGAAAAAAGTGAAGTGAATGTGCTTACCCCATAGCACATACAAAAATTAAACCTATCCTGGATCACTGGCTTTAATTGACAAAACTAAAATTCTTAGAAGAAAGCCTTTGTGATTTTGGATTAGGCAGTCATGTAATACAGGAACAGTCAAGGAACATATATAAATTGGACCTCATCAAACTTAAAATCTTTTGTGCTTTTCCAGGACACCATCAAGAAGGAGATGAAGCTGGGCTGGGGATGTAGCTCAGTGGCACCAAGCCTGCTTGGCAAGTGTATGGTCCTGTGTTTGATCCCCAGTACCAGAGGGGGAAAAAAAAGAAAAAAAGATAAAGCCAAGCATGGTGGTACACCCCTATAATCCCAGCCACTTGAGAGGCTGAGGCAAGAGCATCACAGGTTTGAGGCCAGCCCAAGCAATTTAGGAAGACACTTTTTAAAAAGGGGGTGGGGTGGGGATGTAGCATTTGAGAGGCTAAAGCAGGAGAATTGCCATAAGTTTGAGGCTAGCCTGGGTTACATAATGAGTTCAAGGCCATCCTGAACTCCTCATAAAAGACCCTGTCTCAAAAAAAAAAAACAACTCACTTTGATCCCCTGCACTGAAAAAAAAAGGCACAATGTAAGAAAATATTTGCAAATAACATAACATAAGAAAGAAATACACAGGGGCTGGGGATGTAGCTCATCAGCACAGCACCTGCCTAGCAGGCACGAGGTCCTGAGTTTGATCCATGGTACCAAAAAGAAATTAAAAAACAAGTACAAAATATGTTAAAAATAATTTTTTTGACATAAGGTCTTGCTGGTCTTAAATCGCTATGCTCAGGCTGGACTCAAACTCATGGAGATCCACACCACCATGTGCAGCAGAATATATAAACAATTCTAAAACTCAAAAAGACAACCCAGTTTTTAAACAATGGGCTAAAATTTGAATAGACATCTCTACAAAACCATGCAACTTGGGAGGCTGAGGCCTGAAGATGGAGAGTTTGAGGCAGCCTGAGCTACATGAGATTGTCTCAGAAAAAATGTATGTGTGTGTGTATGTATATGGCAATGAATACATCAAAAGTGCTCATCCTCACTAGCCATTAGAGAAATGCAAATCAGAATTACAATGAGGTACCATTTCATATCCTCTAGAATTGCTAAATTAAAGACAATAGCAAGGAGAAATCTAATGAAGTAATGAATGTTAGCCACTAGGGGTTGAGGTGGGAAATGTGGCCAATTGGTGCAGCCTTTGGGTGTGGCCAATAAAGGGGTACACATTTTCTATATTATTATCATTAATAATGAAAACAATCGGGCCAGGGATTTAGCCCAGTGGTTCCGTCGTCTGCCTCGCAAGCTCAAGGACCTGAGTTCAATCCCCGGTACCAAAAAAAAAAAATAATAATAATAATGAAAACAATCAAAATAAAACTACTTTTATTATTACTATGTGCTATCAGTCCTAAATAATGTCAGCGAAAAAAATACGTATTCCTCCCTGAAAAAAATCTTTTTAGTCCAAGTCAGAGTTTCTCATTGTGTTGTCATTTTGGGCCAAATGATCCTTTGTTATAAGAAGCTGCCCTGTGTATCTTAGGATTTTTAATTGTATCCTTGGCTTCTACTTACTTGACTTCAATACAAGTCATTTCCCAGCTGGGGATTTAGCCCAGTGGTTCCGCTGTCTGCCTTGCAAGTGCAAGGTCCTGAGTTCGATCCCCGGCACCAAAATAAATAAGTAAATAAAAGTCATTTCCCCCACTTGTAACAGCCAAGTGTCTCTAGTCATTGACAAATGTCCCCTTACATGGAAAATTGCCGTGGTTGAAAACCACTGATCTAAGTTCTAAATAAATCCTATTAATTTTCTATTGAATTTTAATAAGATATAATTAGGAATCCAATTAGCATATTACTTTTCATAAACATCGTACTGTTTGGAAGTCTTATATTGTTGCTTTCCAACACATAAGGACCCAGCTTTAGGTATGTGTTGGTGTTTAGAGTACTTTCTTAACGTTTCTGAATTATTCCAGCTTGTTTTGGGTATCGTTCATGTTTCCAACTCCCTTGGTGTGCTATATAAATCCTAGCTTTTAATAGCAGATTCAAACTATACAGTGATAGCACTGTGATTGTAAAAAGACCAAAACAACTTCAATTCCGTTATTCTATTCTGAACCTCTATACAAAATTTTCTTTCTCACCATTTTCTCGTGCCTGTGCCAGCCTTATTTTCTTCAAAAAAACACTCATGTAAAAGTACTATTATTTTTCCTGTCTTTGTACCATAGTTTAAATCTTTGTTTAAAAAAGTTTGAATAGGGCCGGGGATTTAAGCTCAGTGGTTTCGCTGCCTGCTGCGCAAGCGCAAGGACCCGAGTTTGATCCCCGGTACCAAAAACAACAAAAAAAAGTTTGAATAGCATAATTACATAATGAGAAACAAAATATTTCTTAATTTCTTCTTGATCCATGTTATTTGTCACTTTATTTCATGAGTATGTGAAATAACTGTCGGGCTGGGAGGTGGTAGCTAGAATGCCTCCTTAGCATATTCAAGGGCCTGGACTCCACATTCCATCCCTGGCATGAAAATAATGTTCTCCTGTACAGGAAGGAGAGTTCTACAAGTGATCCATGCTCTGCGCCCCTATAATTCGGAAAAAGAAAGTACGTTAAGAAGAGAAACAGATGAGGTAGTATGGTAGAAGCCTGGGAATTTAAGATGAGAAAAGGGAAGTGAGAGGATGAGACCAGAAGGGAAAATTGGTAACTTCTGAAATATGCACATTAATGAATTTTATTTATCATTCTGTTATTTCCTTGTTTGGGCAGCTGGCCAAAAAAAAAAGTATCATCTGTTCTTACCACACCTGCAGAGGATCCTGGGTGGTCAGAGTGGGGAGCTGACATAGGTAAATGAATACACGATAGGGGACGCTGTATTTTTGCCATGCTAAGAATTGCACCCAAGGCCTCACACATGCTAAGCAAGTGGTCTACCACTGAGCTACATCCCCAGCCCTGGTACTTTTATCACAACAGCCATTTTATATGAGGAAACTAAAGCTCGGGCTTAATTTTTTTTAAATTCAAATTCTATTTAAAATTCTTAGTGGCACAAGAAAAATGAAGATTAAAAAATAAAACTCCTCTACCCCATCCCCAAAACAGCTCAGTACCAGATAAACTGGGCATAGTGGCACAAACCCATAATCCCAGCTACCCTCCAGGCTGAGGTAGTAGGATCGTGAGTTTGAGGCCAGCCTGGACAAGCTAGTGAAACTGTCTCAGAATAATAATAAAAAGAACTGAGGCTGTAGCTCAGCATTCCCTGAGTTAATGTACAAGGGAAAGAAAAAAATAGTGTACAGGAAGTGTTGGGAGTGGGTGGGTAGGGTCTCAGTATATTGCATAGTCTAGCCTGGCCTAGCCTGGAACTTGGGACCCTCCTGCCTTACCCTCCAGCATAGCTGGGATTACAGAGGTGGGCCACCACACTCAGCTGTAACTCACTTTTTAAGATTGTACCCTCCTGGGGATTTAATTCAGTGGTGCTGCCGCCTGTCTCGAAAATGCAAGGTCCTGAATTCAATCCTCGGTACCAAAAAAATAAAATTGTGCCCTTCTGGTACTTCTTCCTTGCCAGCCAGGTGTGGTGGCACATACCCACAATCCCAGCACTCAGAAGAGTGAGGCAGGAGGGTCACCATAAATTCAAGGCCAGCCTGGGCTACATAGTGAGTTCAGAGCCAGCCTGAACTACACAGCAAGACTGTCTCAAAACAAACAAAAAACCTAGCCTGGGTAATGTAACAAGGTCTTATCTCAAAAAAATGTAAAAGGTCTAGAGCTGTAGCTCAGTGCTACAGCATCTCTAGATTGGAACCCCAGTACCACAAAATACAAACCCAAATTTGATAACAATTGTAAACATTTCAAAGTGAATTCTATTCCATTGGTAGAAAGCTTAATCACAGAAAGAAGTATGTATGCCATTTTGTCTTGGGATTTCTAAGCATGGCCTCAGTAAAATTAACCACATTAAGTGTTCCTTTGGCCAGCCACAAAATGCATCATTACACAAATATTAGACAATGTCCCATGCCAAAATTTCCCACCAGCAAATAGCCCTCAGAGTTCTCGAATGGAAACTATTGCTTTGTCATGATATACGGACTTGAATTTGAGCTTTAAATAACTGGCATGTCATTTTAACAAAGCAACCTGGCCTTAACTTATTCTTAATTCAGTGTAAATATAGACAGAGTGTGGTGGCCTTTAGCTAGCTGGAAGTATCTCTGCAATTCACATGATGATAATGAGGTTCAGTGTATAAGTATAAAAATTAGCCTTCATCCACAGTGTTTCTTTGACTAACTGCTGAGTGAGGCTATTTAAATTATGAAAACTGGAAAAAGAAAAAAATTTAAAAGCAATAAAACTATAATATTCTTTCCAACCCATCCCATTTACCTCTCAGAACCTGAAGTGACAACCAAGCAGGAGGGTAGCAATTTGGGTTTAGCCTGGGCAACTTAGCAAGACCCCATCTCATAATGAAAAATAAAAAGGGCTTGGGATGTAGCTCATTGATAAAGGGCTCCTGCATTCAATCACAAGTACCACTCCAAAAAAATGCATTTTTGCTAAATGCCTTTTTCCTTGTCATCATTCCTTAAATAATACAGTCTAGAAAGTGTTACATAGCATTTTCACTGTGTTAGGTATTTTAAGTAATCTAGAGGTGAGTTAAAGTATGTGGGGAGTTGTGTGTAGGTTATATGCAAATACTAACCCATTTTATAAAATGGACTTGAGCATTTGAAGATTTTGGTTGGGTGGGTAATCCTGAAACAAATAAATCTACGGGTACTGAGGATGAGTATATATGCCTGGCATGGGAAATCTGTTTTTTCTTCCCATCTCCTCACTCTACATTAAGCTGTGAATGAAGGTCCTACACACTCACAAGGTTCCCTTCTCTCTGATTCTTCAATTGTAGGCACTTAAGAAAGGAAATAAACTCAGTCTGATTTTAGTAAGAAAATTTAAATTTTATACCATCTCTCTCTTTGTGTGTGTGTGGGGGGGTTGTTGTTTTGAGACAGGGTCTCACTATGTAATTCAGGCTGGCCTCGAGCTCGCAGCAATCCTCCTGCCTCAGCCTCCCGAGTGCTGGGATTACAGGTGTGTGCCATCATGCTAGGCCAGTCTCTTATGTTTAAGAACTCTGTTTTCTTAAAATTTTTAGGGATCCTCTGTATAAGTAAAAAACATTTTGGGGCTGGGAGGGGTTTTATAATTTAATGCCCATAGACCTAATTGCATTCTTTCTGCTATTACTGGCCCAGAAGCTTTGTGAAGCTTCTTATCACTCCTAGATATTTTTTTTTTTTTGTACTGGGAATTGAAATCAGGACTTTGCACTTGCCAGGCAGGCACAGCACCACTGAGCTACATCCCTGGCTCTCACTGCTAGACTTTTGCAAGGGCCCCAGGCTACCTTCATGATAACAGATGGGCTTTACAGTGATATACAACCTCAGTTTCCACATACTGTACATGGTCTCACTGCAGAGGGAGTTGACAGTAAAACTAGGTTATAAAAGAAGAAATCTGGCCAGGCATGGAGGTATAAGCCTATAATCCCAGCTACACTACAAGTGTGAGGCCAACCTGGGCAATTTAGTGAGACCCAGTCTGCAAAAGATAAAAAGACGAGGCGTATAGCTGAGCACTTCCTGAGTTTAATCCCCAGTACTGCAAAAAAAAAAAAAAAAAAAAAGCCCAAAACCCACTTGTTTCTGAACACATTGGTCAGGAAATATAGATCTTAAATTATACATCAGCCTTACACAGTCTAACCTTATGAACTTGCCCTTACTTGAAGGCCCTTGTATTTGCCAGTCTAATATGTGTCAGGCAATGTGCCAGGCCCAGCGGATTGGGTGGTGACTAGGACTCAGTGATGTCTCAGAAGGTAACAATCCAACCAGCAGATTTTCTTTCCTCTTTTGTCCTATCTCCTGTTTTCTCTCTTCCCCTCCTTCCTGTTTTTTTCTTTCAAGCCCCCTTTTTAGTACCCCTCCTTGTTCCATGGAAGATTTGAAGTATATGGTGTGATCAAATAATACAGTGAATGCTTAAATATTTAACAAATTTATTACAGTAAAAAACATACTGCCGTTCATCTCCCTCAAAATACTCCCCCCTCACTTCATAACACACTTATCCCAGAAACGTGCCAGTTTCTGAAGCAGTTCTACAAGTCCTCTTTCATGAGTGTCTTTAATTGCACTGTTGTGGCTACCTTAACATCTCAGATCAATTCAAAGTGTAATCATGGTCATTTTGACTAAGGAAAAGGTAGAAGTCACACACTGCCAGATCCAGTGAATAAGATGATTGGGGACATACATAAGGTGTTTAGGAGCCTGCTTTTCTGTTGGATGGCACTCAGTTGCAACATTCACCATGCTTCTGTCACACCATATAAAGGCACTGATGTAAGAGGACTTCCAGAACTGCTTCAGAAAGTGGCGAGAATGATGGGTGAAGGGTGTTTGAATTGAGGGGGAGTATTTTGAGAGGACTTAATGGCAATATATCTTTTCTTGTAATAAATTCTATTTATACATATTGTATATTTTGATCAGTCCTTTTAAAATCTTTGTTCTCATTATAATAGCATACAGAAAATTAAATATTCTAGTATACAGTAGTTAGATTTTTCTCAAATAATTCCATAGAGCACTGATTTCTTAAATTTTCCACTCATGGGGAAACACAACTCTATGCAATTACATATGATTTTAGGACAAAATACATATTGAAAAATACATTTTATATTGCTTATTTTGGATAATGCCATTAGGCATTAGGCCACAGCTCAGTTTGAGTTCCTGCAATTACTTTTCAAGTAAATTGCTTTAAAAGTTGAGATTTGATAAAAATAAATTTCTTCAGCTCACAAACTGTTTCTATTGTAATTTTGTAATGGCAAATGCAGATATACAGGCATTACCTAGAATGGTGTTGCTTTTGTATGTTTTGTACAGAGAATCTAATTTCCTTTGGAAAAATCTGCAGTTACTTGCTGCATAGAACATTGAGAGTGAGCTGTTTCATTGTGTTGGCCAACCCCACTCAAAATCGATTTCAAAAGATGGACTTAGGTGCTGGGGGTGGAGGTCAGCAGTAGAGCACTTGCTTAGCCTGGGCAAGGCTTTAGGTTCTGTCCCCAACACAGCACCACCCAAAAACTGGTTTTAAAGATGAGTGATGTGTGCCAGGCGGGCAGAGAGAGAGGTCCCTGGCCTCCTGGAACCCCACTCCGTCCAACCCGTGCCACACCCACCGGTGACCTGCCCGACTGTGAGGACCCCTGGCTCTTGCCACTCCCACTGCGACCAGCTTAGCTGAGCCCACCCCTGCCCCCGCACCTCTGGCCTGGCTGAGCCACTATCTGTTTCCACACTACAAAGGCACAGATGGGCACAAAGACCATTGTCCTGAGCTCCAGAAGATAGAGCAGAAGTGGGCAACAGATAGAGGGCCTCTCTCAGGCTCCTTGATGAAAACTGAAGCCCACTGGAAAAGTGAAGAGAATCTCTGCAATAAAGGCACAGCAGACCACCATACTTGGTAAGTTGGAGGGAATTGTCACCTCCCATTGGAACCTGAACTATCTTCAGGGGAAGAGCAGCTGGAACCTGCAGTAGAGCCTTACAGAGTTCAACCCTGCAGGAGGACAGGGAGCTCAGCTTGGGACTTGCAGCCAGAAATCTGCCTGAATCTCATGGGTCTGCGACTAGTTTGCTGAGACTCATTGACTTATATCTGCACACTGCTGCCCATGTTGTCTGTCTATTGTGACAGCAGAGACATACCCTGAAGGAGGCCATTCATTTTTATTTTTTATTTATTTTCAAAATTATTATTTTTTTTCTTATTTTTAATTTTAATTTTTTTCTACCCTTCTCAAAATTTTTATTTTTCTTTTTTTTTGACCTCTTCTCTTTCTCTCTCAAATCCACTCTCTTGCTGTCCCACATTGTTCTTCATCTCCTTTTTTGTTCCTGTTCTGGCCCTAATTCAGATTTCTTCTTTATTTTTCTTTTAATCTCTTTTTCCTTCTCTTGCCTGTGTCCTCTGGACTCACTGCTAACCTTCCCCTATCTTTCTATCTATCCCTCCCCTCCCGAACTCCTTCTAACTCCCCATTCCAAATGGTAAAGTTGCTATATTGAAAAGTTTATTCACTGTAAATATGTTGGGTTGGTCTTCGATTTTAATATAATTCACACAGTTAAAGGTGATAGATTAATAACAACCACAAATTGTCATTTCCTAAGATGTACTTGATGCTATGGTGTTGCTGATTGTATCAGTTGGGCTAAGGTGTTGTGATTGATCTAATCAGTTGTCCTTTTTGATATAATGAAAATGAGATAGCCTCAGAGTCATTAGAGACTCAAAACCTAAAGACCAGGTATATCTGTAAGACACCTCTGAGAAGCAATCATTCCATAAGGGTTCTAAATACAAGCAAGAAAGGTACTTACAATAACAAGTTTTGAAGTATCAACCCAGGAATTGAACCAAGGACAGTACCAAAAACAAAAATGAGAAGACATTTAAGCAAGGCACAGACTCAGACTTCCACCTCACCAAAGGCAAATTCTGGGGGAAACGAGGTGGAAAAGGCTGATTATCAACCACCTGGACACCCTGAACTGATAGCACACGAGAAAACAAAACAGATGAATGAGGCCCTAAAAAAATCCAAAACAGAAATACTTTCCCAGATAACTACAGAGAGGATGAGCAGAGTGAAAGATATGATTAGAGGCTCTAGAACAGAAACAGATAAAAAAAAGTAGATGATGGGCCAGGGATTTAGCTCAGTGGTTCTGCTGCTTGCCTCACAACCACAAGGACCCAAGTTTGATCCCCATTACCAAAAGAAGATGAGCTCAAAAACATCCTGGAAGGCATGAATGCCTAGAATAAGAAAGAAATGGAATCCATGAAACAGATTCAAACAGATATCCAGGAGATTAAAAACTCCATTAAAAGTATGCACTGTAGATTGAGGGAATGTGAAGATAGAATATCAGATATAGAAGACAGGATTGTGGTTAAGGACCATGAAAACAGAGATTTCTTCAAAATAGTACGGGACCATGAGAAATCAATCCAGCAGCTGCTAGATGATGCAAAGAAGAATAACATAAGACTGATAGGAATCCACAAAAAAGTAGGAGAAAGTACAATTGACATAAAAAAACCTGTTCACAGAAGTAATAGTAGTAGAAAACTTCCCAGCCAGAGGTAGAGAATTGGACATACAGATAAGTGAGGCATATAGACCTCCAACTAGCCATGATCAAAAAAAATCTACACCTAGACATATAATAATCAAGATCTCAGAAACCCAACAGAAGAACAAAATCCTACAAGTAGTTAGAGAAAAGAAACAAATCACCTGCAAAGGAAAGCCCAGCAGAACCACAGCAGACTTCTCAAATCCTCAAGTCAAGGAGAGCCTGGAGTGAACTATTTCAAGCCCTAAAAGAAAATAACTTCCAACCTAGACTGTTGTATCCTGTAAAATTATCTTTCAAAATCGATGGGAAAATTAGAATACCTGAGAAATTTCATGAACATGAAACCAGCACACCAAACAATTCTAAACAATATCCTAGAAAGAGACAATGAAGGTCACAACTCCATGAGGTCCAACAGAGGGAAGCCACCAGGCAAGGTAAGACCTTAAAGGGAAAGGAGGAAAAATAAAACAGCCAACAACAGTAAAACATGACAAGGATGAGTCAATATCTGTCAATTATAACCATCAATGTTAATGGCCTCAATTCACCAATCAAAAGAAATAGACTAGCAGAATGGATTAAGAAGCAAAATCCATCACTTCTCAGCCTTTTGGCTAAGATCAAGTGAAGAAGCAAAATCCAACAATATGCTGTACACAAGAAACACACACACACCTAACACAAAAATTCATAGACTGAAAGTAAAAGGATGGAAAACAATTCTCCATGTGACAGGAACCCAGAAAAAAGCATGGGTAGCAATCTTATTTGCAGACAAAGATTTCAAACCAAAACTAATTGAGACAGATAAAAATGGTCACTACATCCTTGTGAAGGGAACAATCCAAGACAAAGAGATGACAATCCTAAATATATATGCACCAAATACGAAAGCTCCCAACTATACAAAACAAATATTAATGGATATGAAAAACCAAATAAGCACCAATACAATTGTAGTGGGGGACCTAAATACCCCATTATCATAGACAGGTCATCTGGACAAAAAATTAACAAATTCTAGAACTGAACCAAGCTATTGAACAAATGGACTTAATAGATGTTTACAGAGGGTTCCACCCCACAAAATCAGAATACATATTTTTTTGGCTGCACATGAGTCATTCTCTAAAATAGACCACATACTAGCTCATAGGACATGTCTAAGTAAAGGTAAAAGAATTGAAATTACCCCCTGTATATTATCAGACCATAGTGCAATAAAATTGGAGATCAATAACATAAAAAACTGCAAAACCCCCACAAACACATAGAAACTGAATAACACTCTCCTGAACAACCAATGGGTCACAGAGGAAATTAAAGAAGAAATTAGACAGTTTCTACAAGTGATAATGCCAGTACAACATACAGGAATCTATGGGACACAAAGAAAGCAGTTCTATGCGGGAAATTCATAGCAGTGAATGCCCATATTAGGAAAACAGAGAACCCAAATAAACAACCGAATGCAGAACCTCAAGCTCCTAGGAAAAGAAGAGCATAACAAACCCAAAGCTCATACAAGAGAGGCAATTATAAAGATCAGAGCAGAAATCAATGCAATAGAGACAGAACAATAAAAAAAAAATCAATGAATCAAAGAGTTGGTTTTTCAAAAAAATAAATAAAATCGATAAACCTTTAGCCAACCTTATCAAAAAGAGGAAAGAAAAGGCTCAAATCCATGCAATGAAGAATGTTAAAGGTGAAGCCACAACAGATCCAGCAGAAATTCAAAGGATCATCAATACCTACTTTGAGAACCTGTACTCTAATAAAATGGAAAACACAGAAAGAAGTGCACAGATTCCTAGATACATACGAATTGCCAAAGTTAAATGAAGAAGGTATAGAAATTCTAAACACTCCAATTACAATGAGTGAAATCGAAAATTAATAAAAAACTTACCAACAAAGAAAAGCCCAGATCCTGATGGCTTCACTGCTGAATTCTGCAAGACATTTAAAGAAGATCTATCACCATTACTCTTTAAACTCATCAAGGAAATTGAAAGGGAAGCAAGGCTTCCAAATTCATTCCTGGAAGCAAATATTACTTCCAAAACCAGGGAAAGACCCAACCAAAAAAGAGAACTATAGGCCAATCTCCCTAATGAACACATATGCAAAAGTCCTCAACAAGATACTGGCAAACAGAATACAGAAGGTCATCAAGAAGATCATACACCCTGCCCAAGTCAGATTTATCCCAGGGATGCAAGGATGGTTCAACAT
>NW_004624735.1:2721456-2745210 GCF_000247695.1 Heterocephalus glaber | reverse complement strand
GGAAGGGGAAAAAAATAAGAACCAAGATACTCATGTAATGGTACAAGATCCCAATGATGAATGTAACTGTATTTTATACCTAAAATGGACCAATAAACTTAATGAGAAAAAAAAAGAAAAAGGAAGCCAGGTGTGGTGGTGCATGCCTGGCATCCCAGCACCCAGGAGGCTGAGGCAGGAGGATCATAAATTCTACCTTAGTTTTGGCAGTTAAGAAGATGCTGTTTCAAAATAAAAACAGCTAGGGATGGAGTTCAGCATGAAGGCCCTAGGTTCAGCTGCCAGAACTAAAGACAAAGCACCAAAACTATTCAAAATGAAACTCAGAGGAAAAAAGATTTGGAAAGTTTAAAGAGCAACATAATGTGGCCTAAAAATACGTATGTAATCACATATATAATTAGAGTCTCAGAAAGGGGACTCTTGGGGTTCAGAAAAAAGATATTTGAAGAAATAATAAGTGAATATTACATGAGGAAAACTATAAACCATCAAAGAAACTCAACAAATTCCAAATAAAACAAACACAACAGAGCACAGTTCACCTAGAAGTAGATGGGAAATTAGTGTATGACAAGATGTTCATGATTATTACTCATCAGGGGAATGCAAATTAAAATAATAAAGAAACCACTTTATATTCACAAAATATTAAAGATTTCCAATGTCAAGTATTGGTAATGATACAAACAAATTTTAACTTTCATGTATTTCTGGTAAGAAATTCAAAGTTGTACATCCACTTTGGAAAAAGTTTGACCATCCTTCAGAAAGTTAAATGCTTCCAATGCAACCTGGCTGTCCTACTCTTTATTTTGTCAAGAGAGATAAATTCAAGGCCCACATCAAAACTAGTACAGTATGGGCTGGGGATTTAGCTCAGTGGTTCTGGTGCCTGCCTCGCAAGCGCAAGGTCCTGAGTTCAATCCCCGGTACCAAAAAAAAAAAAAAAGGAGAGTGAGGATGTAGCTCAGTGGTAGAGAGCCCTGGGTTCCATCTTCAGTACTGAAAACTAGTACAGTAGGCCAGGGATTTAGCTCAGTGGCCCCACGCCTGCCTTCCAAGCGCAAGGTCCTGAGTTCAATCCCCAGTACCACACACACAAAAAAACTAGTACAGCAGATCTTCTTAGAAGCCTTTAGCATGACAATTGCAAACTAGCAACAACTCATTATCCATCAATTGAGTGGGTAAATGCAGAGCAGTGCGGTCATTCAGTGAATTCAGCATAGCAAAGTACCAAATCTCAAAAGCATTATGCTGAGAGAAGCCAAGACATGCAAATGCTCCCCTAGCTGGGTATCTTAGTTACTCTCTCCTGGCTGAGACACAACACCACAAGTTAAAGGAGGAAAGGTTTACTTTGGCTCACAGTTTGTAGAGGTTTCAGTCCACAGCCTGCTGGCTCTAAGGCATCACAAAGGAGAAAGAGAGCAAGGCATGGCTGGTTGGAAGAAGAGAGGGATTGAAGGACAGACCCTTCCAGACCACACCCTCAACGACGCACCTCCAAGCAGGCTTCACCTCCCAAGTCACAGTAAGCTACACACTCGTCAGGTGAGTATCACACTCTCCCGATCCAATCACCTCCCCAAAGCCCCTCCTATGAGCACATGAGGTTTTGGGGTGACCTAGATATAAACGACAACAACACTGGCCCTGGTGACACATGGTTATAATCTCAATTACCCAGTGGGTTTTTTGTTGTTGTTTTTTAATACAGGGTCTCACTTTGTCGGCTGGCCTTGAATTCACTTTGTAGCCCACGCTGGCCTCAAACTCTCCATGATCTTCCTGTTTCAAACCTTCCAAGTGCTAAAATTGCAGGCATGCACCACCACACCTGGCTAATTCAGGTTATGTGGGAGACTGAGACACAAGAATCTCTGGATCAGAACCATCCTGGAGTATACATAGTCTTTATCTCAAAAAATGAAGAATAAAAGGAGGTAAAGAAGGAAGGGAGGGAAGGAAAAAGGAAAGAAGGGAGGGAGGGAGAGAAAGAAAACAGTATGCTTGGTACTTTTGCAAGAGTGGAGCAGATTTTGTTAAACCCTACAGAAGCTGGTAATACAATAAGACACAGGGCAGAGGAAAAATAGGGAAAGGGATTCCACGAGTTGCTAGGAGAACTTCAAGTAGATTGTGACAATAAAACTAATTTTTAAACTGCACCTTGTAGCAGATGCCTGTAATTTTGTTTTGTTTTGTTTTGGTACCGGGGATTGAACTCGGGACCTTGTGCTTGCGAGGCAGGCGGAGGAACCACTGAGCTAAATCCCCGGCCCCACATGCATGTAATTTAACTAGGCAGGACAATCACAAGTTTGAGTCCAGCCTGGGGAACATAACAAGTTTAAGATTTGCCTGGGCTACATAGGAAGACCATCTTACAAACAAAGAATGAAAACCAAGCTTTTGAAAGAAAAGTCAATACAAAAAGTTGAAATGCTGGTTAGGAATGTTGATGCACACCTGTAATCCCAGCAGCACTCGGAGACTGAGGCAGGAGGTCGGCCACAAATTAAGAGGCCAGTCTGGGCTACATGGTGAGTTCAAGGCTGGCCTCAACTACATAGGTGAGACCTTGTCTCAAAAACAAACAAAAATAAATAGGGTTTGAGAGCCCAGAGATGTAACTCAGTGGTAGAGCACTCACCTAGCATATGTAAAGGCCTGAGTTCATTCCCCAGCACAGCATAAACAAATAAGCAAATAAATAACAAATGCTAATATTTCTGAGGCACTCTAGTGAGTCACTGATTTAAGAATTAATTCAGCATCTCATTTTTTGGATAAAACCAGACTGGAGTCCTTTAGGGAACAAAAATTAATTCCTGGGCTAGTTGCTCAGGACCCCTCCTGCCCCTCAGGAGCCTTACTATCAATAAATATCTTCCTACAAAAAAAAATTAATTCCTAAGGATAAATACTTTTGACAGATTGGAAATATAACTCAGATCAGTTTGTCCTTCTGAAATAACTACTTTTCTTTCATAGAACCTTCCTGGTGTGTTGATTATGCAAAGATTTTCTTCAAATCAGGCATTCCTGTTTATGTCTACCCATCCAGAGGTCTTGAAAGATAACCAAAGCAATGCAAGGAAATTTTAAATATTATTAAAAGTCTGAATTCCAGTTGCTGAAATTGATTTCCCCCTTCCAATTTTCTTTGTTTCTTGGCTAGGGACAGGAGTGCTCGCCTAGTGTGTAGAAGAACCTGGGTTTGACCCCCAGCACCACAAAACAGCAGCAGCAAAAGCCTTCATTTCCTAAGTCCAAAACGGGTTCAGCACAGGAAAATTTCTCCAGTCCACCCTCAAAGGAAGAAAAATTTAATTTTGCTCTGCTTCCAGATTTGTATAAAGATTATGCACAAGTTAAGTTTATATTGAAAACATTTTTGGTTTGGGATACTTTGATGGAAGGCTTAATCAAAGGAGAAAAGGAGTTAGCTTTTGCATTTGAATAGTTTTACTTGAAAATTATCTTAATTCTCAAACAGAATAATTTAAGGAAAGATGTATTTGAAACATTTGTATTTCTATATACTCAATATAGCAGCAAGCCTAAATGCTTAAAAATGATCAAATTGGGCTAGGAATTTAGGGTCCTGTGTTTGAGTCCTAGTATGGAAAAAAAAATGACCCAATTGCTGAGAATGGTAGCACATGTCTATAATCCCAACCACTCTGGAGGCTGAGGCATGAGGATTGCAAGTTTGAATCCTGCCCAGACAATTCATTGAGACCTCATCTCAGAATAAAATAAAAAGGGCTAAGGGTGTAAACCAGCACTCCGCTGGTTCAATCCTCAGCATTGGCAAACACACACATACACACACACACACACACGCAACCATTTTTTTTTAACTTTTCTATGCTGGTAAGAAATAAATTCAGTCTAGTTACATGGTAAAAGCATAATCATTACCCTTTCCAGAGTCCGGAGAAAATGCTAAGAGGCAGAGGAAAGCCAAGTGCTGAACAAGGGTTAGTTTTGGATTCACTGAATTTCCTTAAATCTTTTTAGGATATTGTTACTTATACCCCACCTTTTGTCTTTTTTTATGTGTATGTGTGTGTTACTGGGGATTGAACTCAGGACCTTGGTCTTGCAAGGTAGGCACAGGGCCACTGAGCTAAATCCCCAGGCCATTGCCATTTTAATATAAATTTTTTAAATAACCCAAAAACCTTTTCAGAGCTGTGCATGGTGGTGCTTACCTGTAATTCCAGCGCTCTGAGGTAAGAGACTCCCAAGTTCCAGCCAGGCCTAGGCAATTTAGCAATTTACTGAGAGGTATCTCAAGGTAAAAATAAAGTAGCTGGGTGTGGTGGTGCATACCTGTGATCTCAGCACTTGGGAGGCTGAGCCAGCAGGATCTCAGAGTTCAAGGTCAACCTGGGCTACATACTGAGTTCAAGGCCAGCCTGAACTACATAGCAAACAATACCTCAAAAAACTAACAAAACCACAAAAAACAGATTAAAGGGTTGGAGATGTAGCTCAGTGTGAAGACTCTCACTTCAACCCTCAGTATTTAAAAAATAAATAAATAAACTGGGCATAGTGTTACAAGTTTACAATCCTCGAACTCAAGAGACTAAGGCAGAAAGATTGGTGAGAATTCCAGACTAGCCTAAACTACGCAGTGAGATCCTGTCTCTAAAATAAATAAATAAATGCAAGCACTCATTTTCAGGCTTCCTCCTCCAAGTAGGAGTTACTTCTGTCCCTAAGGAGATGGAATGTAGATTTATCCCAGGGATTCACTGTAACACATGATTTTGTGTATGGGATTCATCAAAGTCTGTGCTAGAATAGATTGAAATTGATTCACTGGTTTACCAAAAAGCATTTATTTGTATTTCATTTCATTTCTTTATTAGTACATGTTTGCAGTATACACTGATTACAGTCATTGTGGGAGTTAATACAAGTACATAACACATCTTGTTGTTGTTACGTAGATCAGGCTGGCCTTGTAGATCAGGCTGGCCTTGAACTCGCTTTGTAGCCCAGGCTGGCCTCCTCACAGTGATCCTCTTGCCTCAGCCTCACAAGGTGGTACATAACACACCTTAATTCCTTTTTCATCCTCTTCCCCTCTTCTCCCTACCTTTTCGGTTTAGTAACAGTTGAGTCCCTTCTGTGCTCCAGGCAGTACTAGATTCTGGGTTGAGGGGAGGTCAGCACTAGATTACTTGGCTAGCAAGCTGGAGGCAAATCACAAATAAACTGAAAGATAAACCAGAGAATCTGGCCTAGATGCAAGAAAGTCCCTTTGTACCCTGCTGCTTTCCACTGTCTTGTTCCAGAGCCACAATTTGCAAAAGCCCAAAGCAACGACCTGGAAAGAAACAGAAAACAAGGTATAATTGGAGCTGCAGTTTTGAGCGGAGGTGGTACTGCTTACAGAAGAGGTGACAAAAGGGAACAGGACCAGAGATGGAGGGAGGGGACAGGGGGAGGAGAGGAGGAGATGGGATGAAACAAAGCCTTGCGTGTGTTAGGACCTGTACCGACCCGCAATGAATGGGATCATTATGTACTGCAGACACGCACTGATGCAGTTTTAAAGATTGTAGGGGCATGGTGGCGCATGCCTATAGTCCCAGCGCTTTAGTGAGACCCTGTCTCAAAAAAAAAAAAGATTGTGAATTTACATACGACAAGCCATTGGCCTGAGTCCAGAGCCCCAGCGGAGCCTTGATTGTTTACAAACTGGCTAAAGACCTGATTAGATTAGTACTTTAGGAAATTCATGCCCTACTGATATAGAAGATTAGGGTGGGAAGCTGGCTAGCAAGTAGGTGTGACCCGTTTATACAGAGATCCCGGAAGACAGGCGCAGAACAATTCCCAAAGCCCTGCACCTGGACTTCTTGGGAGAACTCGAGCAGGTGTTCCATAGGACTAGGACGGCCTAGACCTAGGCGCTGGGATCTGTATGTAGACGTTCTCGCAGGTTTCCTCCAGGTCTGCACAGCAGACACCAGGAAGAGCTTGCTATCCTGACTTTCTTCACAGTAGCCCACACTGCTTGCTCCGGCATGGGGATGTTCTTTTATCTTGCGTTTTCCTCTTTTACTCAGCCCAACCTTGCTCCCCAGAGCCAGTTTCTCTCCCTCATTCTTCACCCTTTTAGTTTTTCAAATAAACTTTTCCGCTGCGCCCCCCCGCATCAAACTCAGGACCTTGCGCTGCCAATGAGCTACATCCCTTCCCTTGCCACTGCTTTTTGCTCAGTTTGTTCAGTTCTTTGTTGGAGATGAGAAGAACCTGGAATCTAACTCCAGAGGGAGAGGCAAACAACTCAGAGCTCGATAATGTTTAATTGGCGAGCCACTTTTTTTTTTAAATTTTGGGGGAATATTAAGGTTTTATTTTTTTCATTAAGTTTATTGGTACATTTGAGGTATACAATACAGTTAAATTCATCATTGGAGGGCCAGGGATTTAGCTCAGTGGTTCCGCCACCTGCCTTGCAAGCTCAAGTTCCCAAGTTCGATCCCTGTTACCATAAATAAATACATTAATTAATTAATTCATCATTGGAGATTTTACCTTTACATGATGTATCTTGGTTCTTACTTTTCCCCATTCCCCTGTCCTCCCTTGGACCCCTCCACCCCTACCTATTTACAGAGACTTTGTTTCCATTTGACAAGCCACTTTAAGAAGGAGGTCCCCAATAACATTTTGTTGTAGCCAGGAGATTCCCATAACACTGCCCCGTCCCACCGGGCTCTTACTCAGAGACAGGCTAGAGAGCAGGCTAAGGCCCCTGTCACAGGTAGAGGAATTCTCTCACAGGACCAGTGACGGAATATCTACCCCGTACAGAGAGGAGGTGCAGACTGTTGGATCCCAAAACCTTAGGATCTCAAAATGTGTTCATGGATGAACTGTTGGATAATTCATCCTAGAATGATGGCAGCGCTTGGAGAAAAGACTCACAATCTACAACTAGTAACAATTAGTTTAAGGATTGAGCCATTCCTATGTGCCTGGTACTGTGCTGAGAATTTTGTACATGTTGTATTACTTAATAAGTGGATGATGAGTAATCAGATCCATAGCTGGCTGGAATAACTAGGGGTGATTATGTGGCTGGAAATTTCATCTATGGACAGCAAGTGTCCTTGCTTTGGCTATAATGGAAATTAAAAGTTAGGCAACAGTATGAATTTTCAGGCAAAAGCTTTAGTTGAAAAGGAAGAGAAAATGGAAAGGAAGTATAGCCACATTAGATAGAAATCAAACATGGACTGATTTTAGATTAAAATAAAATAGAAGTTTATTATAGGAAAGAAACAAACCTGGCTATCCATGGGCAGCCCCAAGAAAGAGATACAGAAATTGGCTGCTCCACAGACAGGACAGCCCCTGACAAAGGGGTCCATTTCATCTTTAGGGGGTTCCAAAAGAATGTCATTAATTACTCATGTTTTTGTTCCAGAAGGAAGAGGGGTCTCTGGACAGGCTGGAGTTTAGTTACCTCTCAGCGATGAGTCTGCACAGGGCCCAAAATGCACTTGGAAATGTGTTGTTTTCCTCTGGGTGGAGATTTTATTAGGGAAATGCAGTTTAATTAAGGTATCATGAAGATTGGCATGAGCTCTCATCAGATCTGTGGCCATCTTTACCAGCTCTGTTCTCATCCAGTTTCCCCCCTCTCCAACCCACCTTCGTATCTCAAAACTGCAGCCCTTGCGCTTAATTGACAGCCTGATTTACTTTCCTCTTCTCACTGTCAAAAGATGCAGCTGCTGGTTCTCTGTCAGGCTATTAAAGTCCTGACTATACCCACGACTCTCAATTTCAGAGCATTCACTCGGAACAAGGGACCTCAGAGAGATTCTCCTCCTTGGCTAAAGGGAGAGAAGCCCTTTCTAGGAGACCAAGAATTGTTTCTTCAGCTACCTGGGTGCCTCTTCACTTACTGGCCTCCCTTTCAGTAGACTGAAGATGGGAGCTGCTATTGGAGAGGGCTGGCAGTGGGACTGATTCTCTCATTCTCAGTAGGCAAAGTGAGGTGGTGACAGCCCTGGCAGAGGTCTGAAGTTAGAATAGGGGACCTCAGCAGCACCCCGGGGCAATGGCAGCACACGTTCCTGTTAACAGTGAGCAGTATGGTGACTGGCTGTTGAGACTCTGGGTTGCCCAAGCCTCTGCACTGCACAATAGGAGGAGTGTGCTCGGACTGAGCCCCAGCCGGCTACCAGCCACTTAGTTTGGTTCCTGCTGACCAAATCAAAGGAGGCCATTTATTTTGGTAAAAAGGAAAAAGGATTTATTCAAAGCTAGCTCTGAGGAGATGGAGAAGCTCATGCATGGGGTCTTTTATAACATGGAACGGCAGGAGAGGAAACACAGTGAGAGGACAGATGTGTGCAGGCTCCAACCATGCCTTCCGGGACCCAGACCTCTGCCTCCCTTGACTACGGAAGTGAAATTGTGCTTGCCTTCTAATGCCAGCGCCTGCATATTCTGCCCATTCATCTGGACTGAGGAGAGGTGGGGAGCTTTTTACACCCTAGACCTGAGGAAGTTTGGAGCAGCCAATTGTCTCTAAAGGAAAAAACTCTAGCTTTGAAAGTTCCATTTTGCAGCCTTTGGTTACAAGTCCAAGTTTTCCATTAAAAAACAATAAATGTATATGAAACTAGGTTGCTGCTTCAAATTCTCTCTATGATTAGGTGATACAAAAATGATTCATTATACATCTTCATTTTGTTCTCATTATGCGCCTCGAAACTGATGGAAAAGTGACCAAAATTAATACGACTAATATCAGCTCAATTCTCCTGTCAGTAATAAGTGATGGTGTGGAAATCCAGGTGCAGATAAACACAAATACCCTACAGATACAATCCTTTTCTTGACTGTCTGACTTCATTTACACCATATGTATGATCATTCTAAAAATACCACTTGCTCCTGCATTTGCAGAGCTGAAAGCTTGCCTTCCAAAGGACTGGTGCATCACTCTGCTATAGGCAGGCAAAAAAACTCAACTTCCAATCTATTCCAGGCTTGGTGACTGAGACTTGCACAAGCACAGTTAAAGCTGTTAGGAGACAGAATCCTGCACTTCCTCAGCTGTATAAGGAGGCCCTGGCAAGGTTGCAGTGGTCAACATAATTGTCCAGCAAGGAAATACGTTCCTTTATCTAAACCTCTTAATTCATTGTTTATCTATGCGAGTTACATGTGGGAATTGACTCAGTTGAGAAATAAAACTTTTCTTTTCAGTACTGGGAATCATGAGCAGGGCCTTGGGAGTGCTCTGCCCCTGAGCTGTATGCCCAGTCGTCTTTGTTGCATTTCAGTGGGTTACAAGCAAGCACCACCATGCCCTACTCAACAACCCTCACGCAAGGGATTATGTTTGCAAAATTGCCAGGCATAGGAATGCAAGCCTATGAGCCCAGTATACGTGGAGGCTGAGGCAGAAAGACCACAAGTTCTAGCTCAGCATGGGCAACTTACTGATTTAGTGAGACCCTGTATCAAAATAAAAAATGAAAAGGGCTTGTTACGTAGCTCAGTACAAAACCCCTGTATCCAATTCTCAGGAATCCACAAGAAAATAATTTAAACCATTTTTATTAGTAAATATCACTGCCAGGCATGGTGGCATATGCCTGGAAATCCAGCACTTGAGAGGCTGAGCTAGGAGGATCACTGTGAGTTCGAAGCCAGCCTGGGCTGCATGGCATGACCGTGTCGCAAGTTGAAAAACAAACAAATAAAAATTTTTATTCTTTCAAGAATGAAGGGTTTTTCCCTTAATGATTTTTTTTAAAATTTAAGATAGATTTATAGGAACTTGTCTAGAGAAAAATGTAGATAGTACACATACCCAGTTTCTCCTACTATTAACATTTTACGTTAGTATCATTACTGTGATACATTTGTTACACTTTATTAACAGACAAAACACACTAGGGTTTGTTTTTTGTTGTTGTTGTTGTTTTGGTTTTTTGGTTTTTTGAGACAGGGTCTCATTATGTAGCCCAGGCTGGCCTAGAGCACAATGTATCCCAAGCTGGCCTTGAACTCTCAGTGATCCTCCTGCCTCAGCTTCCCAAGTGCTGGGAATGCAGGCATGGCGCTTGACACATTAATTTGTTTATTTATTTATGTATGTATTTATTTATTTATCTGGTACGGGCAATTATCTCAGGACCTTGAGCTTGCCAGGCAAGCACAGCGCTGCTGAACTACATCCCCAGCTCACTGACAAACTAATTTTAACTCAAGCCCATATGTTACTTCTTCAGCTGTCCTTAGTTTTAGCCTTATTACTTCTTCTCAGACAACATCCAGGACACCATATTATTTCAGTCATCCTGGCTCCTTAAGGGGTTCTTCTTTGCTGTGACTGTTTCTCAGATGTTCCTTGTTTTCAATGTCCTCGACAGTTTTGAGGAGTACTGGTCAAGTATTTTTTTCTTTCCTCAGCCCTTTTTGTTTTTCTGTTTTGAGGCAGGGTCTTACTGAGTCCCTAAATTGCCTCAGATGGACTCAAATTTGTGATCCTCCAGCTTCATCCTCCCGGGGTGTTGGGATTAGAGACCTGTGCTATCTCACCTGGCTGATGACTTTTCTTTCTTTCTTTCTTTCTTTCCTTCCTTCCTTCCTTCCTTCCTTCGTTCCCTCCCTCTTTCTTTCTTTCTTTCTTTCTTTCTTTCTTTCTTTCTTTCTTTCTTTCTTTCTTTCTTTCTTTCTTTCTTTCTTTCTTTCTTTCTTTCTTTCTGGCAGGGTCTCCCTTTGTAGTTCAGGCTGGCCCTGAACTCACTGTGTAGCCTAGGCTGACCTCAAAGTCGAGGTGATCCTATTGCCTTGGCCTCCTGACTGCTGGGATTATGACTTTCTTTTGATGAGACTGGAATTATGTTTTGAGGAGAAAGACCACGGAGGTGAAGGGCTCTTTTCATCATATATTATTCTATACCTTGGGTGCCTAGTAATGTAACATGACTGTCAATGATAAACTTATTCAGTTAACTGTAGTACAGTATTTGTTAGATTTCTCCACTGTAAGTAACTCTCTTCTTCCCCTTTCATCACTTTGTTTTTTAGAAGTGCCTGTACACACTCAACACTGAAAGAATGTGGAATTATACTTTACCTCCTTGAGAGCAGATATGGACATATGTTATTTGGAATTCTGCACAAGAGATTTTCTATTCCCCCACCCCTGCTTTGCTTTAGCTGTGCTGGGGGTTGAACCCAATTTCTTCATACCAACCTATATTTCCAGCCTCATCATTATTACTTCTATTTTGAGACAAGATATTACTAAGTCACTATTTTGCTAAGGCTGTCCTGGAATTTGTGATACTCCAGCCTCCCAGAGTGCTGAAATTACAGCCATATACCACCAAGCCTGACATGTGCTAGTCATTTTTTTTTTTTTTTTTGTACCGGGGATTGAACTCAGGTCTTTGGGCTTGCGAGGCAGGCGGCGGAACCACTGAGCTAAATCCCCAGCCCCCCAGTCCTTTTCTTAGTATTTTATTTCACCACCCGATTTGCTAAGTGTCTAACATTTCCAGGGTAGGCTTCAACTTGGAACCCTCCTGCCTCAGCTGCCCAGATTGCTGGGCTTACAGACGTGTGCACCATGCCCAGCTATTCTCTTTAATTTTAAAATTCATTCTGTCACTTATTTACATCATTATGAACTCATGGACAAGTTAATCCTGTATGCAGGTGTGCATGCATGCATGTATGTCTGTATTTATTTATTTATTTATTGCAATACAGGGGATTGGACCCAGGGCCTTCACACTGAGCTACATCCCAAACTCTTTTTTATTCTTTGTATTTTTACTTTTTTTATTTTTAATTTTTGAGACACAGACTCACTCTGGAGCCTGGGCTGGCCTTGAACTCATGGTGATCTTCATGCTTCGCCCTCCCAAGTACTGGGATTACAGGCATATGTCACCACACCCAGGCCCAGCCCTTATTAAAATCTTTGATTCTGATACAGAGTCTTGGTAAATTTCCCAGGGTGGCCTCCAAATTTCAGTCTTCCTGCCTCAGCCTCCTAGAGTGCTGAGATTATAGGAATGTGCCACCACATTTAGCTAATCCCATTTTGGTTTTTAATCCCCTCTCTTATCTCAGATATTTCCTGCTGGTGTAGCTAAGATTATAGGTGTTTACCACAGGAGTTACAGGCCTATTTATTATTCAGTTGCAGAATAATATTAGAAACCAGGACAGGGAATGTAGCTCAGTGGCACCGAGCACAAGGTCCTGAGTTTGATGCCTGATACCACAAAAAAACAAAACAAAACAAGAAACCAATTATCTGACTGTCCTGGTGGTGCACGGCCATAATCCCAGCACTCGGGAGGCTGAGGGAGGAGGATCCAGACAAGTTCAAGGCTATCCTGGACAACATACTGACTTCAACTTCAGCTTGTCCTACAAAGTGAGACACTGTCCCAAATAAGCAAAAACCAAACAAAATTTTAAAGAGAAACCAATTATCTGTGAGCTAGATATGCTTGTTGCTAGGTGTTGTTCCTAGGTGTTGTTCCTAGGCTAAGCTGACAGAGCAAGATGTGTGTACTGACCTATGTGCACACACACGTCTACAAGTATTTCCATGTGCAACCATCTGTTTCCTTTTTGTCTTTTTGGTGGGTACTGGGGATCGTCATCGTTTTTTCATTAAACTAAAATATGTTCATACTGATGTCTTCAACAGCATTCCTTCTAGGTTTCCCTTGCACACCTGTAAACCCCACCCCACTTGTGAGAATCTGTCTCCCATCAGCCACCATCCCTCAGTTATTGTGTAGGGCCTTCACACTGAGCTAGCTCCCCAGCCCTCTTTTTTTAAAAAAGAATTTGAGACTGTATCAGTCTTGTCACCAGTTCAGACTGGGAAGTTCACTTGAGACTGAGGCAGCCTGACGAAGAGATGCCGTGCACTGGGTCACTTGTCTTTTAGGCTGCTGCTCAGCCACAGTCCAACTGTTCAGCCGCTCTTGTGGCCCCGCAGCTGCGGCACACTCCCCGCAGTCCTTAGCCACCTAGCCAGCCCACCCTTGCAGCAGTACTCGGCAGATTAGCTGCCCCCCACCCTCGTGGCTACATTTATACCAGAATACACAATAGTGCTCATGTGCCAGTCATGACCTCGGCTCTACGAGTTACTTACACTGACAGGGATGAGGCGTGCTTGTGCCGAAATCTTGCCAATTTGAACTTAACGTCCACTGGGAACCACTTCCTTCCCACAGCCTGAACCTTGTACCTTCACATTTTCCTACTGATAGCTAAATGGCAAAATTACTCAAATTGGGCTTGAATTTGTAATCTTCCTGCCTCAGCCTCCCAGAGTTCTGAGACCATAAGCGTGTACCACCATGCCTGGCTAAAATCTCAGCTTTGAAAAAGAAAAACATTGCCTTTCATGATCCCACAGTCACAGATTTTGCTGGGATCAGATGGACAAAACCTGGATGCTGGGCTGGGATAGAGCATAACAAACAAGATGAGGCATGAACGTGGGCAGGGTGGGCCAGAAGTGCTACACCATCACAGACAGAGCATTTGGGGAAAACTTCTGGCAGGGGCAGGACTGACATCACCAGGCCAGGTTTGTGAGGCTGCATAGGGGCCATTCTGATGTCCAGGTGGCCTCCACACACCGTACCAGACGAGTCTCCCAGAGGTCATGGGACAGGGCTCACGGGCAAAATCACCTTGCTCGGGACGTATCTCATTGGATGCATTCGAAACAGAAATGGATGGCAAGGTGCAGGGAGATGCAAGAGTGTGAAGCACAGTTGGAGAGGATGCTTGAGGGGTGGAAGGCCAGGTGCCCGGAGGCTGGAGTGGCTACTGTCATGGCTGCCCCCGTCAGCATTCCCTGTGTGCACTCGGCCAGAGGGGCAATGGGACTGACTCTTGGCCAGAATTGGCCCAGGCCATGATGCTCACTTTACTGAGGGACCTAGTGACAGGTGTCCTTGCCACTGCTCCGACCCAGCAGTTAGCCTGACAATGGCCACAGGTTCTCCATGTTTTTCTTTGACAGGACGAGCATGGGACGAACAGTGTCACTGCTGGGTAGTCGAATTAGGACATCTGGAAAATTGAGTCTTTTCCCTTTTTATCCATGTTGACACTCAAATGCCCTTCCTACTTAACTGTTGAGTAGATCTCATGGGTAACTAACTTAATTACTACCTATACTCAACCCATCTCATGAGTTTCATCTATCCGATTTTTTGCATCTTCTCTAGCAAGACTGAATTTTCTTCAAAATACAGCACTACACAGACCCATGGCATGTTACACCCACATTATCCAGACAAAGAAACCATTGACTAGCAGCTACAAGTGCACGAAAGTTTCTCTTCCAGAGAACGGGAATAAGTGCTATTGCACAGATTGGTCAGAAAGCTGAAGAGCTGGGCATGGTACCACACACTTCTAATCCCAGCACTCTGGGATCCTGAGGCAGGAGGATTGAAAGTTTGAGTTTAGCCTGGGAAGTTGAAAATATCAGTGGGGATTTCAAATGAGGTTATGGGATTTGACCCAAAGGCTTTATATTAGCCAATTTACTCTAAAGAGCTAGGAGTTTATCTAGGATAATCTATTTTTTTTCTTTTTAAAAATTTGCAAGATTTTAAAGGCTTTCTGTAGGAGAGAATCTTGGCGAATAAAAGGGTGTAAGAGAGAAGTGCTGATCCAGCTGCTTCCTGTAACTGAGAAGTCCGGACTGTTTTATTATCATGTTTTGGGTTTTGTTGTTGTTGTTGTTTTATTTTCCCAGTTCTAGGGATTGAACCCAGCACCTTTACATTGAGCTGCAATCTCAACTTGTTCTTCTTTCCCCCTTCCCCTTTTCCCTGCCTTTCCCTCCCCTCCCCTCCCTTCCCCCTCCCTTCCCTTGCAAGGCTGGGCTCCAATTTGTGAGGTAGCAGCCTCTCAGAGTGCTGGGATTACAGAAGTGAGCCACCACACTTGGCTCCATTCACATTTGTAAAGTAAAAACTGCCCAATTCTTGTGCTGTCAAAGTAGAGCCTTATTAAGACTGGCTGGAGCTGGGTGTGGTGGTGCATAGTTCTAATACCAGCACATAGAAGGTTGAGGTAGGAGGATCTCCACGAGTTTGAGGCCACCCTGGGCTACACAGAGATGCCTTGTGAAAACCAAACCCAGGGCTGGGGATTTAGCTCAGTGGTTCCGCCGCCTGCCTGGAAAGCACAAGGACATGAGTTCGATCCCCTGTACCAAAAAAAAAAAACAAAACCAAACAAAAGATGGGCTAATGGTGGCACACAGCCTGTAATTCCAGCATTCAAGGGGTTGAGGTGGGAGGACCATGAGTTCGAGGTCACCCAGAGCTACATGGTGAGCTCTTATCTTAAAACATTGGGTAGAGGGGACCTGGTTAGTTCTGCTTGCAGCAGGAGTGGGGGCCATCACAGGGGCCTCCAGGAAGTCATATTAGAAGTGGCCCCTGGAGAAGGTAGTAGTTTTTGGTTGTTGTTGCTCCCACCCCCAATACTGGGGATTGAATCCAGGGCTTTCTCTGAGCTACATCCCCAGCTCTTTATTTTTTATTTTGAGACAAAGTCTTACCAAACTGCTGAATTTCCCAGGCTGGGCTCAAACTTGCAATCCTCCTGCCTCAGCCTCTAAGAGTATTGGGATTAGAGGTGACCACCACACTGCCCAGCCAATTCAATAGAATTTTGACAAGCAGTGAAGAAATAGATTGACGTGCTAACAAAGGGAGCGGCCTAAATACAAGAAATAAAGTTCACAGCACAGGCCTCTCTAAGCTACTTTGCTGTGGGAGTGCCGTCTGGCCAGACTAAGGTCTGTTTTACTTTCAAAAAAAAAAAAAAAAGTTCAAAGCACATTTTGAAAAGATGATTCATCTGTTCCATGACACAGGGCAGCTTAAACTGTGAGACTGAACAACAGTTACTCCATCTCTGTAACAGGGCCCCAACTTGTCTGCTTCTGTTACAGATCACCAGGTAGACATCGAGTTCCAGGGACGAGCTTGTTGTGGTGCCAGGAAGGTCTGTTGTGTGCATAGTGTTCCGTCATGCTTGTCCAACCCCATATCTGAATATGTTGTCTTAAGGACAGTCTGTAAAAGGTCTGTTTTATCCCTCTCCTCCGCTTTTGTATTTCTGCTTGCCAACTTCCCCTGCGACCCCCTATAAAAACAGCCTCAGACTCTGAGCCAGTTGCCTCTCTAAGCTACTTTGCTTTGGGAGTGCCGTCTGGCCAGACTAATAAAGGTCTGTTTTACAACTGGTCCAGTGTGTTCCCTCCTGGGTGATCTTTGCTGTAGTCAGCTCCTCAGAGCGTTTGGTAAGGCCCACGGTCTTACAAAACAAATACTCGGGCCATGGAAGGAATACAGTCCAGGTACTCTACAGAGTTATAATTCCAGCCTGCAAGCTGGGCCCAGTCAGAACCAGGAGTTCTATGTGGTTGTCTAGGGGTTATCATCCTGACCATGTAAAGGCACAAAGCAAACTGGTGTACCTAGGCGTGTGGAGTATGTGCACATTATCCAGTTGTTTTTTTTTTTTTAATTGTTTAGTACTGGGAATCGAACTCGGGTCCTTGCGCTTTCGAGGCAGGTGGTAGAACCACTGAGCTAAATCCCCAGCCCTTGTGCACATTATCCTTAAGGTGTGTTGCAAACTCCTTTGGGAAAGAGAAACTCTACACAGAATCTCTATTCCCTACCTGCATTTTCTGCATCTGGTGATTCAACCAACCAAAGGTAGAAAATATTTAAACCACAACACAACAAAAATTCAAACTAAGCATGGTGGCACACACCTGTAATCTCAGGACTGAGGGAGGTTAAGGTAGGAGGATGGCACGTTTGAGTCTGTCCTGGGCAACCTAGTTACTTAGACCCTGTCCAATAAAAAATAGAAAGGGCTAGGGGATGTAGCTCAGTGAGAAGGCCCTGGGTTCAATCCGAGTACCAGAAAAAGAAACCATCTACCAAACACATAGAGATTGTTTATCCTTGTCATTATTCTATAAACCATACAATATAACAACTATTTACTCAGACTTTACATTGGATTCAGTATTGTAAAACATCTAGAGATGATTTAAAGTATCTGGAAAGATGGACATAGGTAACAGGCAGTACTGTGCCATTTTATATAAGAGACTTTAGTGTCTGAGGGTTTTTGGCACCTGCTTGGCGAGAGGGTGGGTCTTGAAGCCAATCCTCTGTGGGCACTGAGGGGTAACTGGAGGTGGTCAAGGGCAGGGAGGCTGTGAACCCGGAACAAGAGGTGTCAAGGTTTGTTGGTCGGCAGAGACATTCTAGGGATCTTCACATATTTTACTCTCAAATGTTTCCTCAAAGCAACCTCAAATCTTTATGTGTATAATATTTTTCTTTCCATTTTACAGATGAAACTAAGAACTGGAGAAAACAGCTCACCAGGCCAAGGTCCTGGAGCAAGTGGGTGGAGGAGGCTGGATTTGACACTCACACCCTTGAGTGAAGGGAGAGCCGGTCAGGCAAGGTTTCCAAAGAAAAGAACACTTGTGGAGCAGACATTACAAAGCAGGAACCAAACTTTAATTTCCAGGATAGAACTTACAATAGTTCTTAATCAGTTTAGCTAAGACACAGTAAGACAAAACATTCTAGGGGACCTTGCAGGCCATATGGCACCTGCATGATTTTCTATGTGGATTCATTATTATATAACGAAGCCCCATTGTGTGCCTGCACTAAATGACGGGATTGTGTACTCAAGAGCCTCAGATGCCCAGGCTTTGACACATCTCACAGCAGCCCCCTACGATGCTTTCAACCCTGTTCTCCCCTCAAGGAAATCTAGAAACATTCACATTGTGAAACTGAGAGTATCCAAAATTACAACAGAGCACCTGCAGCCTAGTGGCTACCAAATGAATGAAAGTTGAATAAATAGAGACTGAAATAGGAAGAAAAGGTCCAAAGGGGAAGACAAGTGGGAGGGGTAGGGGAAAGGAAAGAAGGGAAAGAAATAAATATGAGAAAAGGAAAAAATGGAAACAAAGTCTTTGTAAATAGGGAGCGGTGGAGGGGGTGAAGAGAGGGCAGAAGAATGGGGAACAAATAAGAACCAAGATATATTATGTAAAGGTACAAATTCCCAGTGATGAATGTCGTCATATTGTATACCTAAAATGTACCAATAAAGTTAATGAAAACAGCAACAACAAAACCTTAAGGTAAAAAGTCACAAGTAGAAAAAATTTAAAAATGACTTTAAGTTGGAATTTGATTCTACACCTTTATTTAAAAAAGTGAGACTGAATAAATGGCTGAGTGAATGCAAGAGGCTTGCGTTGCAAAGGAAAATCTGCATACACCTGTAATCCCAGATGCTCAGGAGGCTGAGGCAGGAGGATCACTAAATTGAAGGCCAACCCTGGCAGCTTAGATTCCATTTAAAAATGAAATGAAGAGCCAGGGATTTAGCTCAGTGGTTCTGGCGCCTGCCTCGCAAGTGCTAGGTCCCGAGTTCGATCCCAGGTACCAAAAAAAAAAAAAAATGAAATCAAGTGCTGGAGATGTAGCTCAGTGCTCCCTGGATTCAATCCCCAGTACCATAAGGAAAGAAAAAAGAAAAAGGAGAAAAGGAAAATCCTCTTGTTTCTAAAAGGCTGGAAGCATGAGGTAGAAAGGATGACACTGTATTTTAGAATTCTTGGGAGGCATCAGAAAAAGGAAAAAAAGAATATAAAGAATCTGTGTATTGTTATGGAGATAGTCAACATGAACTTGCAAAGTTTTGTTTCTGCTACACAAAGGAGTATAAGTGAATATGATCGGACCCAGGACCATGCTAAAGGCCATTGACTGTGGACTATTTTTTTTTTTTTTTTGCAGTACCGGGGATCAAACTCGGACTTTAGGCTTGCGAGGCAGGCAGCAGCACCACTGAGGTAAATCCCCAACCCTTTATGTTTGCTTTTAGAGGTTTTCCTGGAACTGTATTTCTAGAAGGCTACCGAGCTCAAAGCTGTTAACGCTTTTTCTGTTGTGCAGTCTTGTACCCTTGGGAAAGTGATAATAAGGAAAAGCTAGCCGCAAGCCTACTCTTCAACTGCAGCACTTAGTCATTATTCATGACCGTTACACTGAAAGCACAGAGTTTGTATTAATTGCACAGGACCATTGGGAAGAAGACTAAAATTAACCCCAAATTGCAATTCAGGGGTTATGGGAATTCACATCTCAAAACAGTGGGAAGATAATAGAGTATCTTTTTTTGTTTTCTTAGCAAAACATTTATTGGTACTTTTGTTTTGTTTTGAGACGGGGTCCCATTACATAGTTCAGACTGTCCTTGAATTCACTATGAAACCCAGGCTGGCCTTGAACTTGGGGCAGTTCTCCTGCCTCAGCCTCCCAAGTGCTAGGATTATAGGCATGTGTCACCACACCCAGCTGGTACCTTTTAGATATACATAATGATGGTATTAATCACAGGGAATCTGTACCAGTACATGATATATCTTGATACTTTTTTCCCCCATCTCCCCCTGATGTACAAAAGCTTTATTTCCATTTTTTCCTCTGATTTTCTCTCTTTTTTTAGAAATATTATCTTTATAGCTCTTCCCTTTCTCACAGCTTTTTTCAATATTTAGTGCATTTTTTTTTTTTGGCACTGGGGATTGAACTCAGGACCTTGCACTTGCCAGGCAGGTGCGGTGCCTCTGAGCTAAATCTCCAGCTCTAGTGCATATTTTTATGTTAATTATTTTTCTTGTAGACTCACTGTATTGCAACTATAACCCTATTAAGTTTTTTTTTTTTTTTTTGGAGCAATAAGAGTAAGATTTATTAAAAGTGAAAGAAGTGAAAATGCACTCCATGGAGAGAAGAGTTCACACCTGACAGGGCAGGTACTGGGCCTCCTAAACTATTGGGTTTTTTTTTTTGGTACCAGGGATTAAATTCAGGACCTTGTACTTGTGAGACAGGAGGCAGTGCCACTGAGCTAAATCCCCAGTCCCTAAATTATTAAGTTTAACATAGAATTATATTAATCATATTTTTAAAATTTTTCTGTATAAGGCCAGGAATGGGGCTCAGCAGCACAGTGCCTGCCTGACAAGTGCAAGGCCTTGAGTTTGATTCCCAGTACCATTTTTTTTCTGTATATTAGCTGGGCAGAGTGATAGTGGCAAATGCCTGTGATCCCAGCACTCTGGAGGCTGAGGCAGGAAGACTGAAAGTCCCTTGCCCAGCCTGGGAAACTTAGCGACTTAGCAAGACCCTGTCTCAAAATAAAAAATACTAACAGACCTAGGATGTAGCTCAGGGTGAAGGCCCTGGGTTCAATCCTTAGTACTGAAAATTTTTTTCCATATCCTATGTTGTTTTAACATTTTAAAAGTCTGACTTGCTAAGGCAGATACTGCCTGTCCCAGGACTGGCTAATTTTTGGTAGCACAGGGCTCAGAAGAGAGCATGTCTTTCATATGCAGATCAGCCATTCCACAGCCCCAACTACCTCCCCTTGTGGTGTGGAAAGCCATTCTACCTAAATTTTGAGGAAAAATTATTTCATAGTTAAAGTACGACTACACCTGTCTAAGCCCAACATTGCCTTGCCCTCGAGCTGGCTATAGCATGCAGAAATATGTTTTGCCTCCTCCATGGTCCCCAAATACTGTGGCCCTCCAGGGCAAGATCACATCAGCTGAAGACATCCTGGTTCTTTGAGAACCGAGCAGTTATAAAAAAGAGAAAGGTTTCACCAAGGGGAAGGAGAACTTCATTAGCCTGCTATCTCCCTATTGTAAGAGGGCTCTCCTTACTGCCTTCATCAGCATAGGATCGATTACCACAGCCCCTAAGTCATCCGATGCTCCCTCCAATTACTGTGTGTACCCAATAAATAATGGCTAGCTCCCAGAGTCTTTGTCTTTGCCCACTCTGAGGCAATGACCTTCTGGCCCTCCATGTACTTTGAAATTACACAAGTCTCTGTTGTCTTTCTTTAGTCCTCACCGTTGTCCCCCTTTCTAGGCAGTTGGAGGACTGACCCCTCTCTGACATTATGGATCTCTTACACCAATATTCCCAGTGCCCTAAGTCACCCCCGGGCCAAGTACCAGGCAAGCCCTAAAGCCAGAGGCCACACTCACCCTGCCTCACCTTTCCTGCAGAATCCTCAATAAAGGCTCTGGCCTGGACTTCCCCTTTGCTTCTACTCCCCCCCCCCTTTCTTTTTTCCTTCTTTCCTTGCTCATTCTCTCCTCTTTCTTTCTTTCCTCCTCCTCCTCTTCCTCCCTTCCTCTTCCTTCTCTCTCCCTCTCTCTCTCTCTCTCTCTCCTTGACATGGGGGGGGGGTTTCCAGGTAGGGTTTCACTATGTAGTTCAGGCTGGCCTTGAACTCACTTATGTAGTCTAGGCTGTCTTCAAACTCATGGGGATCCTCCTGCCTCAGCCTCCCAAGTGCTAGGATTATAGGCATGGGCCACTACACCCAGCCATACGGGGATTGAATCCAGGGCTTTCACACTGAGCTACATTCTCAGAACTTTTTGTTTTTTGAGATAGGATCTATTAAATCACTAAACTGGCCAAGCTAGACTCAAACTTGCCATCCTCCTACTTCAGCCTCCCAGCATAGTGGGATTACAGATGTGCACCACCACATCCAGATCGTTAGCCCTTACTTCATCCTCCTGACCAGACTTAGTGCTGCCCTTGTGGCCCTAAATAGTGCCACCTTCTCTTGGGAAATCTAAGTAAATGGCATTGACCTGCCCATGTTATCTCTCAGTCTCTTCTATAAATTAAAACTTGTGAGGGCTGGAGATTTAGCTCAGTGGCACCATGCCTGCCTCATAAGCGCAAGGTCCTGAGTTCAATCCCTGGTACCACCAAAACCAAAAAGTGCTGAGGTTCCATTTCACTACAGAAAGAATGGCTGCTATCAAGAAATAGGAAAAAAGGTCCAAAGACATAGGGGTGAAGGGTGGGGAAGGGGAAAGGAAAGAAGGGAAAGGAAAAACTATGAGAAAAGAAAAAAAATGGAAATGATGTCTATGTAAATAGGGAAGGGTGGAGGGGGTGAAGGGCGCACAGGTAATGGGGAAAAAATAAGACTCAAGATACATCATGCACAGGTACAAACACCCAATGATAAATGTAAATGCATTGTATACCTAAGATGTACCAATAAAAGAACTTAAGAAAAAAAAAAAGAAATCAACCAATAATCAATGCTGGAGGGGCTGTGGGAAAGAGGAACCCTTCACCTCTGTTGGTGGGAGTGTGGACTGGTGCAATTACTGTGGAAATCAGTGTGGAGATTTCTCAAAAAACTAAAACTAGAGGTTCTATTTGACTCAGCTATTCCCCTTCTTGGTATCTTCCCAAAAGAATGAAAAGCATCATACCACAGAAATACATGCACAACCATGTTTATAGTGGCACAGAATGTAATAACTAAATCTTGGAAACAGCCCAACTGCCCATCGACTGACAAGTGAATAAAAGATGTGGTTTCATTGTACAATGAAGTACTACTGTGCCATAAAGAAGGATGAGCTTCAGACATTTATAGCTAAATGGATGGACCTTGATTGACACCATACTCTTTTTTTTTTTTTTTGTACCGGGGATTGAACTCGGGTCCTTGGGCTTGCAAGGCAAGTGGTAGAATCACTGAGCTAAATCCCTGGCCTGAGACCATACTCTTAAGTGAAATAAATCCGACACACATGTTTAAATATCAGATTGTTTCTCTGGTGTGAGAAACTGAAAGTGGAAATAAGGACTGAAGTGTATAATAGATGTTGGGAAATGGGAAAAAAGTGTTCAAATGGGAAGGGGAACAAGGGAGGAGGGAGGAAGGAAGGGATAAGAAAAAAAGTGAAAATAGAAGGGAAAAAATGTAAACTTAGCTTTTGTACACAGGGAGAGGAGGGGGCTTGAGGTGGGAATGGGGTAAAATAGATTTAATAATTAAAAAATTAAATTCCTGCAGGTCTATAAAAAATTTTGTAAATATAAAGGAGACAAGAATGTTTGGGAAAACTGTAATTTGCTCACGTATAGATAGACCTTAGTGGTCCATCCCAGCTGTCTATCTCATCTTCTATCATCTGGAATGGAGGTAGAAGAGGATATGAGCACAGCTGAGCTTTCCTATGTTTTGCAAATTGGGAGAATTTAGCTATCTTGTCCCAGAAGGAAAAAGTACAAAACAATGCAGTACATACAAATTTCATCTGTAAAATTCGTATTTAAATCCCTTGGTAGGAAAAGGAGAGATTATTAAAACATATTTGCATACTTTTAATGCTTTCCAACCTACTCTTTAAAAGAAAAAAAAACCCTAAATGTTACTAGTAAAGGTCAAATCTAGGGTAGATTTGGAAGAAAAGTGTGTGCATGCTTTTTATTTTAGTAAGGCTTATCTTCAAAGAACTTCAAATGAATAATAACCATACTTCTGATATGAAAGTATGAGAATCCCTAGCTACAGAAGTTACTAGAGTTTAGTTCCATTTTAGAAAATATCTTCTATGATTATTTGTCATGGAATCTGCTTCCATAGCACACTTTATTTATTTATTGTTACTATTTGTTTATTTTGTGGGGATCGAACCCAGGGCCTTGCACTAAGCTATATCTCAGCCCTCTCATCTCCCCCTTCCACTTCTTCTTCTTCCTCCTCCTCCTCCTCCTCCTC
>NW_004624735.1:2698721-2721356 GCF_000247695.1 Heterocephalus glaber | reverse complement strand
TCCTTCTCCTCCTCCTCCTCCTCTTCTTCTTCTTCTTCTTCTTCTTCTTCTTCTTCTTCTTCTTCTTCTTCTTCTTCTTCTTCTTCTTCTTCTGCATGTAAAATATGTTTTATTTTTTCCTCTCATCTCTTTTTAAAATTTTGTGGGCTGGGGATTTAGCTCAGTGGTTTCGCCATCTGTTGCGCAAGCTCAAGGACCTGAGTTAGATCCCCAGTACCCTCCCCCCCCCCCAAAAAAAATTGTGACAGCGTTTTGCTAAATAACCCAGGCTGGGCTCAAACTTGCAATTCCCCTGGCTCAGCTTTCTCAGTATCTGGGATAATAAGTACAGTATACCCACAAGAAGGGGGATTGGGCCGGGGATTTATCTCAGTGCTTCTGCCACCTGCCTTGCATATGCAAGGTCCTGAGTGAGATCCCTGGTACCAAAGAAAAAGAAGGTGGGATTCAGGATTCCTGACCTCAGTCATTTGTGGATTTTTCCTTAGAACTTAACTAATAATTGTTCTCGGAAACTGGAAATATTCTCTGCAATTTCTTTGGGGGGAGGGTTGCACGTAACCAATCCGAGAGAGTTATTCAGTTCTCCTTGCTGCTGATTGGCTGCTGCCCTATAATCCATCTTGGGCAGATACATCAGCATTCCTGCATTGTAACAGGTTGCTGTACCACATGTAGCTATTGGTTTTATTCTTCTTAAAGTCCTAAGATCCCTAAGATGCTGCCAAAACATCCTGCACCTTCTAAGGCTTTATTAATACAGTATTTTATTACATTAAATCACGTAACTGCAGGAGACATAGCATATTTAGGGTTTAAACTATAAAAATAGATGTCTATAGGTATTTTCCTGACTATATCTAAAATTTGTGGTTTTTCACAATTTACAGGTACTCTAAGAATGTTACCCTTGAGAATTTCAGGGCCCCACTGTATGTACCACTGTGTTCAACTTGTTTGAGCCATTTTAAATTTGACTACAACATCCTAAGGTCATGTTTGTTCATAAGAAATATATATATTATATATATATATATAATATATATATATCCCAGGCTTCTTTTTTTTTTTGAGACAGGGTCTTGCTAGATCACTAAATTGGCCAGGCTGGGCTTAAACTTGAGACCTTCCTGACTCAGTGTTCCAGAGTACTGGAATTGTAGGCATGTGTCATCATGCCCAGCTTTGTCTACATGTTTTAAAATCCATCAGCAGCATTATACCTAAACTCGGCCTAATCATATATCCAGGCATCATTATTAATACTACTGCCTTTCACTTTCTGAAGTGCTCTGGTTTGGAAAGAAAATTACAACAAATTGCACCCTCACCTATCTAAAACTTCTTCCAGAAGAGAATTTTTAAAAAGGACACCATTAGTTGAGAATGTTCTGAAAAAACCTTGTTATAAAGTATTCTGAAAGATGGTAAGTCCTCTAAACCCATGCTTACTCTAAGCAATTCTTAAAGTTACTATCAGATTACAGAGTTTACGTATGACCAGTGATCACTAAAAATTATTACTATCTTCAAGCCTGTTTTCTTGACTTAGTTATAGGTTGACCTCAGAGCCTTTCAACTGCATATTTTACCAGAGCCAACTGTGGTGGCATAGACCTGCAATCCAGCACTCTGACAGGCTGAGGTAGGAGGATCACAAGTTTGAGCCCATCTTGACAATTTAGCAAGACTTTGTCTCAAAGTGAAAAAAAATTAAAAAGTAAAAAGGCATGGGGATGTGGCTCAGTGCAAAGGCCCTAGGTTCAATCCCCAGTACTGAAATACAAGCAAATACATATCTGTGACTAGCCAGGCATTGTGGTGCACATCTGCAACACCTATAATTCTAGCTACTCAGGAGGCTGAGGCAGGAGGGTCATTGCAATTGAGGCCAGCTGGAAGTACGTAATGAGACCCTGTCTAAAAAATAAAAGAAAGAAAGACAAAAACAAAGAAAGAAGGAAAGAAAAAAGAAAGAAAAGAAGGAAGGAAGGGACCTCTATCTGCTCTCTGCTTCCTGAATAAAAAGAAAAGTAAAGGCCGGGGATTTAGCTCATGGCACTGTGCCTGCCTTGTAAGCTCAAGGTCCTGAGTTTGATCCTCAGCACCAAAAAAGAAAGAAGAAGAAGAAGAAGAAGAAGAAGAAGAAGAAGAAGAAGAAGAAGAAGAAGAAGAAGAAGAAAAAGAAGAAGAAGAAGAAGAAGAAGAAGAAGAAGAAGAAGAAGAAGAAGAAGAAGAAGAAGAAGAAGAAGAAGAAGAAGATCTTTGAACCTACAAATTTCCAGGGCACTGGAGGAACAAAGGGACCATAAAGGACTTTTGTATTCAGAAGTGTACTGTGGGTAAAATAAGCTGCTAGCTGAATCCCGCCACAACACAGCTTAGTACCAACACCTGTTGCGTACTGAAAACAGCTAATTTTGTTGTTGTTCAGTATATATGTGATCTTTGGTGTCCTAGTTGTCCACAACACCCTTCAGGTCAACCTAAAAGCCCATCAACTCATGATGCTTTCCTGTAGTGTACTGCCTGCAGAATAAACTCAATACCCCCTTCAGGATCTTTGACCTCTTCTGCTTCTCCATTCCAGGTTTTCTGCACCTCAGGCAAACCTGACCCTGGGTAGTTTGTCAATGTAACCTTGGTTGTCACGGTTTTCACTTCTTACCAGCATCTCTAAGACTCTGAAGTTATAAGAACGTATTTAGGGTGGAGGATGTTGCTCTTTCCCAACATGCATGAGGTCCTGAGCTTCATCTCCAGCACTGCAAATGAAACAAAACAAAACAAAGCAAAACAGTTCCACAGTGATTCTTAAACTCACTGAAGTTTGAGGACTTGTTGGCCGAAAACCCAGGATATGCTTCTAAATGTGGCTTTGTTTTCTTTTTATTGATCATCTATAAATTAACTTTCAGGGAGGGCAGAAAAATGTTTTTATTACTATTACTACTATAGCTACTTGAAATTGCTGGTTGTGGTGATGGGAAGGAGAAAGTGAAAAGTCTATGAAAGCCATGTAATCAAGGTTTTAATAATTATTGTGTCATGTAAGCACAAGGTCCTGGGTTTGATTCCTGGTACCAAAAATAATAATAATTACTGTGTCATGAGAAGTCAGAGGTGGCTAAAAACCTGTACCTCGTTACTCAAAGTTCTAGACCATGGTCTACATTCCCAGACAAACACAGGTTTTCTCTCTTCCCTTCCCTTCCCTTCTCTTCTCTTCTCTTTTCTCTTCTTCTTTCCTTTTCTTGTCATACTGGGGATTAAACCCAGGCAACATTGAGCTACGTCTCCAGCCCTTTTAATTTTTTATTTTTGAGATAGGGCCTCACAAAATTTGTCTCCAATTTGTGTTCCTCCTGCTTCAGCCTCCTGAGTAGTTGAGATTATAGGAGTCCCCACCACAACCAACTAGAGAGATTATATTTTTTGAATTTTTTACTATGAATTTTTTCACTATGTAGTTCAGGCTGGTCTTGAACTCACTATGCAGCCCAGGCTGGCCTCAAGCTCACAGAGATCCTCTTACCTTAGCCTCAAAGTGCTGGGATTACAGCTATATGCCATCATTCCCAGGGAGAGGTACTTAATAAATAATAATCATGACACAATTTATGCTTATTTATTTGTTTATTTATTTTTGAGACAGGGTCTTACTATGTAGGCCCAGGCTGGTCTTGAACTCACTATGTAGCCCATGGTGGCCTTAAATTTGCTATTCTCCTGCTTCAGCCACCTGGGTGTTAGGCTACTGGAGTGTGCACTATTAACAGATGCTGGGGGTGATCAGGGTTCCCTTCCAGGCTCTTGTTCTGTTCAAGAAAAAAAAATGTAGTGAGGCTTTACATTTATTAAAGTTTTTAAAAGAAAAGAAAGGGAAAGACGTACTCTGAAGAGTGAGTGCAGACCACTTAAAGTAGGAAAAGCAGTATACACTGCAGAATGCAGGGTGGGCCAGTGAAAGGCTCACAGCAGCCATGAGCTTAGTGGCCACTGTTTTTTATACCCCTATTCTGACATTAGATCTAGGCCATTCCATCAAAAATCTGCTTGATTTTGTACCAGAATAATTTTTTTAAGAGTAGGAAAATTTATTGGGGAATAGGAATGGGGAATAAGAGTGGGGAATGAGAACAGCCCCTGAGAGACAGGAGGGGTCCTGAATGGGTTGCCAGTGACCCAACTTCTCAAAGGTAGCTTTATAAAGCAAAGTCATGAGGGGTGGGTACAACATGGGTAAAAACTATGATCAACCAATAAGACTACAAGTATAATCACTCAGGTAATAGTGACCCAATAGTAATGGGTAACATCATTACCCTTGGTTGATAATCTGTAGTTTCAGTCTTAAGTCTTCTTAGTTTTCGTGGCCTTAGTCTTAGTGGATGGAAGAGGATGGCCCACCCGCAGTGAGATGATGGTCTATCTATACGGGAAAGCCCAAAAGGGTGGTACCAATAATCTTAAGCTTCTGTTCATCCCTTACAGAAGTATGCACATCTGGCCATTGTGACTTTTACCTTTTTCAGATGTGCCTCCAGCCACAGCTTCCATGTGTTCTCATCCTCTGCATTGACTTTCAGGGCCCAGTCCTGTGTGACTGCCTAATAATATTTCTACCTGACTTAGCTGTCCATATCATTCCCTCATTTGAAGAGGTATCCCTAGCTGTGGTTAGGGGATAAGGGGTGTAGTTTCCATTTAACTGCTTCAAGCTGAGAAGGGATGATGTAGGGAAGACTGCAGTCAGGGGCCCTCTCCTGAAAGCTACTCTAATGGGCCTCAGAGAGAAGTCATATAGTTTGGCAGTTATGAGCTCCCTTTACAAGGTTGATCTGGTGGATCCTGGTAAGAGAAGTCTGATACATTTGTCATTGGTTCCATCATCTGCATGATCACTTGGAATTTGTCAACCTCTAGGCAAGAATAAACAAATTTTGCAAGAAATTGGAGCATGCATAATCAAAGCATGAGCACTAGAATGGAAAGGCAGGTTGGGGAAAGAGCTATGTTTATTAACTATTCTTAAAGGATTGGAATAGCATTTGGAACCCACTGGCTCTTAGACTCCTCTACTGATGGAGGTTATCTATAACCTACCTCTCCAGCATTAGCAGTAAGAAGATAAAGAGGTTGGTGGTTTTGAAGGACATCTTTAGCAAAGAAATTTAAAAACTCTAGTTGAGTTCTTATAGATTTTACTGTAGTTTTTCCTAATGACCCATAACACTGGTCAGCTACCTGTGTATCTGGAAACTGCCCGAAGGAGTCAGCAATTGGAGCCCCTTTTTATATCTAGCTTTATTACTATGACATTTTTGTTGTTGTTGTTGTTCCAGGGATTGAACTTGGGACCTTGCACTTTCGAGGCAGGCGGCAGCACTACTGAGCTAAATCCCTGGCCCCAACTATGGCATTCTTTTTATACTTCCTTTGCTTCTTCTTTTTTTTTTTCTTTCTTTGCTTCTTCTTTTCTGATGGGTGTTTAAGACCAAATTAAAGTGAGACCCCTGTCAATAAAAATTAACTTCTTGCTATTTATCAAGGTCAGTCAAGTCTCCTCAGGCATCATTTTGGAACCATGCATAGAGCCTTTCAGCTCCTCTGTAGTGTCAGCTGTCAGGATGTGTCATGGCCTTGCTTGACCAGGTGGATTTTGGTGAACGCATGGGAAACTTTTCCCTCTTGGTGACTCTTATTTGATTGTGCTAGAAGAACTGAAGACAGCATTCTGCAATTGGTATTGGATTTAAGGCTTGGCTTGACTTTGTGCCAAAAGAAGATATATTCTCTGATTGGTGTCAGGTACAGGGCTCAGAAGTTGTTCTGCCTATTTGTGGTGAATCTTCATGATTGACAGGTCTCTGTGATTGATGATCACAATTGACCAGATGCTTTTTCATGCCTCATTTCCTCCTGAGAGACATATATCTCCATAATTTACGGGCTGCCGAGAGTGTGGAGGTCTCTGTCTTCATATGGCTACTTCCAGCTCAGAGGGGTGTAGGCCCTACCTACTGGGAATTATGTGCTCTCTAACTACCTTGGGATGCTGTGGCTCTGGCTGGGTTGAAAAAAAAACGTGTCAGAAGAAAAGGAGCAAAGACTTAGTGAACTGTTGAGCTGAGAGAGCTTAGTGGATTTATCAGGAGAGTCATGGGCTATAGTCTGGTTCACCCTCTGAAGCCTTGAATGGATAAACTTTACTATTAGGTTGGGGATGCAGAGCCCAGACATGAGAAGGAGCAGGTTAGACTATTTCCTGGTCTGTCTTAAAAGATGGACTATGACAGATCCAGCAATTAGAGACATTAAGCTTTATTTCCACTCTTCTTGTGGAGGAAAAAACATGATGAAGAGAGATATTAGGTAAATTATCAAGAGCCTGAGAGCCATAGCCTTAGCGAGATTACCTATATTATGGATACAAGTTCCAGTACAGGTGCCCATGTAAACTGTGATGGATTAGGGGTGCTCTACTTATGTGTTCCTGAAACAGAACTGGAGTCTTGCTTTTTGAAGAAGAGCCTCAGATCTTCCAGAGGTTTACAGGAGCGGCTTTCTTTTAACAAAAGAGGGTGGTCTGCCCTTGCCAGGGTTACTGTAAGCACAAAGTAGGAGAGCTTCACAGAACTGCCAGGTGGTCACCACTAATAGCAAGCCTCTTCCTTTCCAGACTTTGCATGGGTGTGTAGTACCTGAAAGGCATATTCTATTTTCAAATCGACATGTCAGAGCAGGAGTAAAGCTCTGATGAGGGCTCCCATCAACCTCAATTATGACTATAGATCTGGAGAAGGGTCTTCCAGCACTGTCATCATCTAGACCCTGATTGTTGAACATAGAAAGGTTGTGTCCAGTAATTGGGTCACAAGGGTCTGGGGGGCGCATCTGCAAACCTACCATGATCTTTTGAATATCCTGAATCTCTCCGGGGTGCTAGGCTCTGGTGGAATTCCAGAGTCACTTGAAAGGAAAGGTACTGATTTACTCACCCGAGAACTATAAAGAAGTGGAGTACTCCACCCAGTGTGTTTGTTTTCATTAAACAGGTGGGAGAAACTCATACCTCCTGAGAGACAGGTGGGTATCTGAGGGCAGGATCATCAGTGCTACCAATGTCCTCTTCCTTAGAAGCCTCTTTAAGTACTTAAAGATAAAGGTCCAGGGCCGGGGATTTAGCTCAGTGGTTTTGCCAACTGCTGCACAAGCGCAAGGACCCAAATTTGATCCGGCACACACACACACACAAAAACCCAAGACAAAGATCCATAAAGATAAAGAACCATGAAAGAGCCAAAGATAAAGAACCCTAAAAGCCTGAACACAAGGGATTTCAGGCCACCTTCCTTGCTTTCTGCAGAAGCAATATAACTGACAAATAGTATCATAATTTAAACTGCATTGTGTACCCATCTCTCATCATTTTCTTGTTCATCCTAATGGCAAAGTCGCTGGGATCTGGCAGGTATTTCCCATGGAATGCTCCATCTTGTGGCCCAATGGCTCTTTAGAGAGAAAAGCACACACATGCACCCCTTCCACCCCCAGCTCTGCCAGCTTCCTGAGCAGGGTGAAGCTCCCTGGCACTTCCCTTAGCCACTTGAGAAACAGTAAACTCCTAAGCATCCCTCAGCCAGTAAACTCAGGGGGTTCCTTAGCCACCTGAGAAACACGATCCCTTATGTTTAAGGCAGTAGAAGTAGAAACCTGTTTTTTTTTTTCTTTTTTTTTTTTCACATTTAAAATAAGAAAAGAAAAAAAACACCTTATAAAGTTCTACATGCAAACCAGGCCTGGTGGTGCATGCCTCTAATCCCACCACTCAGGAAGCTGAGCAGGAATATTGAAAGTTGGAGCCCAGGCTAGGCAATTTAGCAAGACCCTGTCTCAAAATAAAAGAAGGACTGGTGATGGGTGATGTAGCTGGATTCAGTCCTGGTACTGAAAAGAGATCAAAGAGGAAACAAAGGCGTTCATTTTTCAAAGCCACTGTTTGGATTCAGCTTGACCTGACTGGTGCCATTTTGAGTCAAAACCACCATGATTGCTCCTGAGAGACCTGGTCAGTTTTCTACAGAGTTTCCTAGCATACAATTGTAAGACCGAGGGCCTTACCAAACACTCCGAGGAGCTGACTGCAGCGAAGAACACCCGGGAAGGAACACACCAGACAAGTTGGAAAGTAACACAGACCTTAGTCTGGCCAGATGGCACTCCCAAAGCAAAATAGCTTAGAGAGGCAACTGGCTCAGAGTCCGAGGCTGTTTTTATAGGAGGTTGCAGGGGAGTTAACAGATGAAATTTACAGAAGAGGAACAAAGGTTAGTGGTCAGCTGACGCGTACTGATGGTCAGCAGATGTTTGTAGATTGTTCTATAGATAGCGGTGTCCCGAACATCAGTTTCAAACAGAGTAGAGTAATTTACTTTGGGACCTTAGGGCTGATACAGATCTTATCTAGTGTCCTGGAACTAACAAGCATCTTTATCTATTTACTCACATTCAATCACAGTTGGGGCTAGGGGAGTTTTATGATTACAGAGCTATGCAGTCCCACAGAATAAACACATACAACCATTGGAGTGGTTATGTGTAGCTTTGTGACTGGGCCTTTGTACTATCAGTGCTAGAAATGTACCTAAAGTTATTGATATTAACTTGAAATAAACCAGGTATATTGCAGGTTAGATGAAGCCTTTTTGTCCTGGGCACTACATATGCCCACTCCTAGTCCAAAATATGGGGATTCATTTAGTTTTGCTACTATTCAAGGTTGTGTTTCTGTCAGTATGTCCCCAGTAAATTACATCTGTGCAATCTGCACTTTTTCTGCCTCTTTCTTCGGTCTCACAGTATTTTGGGGCTGGTGCTCATATACTGGGACCAAGCTGTTCTTGAATAGCCACCTGCAGAGTAAGAAGGCAAGTCAAAAGAACTGTTCTGGCTGTTGGCTCTGTATTCCTTCCCTATATCTTGAATTCCCACATTACTTTTTTTTTTTTCCATTAAGGAGAATAGAACCTAGGACCTTCCCTTTGAGCTACATCCTGACCCTTTTTTATTTTTATTTTTTAGAAGTTTGAGACTGGATCTCACTAAGTCACTAAATTTCTCAGGCTGTGCTTCAACTTGTGATCTTCCTGTCTGAGCCCTCCCAGATTACAGGTACATGCCAATTCACCCAGCTAATCCCTATATTCAAGCTCTGTTTTCATCCACAAGATTGGTAGATTCTGACAATGGGAATGGAGAGATAAAAGTACATGTGATGTCTGAATACCCATAGGCTAATCCTGGGTATATGACAGAGAGATAGTTTCCAAGGTCAATCGAGATCGTTAGTATTAAAGCGAGTACAGTCCAGGAGCACAGGAGTATTGAAAGCCATATTGTGATTAATGTGATTAGTTGAAAGGAAAACCAGCAAAGATAGAGGTAAGTTCATTCACTGCAGAAAGTAGGCTTGAAAGAAACCAAAGGAGCCACATGCGCCCCCTGGCTCCACAGGGAAGGCTTGGCTAGACTCCGTTATTCCTGTTGCTGTCACCTGATTGGCAGCTCCTGGGCCACCAGTAATGGCCATATCTCTGCTGCCAGATGCCTCCCTCTAGCATCTGAATTTTCATCCAAATATATCCTCGAAAGACCAGAGGGAGGCAGAGGTCTGGAATTTCTTGAGATGTACTCATGGTTATTCATGACACACCTTTAACATTATAGAAAATAGCATTACTAAATTGAAAAGATTATGATATGGACTTAATCTTCATTTTTTTATATTCTACTCCCTGCTTTCCTCCTATTTGACTCTTTCTCCTTTGTCCATACCTGTTTACCTAAGAATCCTGATGGCACCTGTGTGTTGGCATACAGACTATTTGGTTTCTCCTAATGATAGCTTCCATTTGCTGACAGACATTCAGCTTCTAACCATCCTCAAGTCCTGCTGTGCTTTTTTTTGGCACTGGGGCTTGAACTCAGGACCTTGTGCTTATGAGGCAGGCAGTGGCACCACTGAGCTAAATCCCCTGCCCTGCTGTGGTTTATGAGATGATGGAATAAACCCACTTCTGCAAAATGTTATTTCCCCAAATGACCACTGCAGGAATATTCACATTGTCTAAATGAGTCACTTTAAGGCAACAATTTTCCCTTATCCCTGCTCTTTTTCTTTCTAAAATGACATTGAGTGAGATCATGGAGAAGAAACAGTTCATGGTGGGCAGAAGGCAGCAAAACAGTGAAGTAGACAAAAAAGCACAACAGTAGAAGCAAGAGAAGCCACTCTCTTTTAACCATTCCAGGTTACTCACCTTTTTGGTGGTGCCACCTCCACCTAAGGTGGACCTTCTCATTATCTACACTCAAAACTATGCCAAACCAATCAGTGGACTACTTTAGTAATCATATAGCCTTAATCCCAGCATCACACACCCTAGATCCAGCCAGCTCTGAAAAGTCCTATGTATGACCACATGAGCTTTTGGGGAAACATCTAGGTACAAGCCAAAGCATCAACTATGTCTGCCTAAAGTGGACACCTCTTTAACATCTAGGAAGTTTAGGTGTTGTAAATTAGAACTTATTTGTCCTTTACCAACACTACATACATAGCAAAGCAAAGAAATTATACAGACATAGGGACAATGGCTTCACTGTAAGCTTATTGGAATGGTGCTCTTTGAGTTTTCTTCTCTTCCTGAGTACTAGAATGCTACACACTGTGTACTACTCAAGTGGGGAGCTGGCTGTTCCCCCACAAAATAACATTTAATGTAAGTCTTAACAAAAATGCATAGTTTTACTACTTCTACTTTTTAACATGTCTCAGGCACTTGAGAAGGTCTAGAAAGACTAGATATTTCAAAAAAGTAATTGGTATTGTCAAACATATATTATATATATCAGTATATATATTATATATATGGCATTAAATGCATACACATAACAAAGGCTATAATACAAAAACTGTCTTCCGCATGTAACAGTCTGATATTGAATTTTATTTTTTTCTTCTCACTGTCTTCTGTTCCATGCCCTCTAACCCACTGAATAAACATGGGTCACTGTAGCTCCTGGTGTCTCTTCTAGAGGTGGCCTAAACAACTCTGTTTCAAAATGTCACATCCAGAAGACATTTCTTTGACTTTTTTGTGATTAAAAACTAAATTTTAGAATTTATTCCATCCTCATTATTACAGATATCATAGGGTAGATGTGCAAATGAAGCAAATAAAGGAATCTTAACTGTGTGTTCCTATGTAAAAATAAAACTGTGGCTCTCTAGCATTGATTGGAACTGTTGTGCCCGGAACCCTTTATAGAGCATTAACTCCCTGAGAGAAAAAGCCCCCATATAGTCTATCTAGTGTCTTTTGCAACAAAATCAAGTTGTCAGACAATCCTGAGCAACTTGACAAGTTTATCATTATTTACATACAAGGTACTACATTTAAAGCTAATTCCAGACTACACATTACAATCATAATCCCAAGAAACTGTTCAATTTTAGCACATTGAATTCCCAAAAAATGCTATAGCAGTACTGGGTGTGGTGCCATATGCCTCTGATCCCAGCACTTGGGAGGCTGAGTCAGGAGGATCTCTGTGAGTTCAAAGCCAGCCTGGGCTACATAGTGAGTTCTAGGCCAGCCTGAACTACACAGTGAGATCCTGTCTCTAAAAATAAAATAAAATTTTAAAAAGGGATGCTAGAGAAAGTGAGAAAGCATCTCAAAGTGTTAAGGAAAGTATAAAATAATGTAGAATAACTGCCTGCCTCGTTCTGCTTCTGTAACTTGCTTCGCTTGCTTGTTTTGCTTGTCAGAATATTGTTTTGCTTCTCAGAATAGCAATACCAGATGCTTCGCCATTAACCACAAGTTTGTGGGCACCAGATAAACCTGCAACACTGCCTAACCGCAACCCCCACCCAAGTAAGGCCAGATGCCTGTACCAAGACCACAGTAACCATGCCTCATGAGCAAAAGTACACGTAGACCCTAAGCTTTCTGTAAATCACATGACTAGACCTAGTTTAAAGTATAAATGTAAGCCTCCAATGTGTCCCAGGGTCAGCCCTTGAAGGCAAGTTCCTGTGGGGCTGGCCCGCTAGCAAATAAATTTTGTTCAAGGGGCCAGGGATTTAGCCCAGTGTTTCCGCCACCTGCTTCACAAGGGCAAGGTCCTGAGTTCGATCCCTGGTACCAAGAAAACAAAAAACAAAACAAAACAAAACAAAACAAATAAATTTTGTTGTTTTACTCCCACTCCTCTGTCTCCTGTGAGTTTTTCCGGTTCCTCCCAGCAAAATCTACAACAAAAGCAGAGTAGTAGTTTCATCATTTACAAGTGAGAGGAAAATATCAATAAGGAAGAAATATAAAGAAAAAAAAGAAAAGAAAGAATAAATAAAAGTTCTCTCTCCTAAACTCATCAGTCCCACAGCTATCTTCACAGTCTTAGTTGACAAAATCTGGAGTCTCAGTTTCTTGCTGAGGAATCTATTTTCAAAGCCAAGAAGAGTTTTTAGGTCTTTCTTTGCCATGGGCCATGAACTCCAGTCCTTCAACAGGAACCTCACCTTTATTGCTTTCTGAACACTCTGGGTAATGTGTGATGATATGGGTGCACAGGACTCTAGAACCATCTCCCTGAAGGAACTTCTAGGGAACCAGCGACTGTGCTTCAGGTCCATGCATGCTTCTCCAGAGCTCTTCATGGTGATGGCTTGGTGAAATTTAGAAAAGCAAATAAGCATTTACAAAATATGTGATTTTAACTGATTTATCATGCACCCCTAACCTCTTCACATCTAGAATGTCCAGATGCAGCAAAAGTTTTCTTTCAAAAGGTCAGGGGAAAATTGAGAGCAGCTCCTTCGTATTCTATGCACCAGCCTTCTACAGCCAGTAAATCTTCCCAAAGAGTGGCAGGAGTTTCCAAGTGGCCCTATGTGGTCTGTTACTCTACCACTTCTCTCTTTGGGAGCAGGAAGATCAATGCTCCAAGGCTCATTAACCATCTACCCATGGTTGTCAGGGGCTCTGCTCACCTCCCAGGACCAGTAAGGCACCTGTTCGTTCCTTGTTGGAAGGAGGTGAGGTCTCCTCCAGCTGGGGCAGGGCAGTCACCTCAGGACCCAGATCTGCTCAGCTCCATGGTCTAAAATGACAAAGCTTTCCTGGGTAGACTTTCCTGGTCTGGCCCTGGAGGAGACTGGCTTTGCAGTCTTCTGGAGCCATTGCTGTTGTCACCTCACTGCACCGCTGCCACTGGAAGGCACCTGTCCTCGGTGTCCTGAGGGACATCGCCTATGCCAGGCAGGGCTGGCCAGGAGATGGGCAGCCCAAGGGTCTGGACTCAGAGAGGCTGCTGCCATCAGGTCATGGCAGGGGTCCCTGGGGCTTCACATCTCCACCTTCTCCAGGGTCCCCTGGGTCATCCCTGGCCTAGAGTCTTAGTGCCTGGCCCCAGGGAGCAGACCATGCTGCTTTTCTCAATCCCTCTCTGCAGACACACAAGTCTGCTATTCCTTACACCATTTCCTAATCCTCTATATCAAGATAAGAAACATCTTCATCTGATAAAGCTCTCTCAAGACTGTCTGCAAATCAATCATTATTCCAAGTAGTTTGTGTACATGCATTTTCATTATTCTTTGGTAATATGTGGGAGTAGAAATGCTAGGGTAGATGTATGCTTACTTTAAAAGAATCTTTGAGGCCATTTTACACAGTGGTTGTTATGCTTCACATTCCCATTAACAATGTATGAGAATTCTAGTTGTTCAACATCTTTGTCAAAACTTGATGTCGTCATTCTTTTAAATGTGAGCGTGAGGTGACATCTTACTGGTATGTGCTTGTAATACATAATAATTACAATCATTTTGGGAGATTTGGTACATATACACATCATACATGTCTAATCTTAATCGTTTGTTTGTTTTTCTAAGACAGACTCTTGCTATATAATTCAGGCTGGCCTTGAATGCGCTATTAGCCCGGTCTGGCCTTGAACTCATGGAGATCTTCCTGCCTCAGCCTCTGAAGTGGGATCGCAGCTGTGTGCTACCACAACTGGCCTGAATGTTAATCATTTTTTACTTTCTGTTCTCTTTACCATCCTCCCCTCATTGTGGTTTAATTTGCGTATCCCTAATGACTCATCATACTGATCTATTTTTAATGAGATTATTGGCCATTCATACATATACCCCACTCCCAGCTGGGGATTGAACACAGTGCCTTCCTACTGAGCTGCATCCCAAGTCCTTTTTTAATTCCTTAATTTTAAGGCAGTGTCTCCATAAGTCCGTAAACTGCCCGGGCTGAACTCCAACTTGCAACCCTCTTGCCTCAGTTTCCCAGAGTGCAGGTGTGCTCTACTCTGCACATCCAACCCCAGCCCCTTTTAATTTTTATTTTGAGGCCGCATCTTCCTAAGCTGCTAAATCGCCCGGCCTGGGACCAAACTGGCGCCAACTGCCTCAGCCCCTCATCTGTCATCTGTCCTTGAGAAGTTTCTGTCCAAATCTTCTGGCCATCCTTTACTGGGTTGTTTTCATCTTGGAGTAGTACGAGGTCTCTGTACATCCTGAATATCAGTTCTCTGATGGATTTTATTTTCTTAGTTTGTGCCTTATTCATTTTCTTGAAAATGTATTTTAATAAGAAATTTTAAGGTATGATGAAGTTTAGTTTATCAATTTTCTCTTTTTGATATTTTCTCTTAATATTTTCCTATTATTTTGTTGTTTTAGATGTTTTTTCTAAGAAACGTTTACCTACCTCAAGCCACAAATGTATTCTCGGTGTCCTCCTGAAAGTGTTGTTGGTTTTTTGTGGCAGACTGCCCCATGGATTATACACAAAGCAGGCTGTAACCAGTGAAGGCTACAAAGAGTGAACCCTACAATTGGCTTATTTTAAGAAGTGAATCTAACCAAAGCAGATGAGATAACACACAGCTGAGGTCAAAGTTACTCTTACCCAAGTTAGGTTCCCAGCCTAACACAAGAATGCTTTGTTTCTTCTTTCACAAGCCTTGCTTGCATCAGCAGCGTATCCCTGGAGACCACATGTAGCCCCTCACCCCAACCTAACAATGATTGTGTTACCAATAAACGTCAGTGACTTTGGATGCTTAGCATTGGCCATCCTGACTCCCTATTTCTCTCTTTAATCCCATGTTTGAGTTTTTCTTCTTGCCATGTGTTATAGCACCGAGCAGATTGGAAGCCATCATGAGAGTCTCCCATAGGTTTTTTTTTTTTTTTTGGTATTTTTGAGACAGAGTCTCACCATGTAGTTCAGGCTAGCTTTGAACTCCCTATATAGCCCAGGCTGGCATTGAACTTATGGTGGTCCTCTTGCCTAAGTCTTCTGAGTGCTGGGATTACATGCATGTGCTATCATGCCTGGCTCTTCCTGAAAGGAGGTTTGAACTTTTACATTTAGCTGTATGATCTATCTCAAATTAATTTTTTTGTATATGGTTTGAATTAGAGATTATATTAGTCAGCTTCCTATCCCTGTGACAATTACCTGAGGAAAATAACTCAAAAGTAAGAAAGATTTAATTTGGCTTATGATTTCAGAGGTTCCAGCCCATGGTCATTTGGCTTTGTTTTGAGCCTGTGGTGAAGCAGAATATCATACCAGAAAAAGGCAGGGCCGAGTGAGGCTGCTTACCTTGTGAGAGCCAGAAAGGAGACAGAAAATGGCCTAGTGACCTGCTCCTTTCAACTCGGCCCCACTTCCTAAAGTTTCTACCACCTCCAAAGATTGCCATCCCATTATGAATCTATCCATAGATTCATCCACTGACAAGGCTCAGTAGAGCTCTTAGGATCCAGTCACCATCCTGAAGGCCCTGTCTCTGAACAGTGCTGCACTGGAAAGCAAATCCTCAATGCATAAACTGTTGGAGGACATTTCAAATCTAAACCCTAACAGATAGCATGTTTTATTTTTTTTCCAAACGGATTTTCAGTTGTTCTGGCACTATTTGACAAAAAGCTTGCCCTTTCCAATTTGATTGTTTTGGCTTCTTTGCTGAAGACCAAACATTTCTTTACATTTGTTGATTTTATGTCAATAGTATACTCTTTGGATTGCTGTGAATTTATAGAATAACTTTTTTTCCCTCAGGCAATCAAAGTATAAAACAGGTTAAATACAGCGGTTTGTACATCAATTGTTCCACTGAAAGACAGGGAGCATCCTCAGGCCGACGGGGGATTTGTGCAGCGGTGGAAATGGTGTGCAGAGGAGAACAGGAATTCTACCCCCTGCCCTGCCTGAGCCCCTGCAGCTCAAGGAGGGGCCGCAGCGTGGGAGACGCATCAGGGCGCCCAACGGGAAAGCGCGGTGCAGAAGGAGAAGGCCCGAGACCCGCGTCTGTGAAGCAGGCGGTGCAGGAGCAGAGGGAGGGGCGAAGACAGTGCGGGCACAGAAGCGCAGCTCGGGCTCCGCGTCAAACCCCACAGCGTTTCGGGTCTTCGGCTGGAATCCATACCGTGAGCTCCTCCAGAGCAAGCAGACGCGTCCAGGAAGGGGTGGGAGCCCTGACTTCTCGTTCACTTGGCTCTTTGGTGGACGTTTACTCTGGGTTTCTACACACAGACATCATGCCATGCTTAGCCTTGCGGGTGAGGGCTGCTCTTTGGGGGTGATGGAAATGTTCTGAAGTTAGTGGAGATGGTTGTGCAACCCTCCCTCCCAACGGAAACGAGTCGCGGGAGCTGGGCAGCGCTGGGGCCAGAACGTGCGACCGCTGTGCGTGGGGACACATGGGTAAAGATAAAGACGGGTCGGTCTGGACCGCAGAGGGGGTGATCGGGAGAGAGGGCCCAGCACTCTGAGAGGCTGGGCCAGGAGGACTTCTGTAGACTACCTCGAAGTCAGGTAGAATCAGCTGTCCAGCTCTAGTCTCCTCTAAGGTTGCTGTGCATAGCCAGCCTGGGGGCACTACCTGTAACCTCAGTACTGAGGGAGGCTGCGGCAGTAGGGTCACAAAATCAAGCCTAGTTTAGACAAGTTAGTGACTTAGTGGCATCCGGTCTAAAAATTAAAACTTAAAACAGTGGTTCCGTCACCTGCCTTGCAAGCACAAGGACCCGAGTTCGATCCCCATCCTCAGTACCAAAAACAAAACAAAACAAAAACCAACAAAAAGAGTAGGGGATATAGCTCAGTGTGAAGCCCTAAGGTTAAGTCTCTAGTAGCAGACAAAAAAAAAAAAAAAAAAGAAAGAAAGAAGAGAAAGGAAAAACATTGCTTCTTTCTATCTTTTTTTCCCCATGAATAAGAAATTTTTTTTTTGGTACAGGGATTGAACTCAGGACCTTAGACTTGCAAGGCAGGTGCCAGAATAACTGAGCTAAATCCCTGGCCCCAAATAAGAAATTTTTTAAAAATGGAAACTCTTTGATCTAAAGAAGTAAAACAAAAATAAAAGCAAGCAAAACTCTAAAAGAGATTAGGGTAAGTGTTATGGCTTATATCTAGACGTTCCCACAAAGCTTCATAGGTGGGGCTTTGAGGAGGGACTTGATCATGGGTGTGTGACATTGGATCATAGGCGTGTGATACTGGATTAGTCCACTAGTTGATTTAACATGGTTCTAGGTGTGGATGATGGACTCACTGAAGAGAGAAGATCCACCTAGGTGTGGGTGTCATCAACAAATAGGCTTGTAGCCTGTATGGAATTAAAAGGAAAAGCAGCTGGGTGTAGTGGCACACACCTGTAATCCTAGCACTTGGGAGGCTGAAGGAGGTGGATTGCCACAACTTTGAGGCCAGCCTGGGCTACAAAGTGAGTTCAAGGCCAGCCTGAACTATGGGGGGGGGAGCAGAAGGAAGAGTGCTGCTTCCTGCCTGTCGTACCATGAACTATTTCTCCTCTGCCGCGCCACCTTGTCTTGGAGCCAGTCGACTATGGACTGAAACCTCTACAAACTGAACTAAAATAAACCCTTCCTCCTTTAACTTATGGGTGTTGGGTGTTTTGTCTCAGCAACAAGAAAATAACAAAGGTAGTGAATTTTAACCACACATTTCACCCAGGCCCCAGTTGTCACATGGAGACAGGTTCCACCATCCCTAACACCGGCTCATTCCCGCAGGGTATTAATAACGTTTGGCAAACCAACCTCCTGACAGGTCCTCTTCAAAAAGGGTGAATAGGGCCGGGGATTTAGCTCAGTGGTTCCACGGCCTGCCTTGCAAGCTCAAGGTCCCGAGTTCGATCCCCAGTACCAGAAAAAAAAAGGTAAATAAACACCACACAAAATATAAACTCATCCAAATAAAAGCCACAATCAACTGAAGGATTGCACAGTAACATTACTATGCTAACCTAGCATATTTTAACCCTTTTGTGAACAAGCTACAAGATACTTGTACTCTGAACTGCTGTGGAAGCATTACAAACATTGTTGCATTAGATTCCTTTTTTTTTTAATGTGGTGGGGGGGCAGGGTCTCACTATGTTGTTCAGGTTGGTGTTGAACTCACTATGTAGCCCAGGGTGGCCTGGAACTCACAGTGATTCTCCTGCTTCAACCTTCCAAACTGCTGGGATTGCAGACATGTGCCATCCTGGCCAGTTCTCCTCTTCTCGAGGTAGTTCAGCGTCTGGAAACACAGCAAATGTATGGATTTTTCTACACTACCACAGATGGGTAGTTATCATAAAAGTCCTAAAAACTCCTTATCCTGGCTTCTGAGACTTGTATAATATTTCATCTTCCAATCCTAAAAATCTAACAAATGGAAACGCACAAGAGTGAGGTCATACAAAAACAAAAATAAAATACAAGAATCTCTTTTCCTACTAAGTATAAACTGCTCTAAAGGCAGAAATAAACTTAACTTGGTGTATTAAAGATACAGGCGTTTTGTAATGTACTCAAGACATTAACGGTTTATTAAAAAAAGGGAGAAATTGTAGGTAGGAACATAAAACCTACATTATCTCAATTCTTCCCAAACACCATGCCCATAAAGGGGATATTTGGCAAAGCTCCCTGTGTGAAAAGCTACTGCATAGGCCAGGGCTCTCAGGTCTGCTTCAGAAGTGCAGGGATGCTGGCAGAAGTCTGCTCAAGGTAGGCCAAGGGGCCCTGCGGGATTTCCTCTTGCTTTTTGTGTTTTTGTGCTGCACGTTAAGGTCCTCCAGCACGTGCTGCCAGGGCCTCAGCTTTGTCTAATGCTTCTGGACCAGCACTTCTTTCTGCTGCAGTTTTATTCCTTATTTCTGTGATGTCCTCTGAGAACATCCTCTGAGCTCTGGTTTCTAGACAGACAACTACAGTCTTTTTTTGTCGGAAAAAACCCATTCTCTGTCTTGCAATATCTAGAAACTTCTGGATACATTGATCAACACCAGTGTGAATTTCTTCCTGAATGGTGCGTTTGACATGAAAGGGAAATACATTTCTCTGTAGCTAAAGCTGGACTTGGTAACAGGGAAAGCTGACTTCCCTCCAATTCTTTTAACATGCCTGGGTCTGCCTGGGCCTGACTCCCTCAAACATCTCAGGAATTTTCTCTGTTCTGCCTTCCCACCATATGCAAATAAGATAGAACTCAGTGCACTGTGAACCTGATGTGTGTGAAATTCTGTAACCAGTAAGGTTGCTGGGCCCACATGTAAATGAAAGATTGGAACTTGTAAATCCGCCCCTTCCCTAAGTGTATGACAACCCAGCTCTGGTTGAATGGGTGGGAGGTGCTCAGTCTCTTTGTGGAAAAGTCCCAGACTGACCCCCCCAGGGTTAAGAATACAGCTGTACACTTTGCCTCTGAAGCTTCTGCTTGCGTTATCCATTCTCCTGGACTATCTGCATTGGGTTGCTGTATATACTGGCTGGCACTTTGCCACTACAGACATAATCCTGACGCACAAGAGAAGCAAAGTAGCCTAAAATGATGACTCCATCTTGACTGGCAAAGTACTGTTAGAACGTCTCCAAGCGCCAGGTGTTGCTTAAAGAGAAGCCTGGCCAGGAAGTCCCTGTGGCACACCCAGGGCCCTGGTGGCTGCCCCGAGAACATATCACCCAGAGGAGCCGCCATGTCTGGAGTGGCTGGAGAGGTCCACCTAGGTCCTTTTGTTGTGGCAGGGTGGGCTGTACACACTGCTCCTCAACTGAAACACACTATTGCTGGAAATGTAAACTCTCACCTTCAGTAATGAATTACAGATGGAGAGTTAAAAATAAAAGAAGCTAAGATGGGAAAGAAAGAAGATAGCTTCCTGGAGGGGTAAGGAGCATCAGGAAACGAGTACACCAGAGCTCTCATCCCTCTTCTTATTTAGTAGTGTCTTTCCCATCCCCCATGTGGGCACCTGGACGTTGTCACCATCTGATCTGCTCTCTTGGCTGTCTTTGATCTTAACCTGGACATCACTGCCTACATTCCTTCTGGTTGCTTGATTTCTTCCTGTCCCTTTAAAATGGATAAGTGGGGGCAGTTTATAGGACGGTGGATTAGACTCAAAGATTAAGTAAAGGGGACATGTGCACATGTGTGTATCTGGCATGATAAAGTGAGAACATACCTGTGTATATGTGTAGGTATGTGTGCAAGTGTGTCTTACATGCTAAATAAGACTCCTTACATGCTAAATAAGATGCCCTTTTCTCCTTTGCATTTTATCAGGTGGGTGATGGGGCGGGTTTTCCTGGTCTTTCATGTTTCTGACTTGCTCTTGTTCTGTTAACGCTTCCTGATAAATTCTTATGGTAATTGTGTTACCTGGCACTTCTCTCAGTCTAGCTTCTCTCTCTCTCTTTTTCTAATTGCTCTAATTGTAGAGTCTACCTCTAGAGGCAGAAACTGCTTTTAGTAAGTTTCCTTATTGATTTTTAATAAAGCCTATCTTTTCTAACCCTAAACACTGCCTTTCCCTACACTGTCAATTTCTATTTAAAATTAAGATTTAGATGATTTTTTTGTTTTTAAACAAGGTTTAACCTTTTTTTTTTTTTTTTTGGTACTGGGGATTGAACTCGGGTCCTTGCGCTTGCACAGCAGGCGGTGAAACCACTAAGCTAAATCCCCGGCCCTAAAATTAAGATATAGTCAATCAATTCCTATGAAAAAAGAGTGCTGGATATTATAATTAGATTTGTAATGAATCCTGTTACTTTATTTTGTGGTCTGGCCTTTGCACTGAGCTACGTTCTCAGCCCTGTTTTTTATTTTTTATTTTGAGACACGGGCTCATTAAGTTGCCCAAGCTGGCCTCAAACTTGTAATCCTCCTGCCTCGACCTCTGCAGTATCTGGTATTACAGGCATATGCCACTACGAATTGCTTCTTGTTTATTTTTGACCATAGGAAATGTGGGTGGACTCAGCAATCTTATGATGACCATGCTTTTAAGAGAAACAAAAATAATGTAAGATTAAAGAAGATCTGAATGAACTAAATGGCTGCAAAGTAGGAGCAAGTGTAGGGTTGTAGGAATGGCTGGGGTTGTTACTACATGAAGCATATTTTTTCCCAATTTTGCCCAGTATTTTATTTATTGCATATATATATATATATATATGTATATATATGCCTATTATATAAAGAAACAAACCACAAAGCTCAATCTGACTTTCTTTTCTGAATGATTTAGTAATTCTACTATAGTTCTTACACTGGGAAAGACAATAGAATTATACACCTGATTCAAACATAAATGGAAAATTCTACCCTCGAGTGATGTTTAACCTCAGGGTTCCTATATCCCTGTTTGCCCATGCCCCTTAATAAGCTTGAGAAATTTCTTCTATTATTCTGTGTCTTGCTCTTCTCTTTTGATTCTTTATCCTCTCAGTTCAGAGATTTAGGATATTGACTGTAAAACTGAACTTTAGAATTCAAATAGAAAAAAAAGAAGAAAAAAAAATATGAGTAGATGAAAAAAACCCAAAATAAAAAGAAGGCAGATGGAAGGATATGATAAGCCAAGAAGGGAAGCTAATTTATGTCATCAATTCCATCTCAATACAGCTTTGTTTTGTTCTGTTTTATTTTTTGAGGTTGGGTCTCACTATGTTGTTCAGGTTGGCTTTGAATTCACTATGTAGCCCAAGGGGCTAGCCTCAAACTCATGCTGATCCTCCTGCTTCAGCCTCCTGAGTGCTGGGATTACAGGGGTGCACCATCAAGCCTGGCTGAAATTTAAGATTTTGAGGCACAGATAACATTTGTAATACTGATAGGCAAAAAAGATGTGATGCTTTTCCTTTCTCTTTCTCTGTCTTTCTGTGTGTGTGTATTGGGGACTGAACCCTAACCCCTCACAGAGCTACATCCCCTTGTTTTTTTTGCTTTTCTTTTTTGGTGCAGGGATTGAACTGGGGTCCTTGGGCCTTCGAGGCAGGCGGCAGAACCACTGAGATAAATCCCCAGCCCGCCCTTTGTCTTTTTTTGAGATAGAGTCTCACTGTCTCTAAGCCTGTTGTGCCCAGATCGCGATGTCCCAAAGACCACCAGGAGACCGTTTCCGATGTAAGCACACGAGGGTCGTTTATTCAAGCTTAAGCAGGGACTCTCAATTGTCACCGACGCAGCGGATCGAGATTGAGAGCCCTGAGTCCCTAACTAGCAGGGTTTT